>JABBOT010000080.1:7843671-7851171 GCA_016165875.1 Acanthopleura granulata | reverse complement strand
GTTTGATGTAAGAGTGGTACTATCTATGAGGTCAAAGATGAAAATATAGTGTATGTGCTAAGAAATTATGTCTAAGTTTTCATGCAGCAGTCTAAAGATGTGTGTGATATTGTATTCTTAACATGGACTGCGTGGGAGAAGTTGCTTCAAGGTTCAAATTATACCATATAAATCTGTTGTATGAAAAAGTATGAATAAAATGTTTCTTATTCTAAAAAGAATTCATCTGCTATGCACGGTAACAAAGTCATATAGAACGAATTCTTCCTAAAGTTGTTGGCGTGCTCCGGGTTATGTGTTGTAAACCAGCATACTTTAAGCAGGAATGTCATTGAGAACATTGTATTCCATCCACTTCCGCACCACCATTTGATTGCTGTTGTCCTTCTTGTTGCTAAACTAGATTTTACCGCGAAAACACAGGTGAAGAAAATAGCACCCATCTTGGAATGTTGAAGGGTCATGGGACTCAATGATAGCGCGGTTCATTCACCGCTCATCATTCATTATTGTCGCAAGATTGTTTTAATTGAAAATTATATGTCTGCATTGTTGGAATGAGTATATTTTGAAGCCGTTCGATCAAAGCCTTCGGCTTAATTTTGAAATGCAAGCTGTTTTGTTAGACAGAGAAAATCATATGTCTGCAATGTTGGAATGAGTATATTTTGAGGCCGTTCGATAAAAGCGTTCGGCTTAATTTTGAAATGCAGGCCGTTTCGTAACGTGAGTCAGGATGGCCGAGCGATCTAATGCGCTGCGTTCAGGTCGCAGTCTGGTTCTCCAGGCGTGGGTTCGAATCCCACTTCTGACATTCATGTTTTAGACAGTACACAAATCCCCCCCCCCCAACTCAAACAGTCAAGGCTTCGAACTATCTCAAGCTTGCATGTGACATACTTGCTCAATTCAAAGTTTGTGTCATATCACCTGTCATGTGGTGCAGCTTTACTAAAATTTGATGTAGGAGTGGTAGTATCTATAAGGTCAAAGATGAAAATTTAGTCTATTTACTAAAAGAAATGTGTCTAATTTTTCTTGCAGCAATCTAAAGAAGTGTACGATAATTTGTTTTTTGCATGGAGTGCTTGGAAGAAGTTACTTGAAGACTCAAATTATATTATATAAATCTGTTGTATGAAATAGTGTGAATAAAGTGTTTCTTATTCCAGAAACAAAAAACCTGCCATGCATGGTAGCAAGCCTATTTAGAACGATTTCTTCCTAAAGTTGTTGGCTTGCTCCGGGTTATGTGTTATGAACCAGCATACTTTAAACAGGAATGTCATTGATAACTTTGTATTCCATCCACTTCCGCACCACCATTTGATCACTGTTTTCCTTCTTGTTGCTAAACTAGATTTTACCGCGAAAACACAGGTGAAGAAAATAGCACCCATCTTGGAATGTTGAAGGGTCATGGGACTCGACGATAACGCGGTTCATTCACGTTCATCATTCATTATTGTCGCAAGATTGTTTTAATGGAAAATCATATGTCTGGAATGTTGGAATGAGTATATTTTGAAGCCGTTCGATAAAAGCGTTCGGCTTAATTTTGAAATGCAGGCGGTTTTGTAACGTGAGTCAGGATGGCCGAGCGGTCTAAGGCGCTGCGTTCAGGTCGCAGTCTGGTTCTCCAGGCGTGGGTTCGAATCCAACTTCTGACATTCATGTTTTGGACAGTACACAACTTTTCCTTCCCCCCATTCAAACAGTCAAGGCTTCGAACTATCTTAAGCTTGCATGTGACCTCTTTGCTCAAGTCAAAGTTTGTGGCATACCAGCTGTCAAGTGGTGCAGCTTTACCAAAGTTTGATGTAAGAGTGGTACTATCTATGAGGTCAAAGATGAAAATATAGTGTATGTGCTAAGAAATTATGTCTAAGTTTTCATGCAGCAGTCTAAAGATGTGTGTGATATTGTATTCTTAACATGGACTGCGTGGGAGAAGTTGCTTCAAGGTTCAAATTATACCATATAAATCTGTTGTATGAAAAAGTATGAATAAAATGTTTCTTACTCTAAAAAGAATTCATCTGCTATGCACGGTAACAAAGTCATATAGAACGAATTCTTCCTAAAGTTGTTGGCGTGCTCCGGGTTATGTGTTGTAAACCAGCATACTTTAAGCAGGAATGTCATTGAGAACATTGTATTCCATCCACTTCCGCACCACCATTTGATTGCTGTTGTCCTTCTTGTTGCTAAACTAGATTTTACCGCGAAAACACAGGTGAAGAAAATAGCACCCATCTTGGAATGTTGAAGGGTCATGGGACTCAATGATAGCGCGGTTCATTCACCGCTCATCATTCATTATTGTCGCAAGATTGTTTTAATTGAAAATTATATGTCTGCATTGTTGGAATGAGTATATTTTGAAGCCGTTCGATCAAAGCCTTCGGCTTAATTTTGAAATGCAAGCTGTTTTGTTAGACAGAGAAAATCATATGTCTGCAATGTTGGAATGAGTATATTTTGAGGCCGTTCGATAAAAGCGTTCGGCTTAATTTTGAAATGCAGGCCGTTTCGTAACGTGAGTCAGGATGGCCGAGCGATCTAATGCGCTGCGTTCAGGTCGCAGTCTGGTTCTCCAGGCGTGGGTTCGAATCCCACTTCTGACATTCATGTTTTAGACAGTACACAAATCCCCCCCCCCCAACTCAAACAGTCAAGGCTTCGAACTATCTCAAGCTTGCATGTGACATACTTGCTCAATTCAAAGTTTGTGTCATATCACCTGTCATGTGGTGCAGCTTTACTAAAATTTGATGTAGGAGTGGTAGTATCTATAAGGTCAAAGATGAAAATTTAGTCTATTTACTAAAAGAAATGTGTCTAATTTTTCTTGCAGCAATCTAAAGAAGTGTACGATAATTTGTTTTTTGCATGGAGTGCTTGGAAGAAGTTACTTGAAGACTCAAATTATATTATATAAATCTGTTGTATGAAATAGTGTGAATAAAGTGTTTCTTATTCCAGAAACAAAAAACCTGCCATGCATGGTAGCAAGCCTATTTAGAACGATTTCTTCCTAAAGTTGTTGGCTTGCTCCGGGTTATGTGTTATGAACCAGCATACTTTAAACAGGAATGTCATTGATAACTTTGTATTCCATCCACTTCCGCACCACCATTTGATCACTGTTTTCCTTCTTGTTGCTAAACTAGATTTTACCGCGAAAACACAGGTGAAGAAAATAGCACCCATCTTGGAATGTTGAAGGGTCATGGGACTCGACGATAACGCGGTTCATTCACGTTCATCATTCATTATTGTCGCAAGATTGTTTTAATGGAAAATCATATGTCTGGAATGTTGGAATGAGTATATTTTGAAGCCGTTCGATAAAAGCGTTCGGCTTAATTTTGAAATGCAGGCGGTTTTGTAACGTGAGTCAGGATGGCCGAGCGGTCTAAGGCGCTGCGTTCAGGTCGCAGTCTGGTTCTCCAGGCGTGGGTTCGAATCCAACTTCTGACATTCATGTTTTGGACAGTACACAACTTTTCCTTCCCCCCATTCAAACAGTCAAGGCTTCGAACTATCTTAAGCTTGCATGTGACCTCTTTGCTCAAGTCAAAGTTTGTGGCATACCAGCTGTCAAGTGGTGCAGCTTTACCAAAGTTTGATGTAGGAGTGGTACTATCTATGAGGTCAAAGATGAAAATATAGTGTATGTGCTAAGAAATTATGTCTAAGTTTTCATGCAGCAGTCTAAAGATGTGTGTGATATTGTATTCTTAACATGGACTGCGTGGGAGAAGTTGCTTCAAGGTTCAAATTATACCATATAAATCTGTTGTATGAAAAAGTATGAATAAAATGTTTCTTATTCTAAAAAGAATTCATCTGCTATGCACGGTAACAAAGTCATATAGAACGAATTCTTCCTAAAGTTGTTGGCGTGCTCCGGGTTATGTGTTGTAAACCAGCATACTTTAAGCAGGAATGTCATTGAGAACATTGTATTCCATCCACTTCCGCACCACCATTTGATTGCTGTTGTCCTTCTTGTTGCTAAACTAGATTTTACCGCGAAAACACAGGTGAAGAAAATAGCACCCATCTTGGAATGTTGAAGGGTCATGGGACTCAATGATAGCGCGGTTCATTCACCGCTCATCATTCATTATTGTCGCAAGATTGTTTTAATTGAAAATTATATGTCTGCATTGTTGGAATGAGTATATTTTGAAGCCGTTCGATCAAAGCCTTCGGCTTAATTTTGAAATGCAAGCTGTTTTGTTAGACAGAGAAAATCATATGTCTGCAATGTTGGAATGAGTATATTTTGAGGCCGTTCGATAAAAGCGTTCGGCTTAATTTTGAAATGCAGGCCGTTTCGTAACGTGAGTCAGGATGGCCGAGCGATCTAATGCGCTGCGTTCAGGTCGCAGTCTGGTTCTCCAGGCGTGGGTTCGAATCCCACTTCTGACATTCATGTTTTAGACAGTACACAAATCCCCCCCCCCCAACTCAAACAGTCAAGGCTTCGAACTATCTCAAGCTTGCATGTGACATACTTGCTCAATTCAAAGTTTGTGTCATATCACCTGTCATGTGGTGCAGCTTTACTAAAATTTGATGTAGGAGTGGTAGTATCTATAAGGTCAAAGATGAAAATTTAGTCTATTTACTAAAAGAAATGTGTCTAATTTTTCTTGCAGCAATCTAAAGAAGTGTACGATAATTTGTTTTTTGCATGGAGTGCTTGGAAGAAGTTACTTGAAGACTCAAATTATATTATATAAATCTGTTGTATGAAATAGTGTGAATAAAGTGTTTCTTATTCCAGAAACAAAAAACCTGCCATGCATGGTAGCAAGCCTATTTAGAACGATTTCTTCCTAAAGTTGTTGGCTTGCTCCGGGTTATGTGTTATGAACCAGCATACTTTAAACAGGAATGTCATTGATAACTTTGTATTCCATCCACTTCCGCACCACCATTTGATCACTGTTTTCCTTCTTGTTGCTAAACTAGATTTTACCGCGAAAACACAGGTGAAGAAAATAGCACCCATCTTGGAATGTTGAAGGGTCATGGGACTCGACGATAACGCGGTTCATTCACGTTCATCATTCATTACTGTCGCAAGATTGTTTTAATGGAAAATCATATGTCTGCATTGTTGGAATGAGTATATTTTGAAGCCGTTCGATAAAAGCGTCGGCTTAATTTTGAAATGCAGGCTGTTTTGTAACGTGAGTCAGGATGGCCGAGCGGTCTAAGGCGCTGCGTTGGGGGCAATCGGTTAGCGCGTTCGGCTGGAGAGGTTCGGCTGTGACTGCCTTGGTGGTCGGACGTGTTTTGTGTGTTGCGAGTTGTTGTTGTTGTTGTTGGCGTTGTTTTCCCGAGGGGCCTGGCCTTTTCGCTATGGCCTCCTCAAACATGAATCGGCATTCCCGGAATGGAAGTTTGTACCAGAAGGATTTATCGTTACTTGTGGAGGTTGGAGACAACAGGAGAATATCGGCTGAAAAGGTGATTGCGGAAATTGAACATGTTTGTGGACTAAACAGTCTTCTTGCATGTGTGCCGAAAGGTACCGTTGGGTTCGAGATTACTGTGGCAGAGAAAGAAGTGTGTGATTTATTGAAAGATGGGATTACGGTAGAGGGCCAGGAGTGTTCGTGCACAGAGGTTACAAGAAGGTCTGTGGTCGTGTCATTCATGCACTTATCGAGCTATGTGCAGGACAGCGAAATTAGAGCCAAACTCTTGGAAATGAATGTGGAAACGGTGACGGAAATCAAACGGCGCTTTTACAAAGGTACCAATATAGCCGATGGAACAAGGTATGTGCGTGTTGTTCTTCCACCAAATGTGAAATCGTTGCCGTATGCCATGAAGTTTAGCACGGGAAACAGCTACGAATATTTTCGTGTTGTACATGACAATCAAGTAAAGGTCTGCTCCTTGTGCTTGTCCGACGATCATTTATTTAAGGATTGCCTAGAATTTCGCTGCGATACCTGTTTACGCCAAGGCCACATGGCAAAGGCGTGCGCCACCCCCCGGTGTGAGAATTGTGGTAAAGCAGGTGAAAGGTGTTACTGCGAAGGGTGTTTCGATTGCAACTGTTCCCCTTGCATATGCAATGAACACATAGAATGTGGCACCTGTAACATGTTTACTTGCCAGTGCTCACAATTGGAGAATGATCAACCGGTGGCCAACAAGGCGACAACAGTTCACGACGACGAAGGTAGGCATGAAAGCCTGCAAGCGCCCGAGCTCAACAACCCAGATATTCTTGAGACCCAGCTCGCGGCAACGACCGGTAATGAAAGAGCAGATCCAGAGCAGCAGGCGCTGGAGAGCGGAGATCTCGTGCCTGTTCTCACTGAGTGTGGTGGCGACAACAATGACCCGGACTGCAGGGTAACAAGTGGTGCGATGAGGGTTGACCAAGAGGAGGGGAGAGACAGCGATTGTGGAGACATAGACTCCTCACAAGGATCGGGATTTTCTGAGGTGATCAGCAAACGTAGACGACGGTACAAACCCCAGCCGAATCTAAACAAAGCGAGAAGGATGGTCCCATACAAGAAGAAGGATAATATGTAAACTGACACTAATGGTTTTCCTCTTAAGAATTGTCATCATGGCGGTATGTCTATGCTTTTTCACTCTTTTTCTTATGTTTACTTTTGCCACATTGAATTGTAATGGACTCGGGGATATAAATAAGTTAAAGGAAGTTCTGAACCGTCATATTACTTCAGACCTTATTGCGCTACAGGAAACACACTGGGATGATGCTTTCATAGAAAACATTAAACACGTTATCGACGGCGATATATATTATAGTAATTCTCCAGACAAGTTTAAAGGTGTAGCCTTTGTGATCAGAAAACAACATAAAATTACATTAAGGACGTTTATTTCAGTGACTCAGGTCGTTGTATTAAGGTAACAATTTCTATTCAGGGACATGAAATCGATGTCATCAATGTTTACGCTCCGAATTCTGTTGCGGAGAGAACTGACTTTTTTAAAAATCTAGTGCATCATGATGGGCGATTTTAACACGTTTTTTGCACGGGAGGATCGCTCAAGCCTTACTTTGGAGTCCGATATGTCTAGGGCGGTATTATGCAATACTATGCAGACTTACAATCTAGCAGATTTGTGGCGTACAAGGCATCCTGATAAAACTGGTTTTACGTGGCGACGTCATGTGGACGGTGTGTTGCGCCAGAGTAGAATAGATCATTGTTTAATTTCTAGGCAGTTGATGGCTAGTTGTCAATACGTCCATATAAAATTTTCTCCCTATAGTGACCATTCCATCGTCTATGCAAAGTTTGAATTTTCTAGTGTGGAAAGAGGCCCTGGCCTATATGTTTTTAATAACACGTTGTTAAATGACGATGGTTTTTGCTCTGCCGTGAATCAGCTAATTGACAAACCGTTGACTTGTCCGTTGTATGTTCACGACATTTGTACATGGTGGGATAACCTTAAGTACAAAATCAAGACCTTTTCACAGTC
>JABBOT010000080.1:7795758-7797882 GCA_016165875.1 Acanthopleura granulata | reverse complement strand
TGCATGTGACATCTTTGCTCAATTCAAATTTTGTGGCATACCAGCTGTCAAGTGGTGCAGCTTTACCAAAGTTTGATGTAAGAGTGGTACTATCTATGAGGTCAAAGATGAAAATTTAGTCTATATACTTAAATAAATGTGTCTAATTTTTCTTGCAGCAGTCTAAAGAAGTGTATGATAATTTGTTTTTAGCGTGGACTGCGTGGAAGAAGTTACTTCAAGATTTAAATTATACCATATAAATCTGTTGTATGAATTAATGTGAATAAAGTGTTTCTTATTCCAGAAAGAAATAACCTGCCATGCATGGTAGCAAGCTTATTTAAAACGATTTCTTCCTAAAGTTGTTGGCGTGCTCCGGGCTGTGTATTATGAACCAGCATACTTTAAGCAGGAATGTCATTGATAACGTTGTATTGCATCCACTTCCGCACCACCATTTGATCACTTCTTAAATTCCTGTTGCTATACTAGATTTTGCCGCGAAAACACAAGTGAGGAAAACTGGGTTCCTCTGAGAATGTTCAAGGGCCAATTGACTGGACGATAACGCGGTTCATTCACCGCTCATCATTCATTATTGTCGCAAGATTGTTTTAATGGAAAATCATATGTCTGCAATGTTGGAATGAGTATATTTTGAAGCCGTTCGATAAAAGCCTTCGGCTTTATTTTGAAATGCAGGCGGTTTTCTAACGTGGGTCAGGATGGCCGAGCGGTCTAAGGCGATGCGTTCAGGTCGCAGTCTGGTTCTCCAGGCGTGGGTTCGAATCCCACTTCTGACATTCATGTTTTAGACAGTACACAAATCCGCCCCCCCCAACTCAAACAGTCAAGGCTTCGAACTATCTCAAGCTTGCATGTGACATCTTTGCTCAATTCAAATTTTGTGGCATACCAGCTGTCAAGTGGTGCAGCTTTACCAAAGTTTGATGTAAGAGTGGTAGTATCTATAAGGTCAAAGATGAAAATATAGTGTTTGTGCTAAAAAATTTTGTCTAAGTTTTCTTGCAGCAGTCTAAAGATGTGTGTGATATTGTATTCTTAACATGGACTGCGTGGGAGAAGTTGCTTCAAGGTTCAAATTATACCATATAAATCTGTTGTATGAAAAAGTATGAATAAAATGTTTCTTATTCTAAAAAGAATTCATCTGCCATGCACGGTAACAAAGTCATATAGAACGATTTCTTCCTAAAGTTGTTGGCGTGCTCCGGGTTATGTGTTGTAAACCAGGATACTTTAAGCAGGAATGTCATTGAGAACATTGTATTCCATCCACTTCCGCACCACCATTTCATCGCTGTTGTCCTTCTTGTTGCTAAACTAGATTTTATCGCGAAAATACAGGTGAAGAAAATAGCACCCATCTTGGAATGTTGAAGGGTCATGGGACTCAATGATAGCGCGGTTCATTCACCGCTCATCATTTATTATTGTCGCCAGATTTTTTTAATGGAAAATCATATGTCTGCATTGTTGGAATGAGTATATTTTGAAGCCGTTCGATCAAAGCCTTCGGCTTAATTTTGAAATGCAGGCCGTTTTGTAACGTGAGTCAGGATGGCCGAGCGGTCTAAGGCGCTGCGTTCAGGTCGCAGTCTGGTTCTCCAGGCGTGGGTTCGAATCCCACTTCTGACATTCATGTTTTAGACAGTACACAAATCCCCCCCCCCCGCAACTCAAACAGTCAAGTCTTCGAACTATCTCAAGCTTGCATGTGACATCCTTGCTCAATTCAAAGTTTGTGTCATATCACCTGTCAAGTGGTGCAGCTTTACTAAAATTTGATGTAGGAGTGGTAGTATCTATAAGGTCAAAGATGAAAATTTAGTCTATTTACTAAAAGAAATGTGTATAATTTTTCTTGCAGCAGTCTAAAGAAGTGTATGATAATTTGTTTTTTTGCATGGACTGCGTGGAAGAAGTTATTTCAAGATTTAAATTATACCATATAAGTCTGTTGTATGAATTAATGTGAATAAAGTGTTTCTTATTCCAGAAAGAAATAACCTGCCATGCATGGTAGCAAGCTTATTTAGAACGATTTCTTCCTAAAGTTGTTGGCGTGCTCCGGGCTGTGTATTATGAACCAGCATACTTTAAGCAGGAATGTCATTGATA
>JABBOT010000080.1:7300758-7790758 GCA_016165875.1 Acanthopleura granulata | reverse complement strand
TGTTGTATGAAAAAGTATGAATAAAATGTTTCTTATTCTAAAAAGAATTCATCTGCCATGCACGGTAACAAAGTCATATAGAACGATTTCTTCCTAAAGTTGTTGGCGTGCTCCGGGTTATGTGTTGTAAACCAGCATACTTTAAGCAGGAATGTCATTGAGAACATTGTATTCCATCCACTTCCGCACCACCATTTGATCGCTGTTGTCCTTCTTGTTGCTAAACTAGATTTTACCGCGAAAACACAGGTGAAGAAAATAGCACCCATCTTGGAATGTTGAAGGGTTATGGGACTCAATGATAGCGCGGTTCATTCACCGCTCATCATTCATTATTGTCGCAAGATTGTTTTAATGGAAAATCATATGTCTGCATTGTTGGAATGAGTATATTTTGAAGCCGTTCGATCAAAGCCTTCGGCTTAATTTTGAAATGCAGGCGGTTTTGTAACGTGAGTCAGGATGGCCGAGCGGTCTAAGGCGCTGCGTTCAGGTCGCAGTCTGGTTCTCCAGGCGTGGGTTCGAATCCCACTTCTGACATTCATGTTTTAGACAGTACACAAATTCCCCCCCTCACCCCCCCCCACACACACTGAAACAGTCAAGGCTTCGAACTATCTCAAGCTTGCATGTGACATCCTTGCTCAATTCAAATTTTGTGGTATACCAGCTGTCAAGTGGTGCAGCTTTACCAAAGTTTGATGTAGGAGTGGTACTATCTATGAGGTCAAAGATGAAAATTTAGTCCATATACTTAAATAAATGTGTCTAATTTTTCTTGCAGCAGTCTAAAGAAGTGTATGATAATTTGTTTTTAGCGTGGACTGCGTGGAAGAAGTTATTTCAAGATTTAAATTATACCATATAAATCTGTTGTATGAATTAATGTGAATAAAGTGTTTCTTATTCCAGAAAGAAATAACCTGCCATGCATGGTAGCAAGCTTATTTAGAACGATTTCTTCCTAAAGTTGTTGGCGTGCTCCGGGCTGTGTATTATGAACCAGCATACTTTAAGCAGGAATGTCATTGATAACGTTGTATTGCATCCACTTCCGCACCACCATTTGATCACTTCTTAAATTCCTGTTGCTATACTAGATTTTGCCGCGAAAACACAAGTGAGGAAAACTGGGTTCCTCTGAGAATGTTCAAGGGCCAATTGACTGGACGATAACGCGGTTCATTCACCGCTCATCATTCATTATTGTCGCAAGATTGTTTTAATGGAAAATCATATGTCTGCAATGTTGGAATGAGTATCTTTTGAAGCCGTTCGATAAAAGCCTTCGGCTTTATTTTGAAATGCAGGCGGTTTTGTAACGTGAGTCAGGATGGCCGAGCGGTCTAAGGCGCTGCGTTCAGGTCGCAGTCTGGTTCTCCAGGCGTGGGTTCGAATCCCACTTCTGACATTCACGTTTTGGACACTACACAACTTTTATTCCTCCCCCCTCCATTCAAACAGTCAAGGCTTCGAACTATCTCAAGCTTGCATGTGACATCCTTGCTCAGTTCAAAGTTTGTGGCATACCAGCTGTCAAGTGGTGCAGCTTTACCAGAGTTTGATGTAACAGTGGTACTATCTATAAAATCAAAGATGAAAATATAGTCTGCTAAATGTGCTAAAAAATTGTGTCTAATTTTTCTTGGAGCAGTCTAAAGAAGTGTGTGATATTGTATTCTTAACAAGGACTGCGTGGGAGAAGTTGCTTCAAGGTTCAAATTATACCATATAAATCTGTTGTATGAAAAAGTATGAATAAAATGTTTCTGATTCTAAAAAGAATTCATCTGCCATGCATGGTAACAAAGTCATATAGAACGATTTCTTCCTAAAGTTGTTGGCGTGCTCCGGGTTATGTGTTGTAAACCAGCATACTTTAAGCAGGAATGTCATTGATAACATTGTATTCCATCCACTTCCGCACCACCATTTGATCGCTGTTTTCCTTCTTGTTGCTAGACGAGATTTTACCGCGAAAACACAGGTGAAGAAAGTAGCACCCATCTTGGAATGTTGAAGGGTCATGGGACTCGACGATAACGCGGTTCGTTCACGTTCATCATTCATTACTGTCGCAAGATTGTTTTAATGGAAAATCATATGTCTGCATTGTTGGAATGAGTATTTTTTTGAAGCCGGTCGATAAAAGCCTTCGGCTTAATTTTGAAATGCAGGCGGTTTTGTAACGTGAGTCAGGATGGCCGAGCGGTCTAAGGCGCTGCGTTCAGGTCGCAGTCTGGTTCTCCAGGCGTGGGTTCGAATCCCACTTCTGACATTCATGTTTTGGACAGTACACCACTTTTCCATCCCCCCCCCCATTCAAACAGTCAAGGCTTCGAACTATCTCAAGCTTGCATGTGACCTCTTTGCTCAATTCAAAGTTTGTGGCATACAGCTGTCAAGTGGTGCAGCATTACCGAAATTTGATGTAGGAGTGGTACTATCTATAAGGTCAAAGATGAAAGTTTAGTCTATATACTTAAAGAAATGTGCCTACTTTTTCTTGCAGCAGTCTAAAGAAGTGTATGATTAATTGTTTTTAGCATGGACTGCGTGGAAGAAGTTACTTCAAGATTTAAATTATACCATAGAAATTTGTTGTATGAAAAAAGCCTTCGGCTTAATTTTGAAATGCAGGCCGTTTTGTAACGTGAGTCAGGATGGCCGAGCGGTCTAAGGCGCTGCGTTCAGGTCGCAGTCTGGTTCTCCAGGCGTGGGTTCGAATCCCACTTCTGACATTAATGTTTTAGACAGTACACAAATTCCCCCCCAGCCCCCCCCCCCACTCAAACAGTCGAGGATTTCGACTATTTCAAGCTTGCATGTCACATCCTTGTTCAATTCAATATTTTTTAAGCAGTTCGGTAAAAGCCTTCGAGATAATTTGGAAATGCAGCCCATGTTTCCAAGTTGTGGAATCTTGGCACGCGACTGAGGAGGGCCGAGCGGTCTAAGGCGCTGCGGATGTATGGTAAGGCTGTAACCCAAAATTAAATATTGATCAAGCAGAGATATTACCTATGTATGCAGACTGCCAGAATCGTAGAGTTGGGGGTATTCGTGCTGTTAAATACGGTGTCTGTGTACTGGGTGTTCATGTTGGGGCAGATAAAGCAGCATGCATGTTATGAAGAAAATTAGACCCAAAAAATAAACAAAGTCAATTCTATTGTTCACCTATGGTAGCAAAGACGATTATCGGCCCATGCTCTGATGACGAATGAATGTAATGTTTTATAGTTTGGCTGTATTGCTGGTTCCAGAGAAATGTAATATTGAGGTTAGAGTTATATGCATGTATTTTCTCGGGGCTCAACGGGGACATCTGACAGCATATGGAGTTGTTGTTAACTCCTTTAAAAATGGTGGGTTAAATATGCCAGACATTGTTACCTAAGTGGGTGTCTTTCGCCTCAAAATGTTGGGTCGTTTTTTTAATCAGAATTATCGAGCGATGTGGAAAGTGTTTTTTGCATATTTTCTGTTAAAATGGTATACCTTGTTCTACATTGTGCGGGATAAATCCTTGCCTGATGTCTTACCAGAGTATTACAAGGAGTTATCTTTAGCATGGACAAAATTAAGACTTGAACTCTGTATTGAGATCCGGGAACAGATACTTAGCCAACGGGTATCTTTAAATGCCAGTGTGAAACTTTATGCTAAGCATTTGTTTTCAAAACTGTTTATCAATTCCAAGTTGAATTGTGTGCGGAATTTTTTTTATATGAATGCATTCCCGGATTCCTGCCAGAAATAGCTATCAGAGAAATTGTGTTAGAGACATTCCCTGAGGTTGACCTTGCACAGATAGACACCATATAAGGAATGATTAAAGGGGCTGTTCCACAGCGATGTCGCAGAACAGTAGATGGTAGTGCTACTGCTTGTACATCCAGGAATGTTTGCCCCGAACCAAAACTAAATATTAAAAGACGTAGTACGCCAGTTTCGGTCATGACAACCAAGCAATTTTATAAGGTACTTCTCACAGAAACGTTGGTAGAGCCTGCCACAGTTCGGCAGTGGTTAAGGGTTTTCCCTAACATGGGTGTCGATCATTTATGGAGTTGTATTGTATTGCGCTGAAAGGGGCATGATTGTACTCAGCTGGATTTTAAAATTTGCCATAATTCTGTGTACTCAATGGAGAAGCTTTTCAAAATAGGGT
Source organism: Acanthopleura granulata (assembly GCA_016165875.1). Lineage (NCBI taxonomy): Eukaryota > Metazoa > Mollusca > Polyplacophora > Chitonida > Chitonidae > Acanthopleura > Acanthopleura granulata. The sequence continues at coordinate 7,786,584 of JABBOT010000080.1, read as the reverse complement.
ATGTAAATAGCAATCTGTGTCTTCTTTGTCAATGGAGTCAGTTATCCATTTAATGGTTAATTGTCCTGTGTTAACCCAATTTATACAACATGTTGGTAATATTACTGAAACTTTGTTCAGACACACGCCGATGAATATCAGTTTTGAATGTATGTTGCTGTTCTGGTATTCAATTAGACCTGCAAAACTGTGTTTTCATTTTCTAAACATTATTTAAGCTGTGCAGGACTACCCACATGGAAACTTAGGGTTTTGTGGCTTGCTAACAAGCGGATTCTGTGTTGAAAAAATTTTTCAGAGCTCTTCTTTACAATAAAGTTAAAGAAGCACAAGTTTACCCCAACAACAAGAGTCAAATATCCAATTTCATTGAAAAATATATCAAATACAACCCACTTGCTAAAATAAATGACACAAATGATCTCCAGTTGTTATTATAAATACAGTTTGTTTGTATTTGTCAGGCAACTCTGGTGGTGTATGCGTGATCTATGTGTATGATTTTGAGATATTTTGATACATTGCTCTTCCATGGCCATGTTATGTCTGTGATATTCTTATCTTATAAACCTTAGCCACGATTTTGGATATGCGGAACCCTGCATTTCTGTATGAACTGAAATAAAGATTTTTTCAAAAAGAAAATAAAAAAAAAAAGAAAGAAAAGAAAAGCACTGCCTACAGACAGCAGTCTTGTTACGCAGTTGGGGGTTCGAATCCCGCCCATGAAAATCGAGTTTTGTAGGGTAGATTTTTCTTTTTCTGAATTTCATGCCTCTTTAAATAAATGTAACCTTGTACCGGTGTAAACCATCTTGGTGGCATATTGAAAAGACGATCTCTGTTTCAAATTTTATATCATCTGATTTTGCTTTCCGACACAGACATGGGCCTACAATAGTTGCACAAAAAAGAGTATTCTTTAAGCTTATCTCGCTTATTTATCTGGCTAAGCTATTTTAAGTCTGATTTGTTTGCAAATCCAATTCTTTAAACTCCAAATACCGTTGTTCATTCCGAAAACTTAATTTGCCATAAACACTGAGAGCCCACTGTCCGAGGGAAGCCACTCTAATAGGCATACAGTGTGCGCATACCTGCAATTCAAATTGCATGATGACATATTTGCTTGAAATCGCGACACGTTTATCAATATTAAAGGGATTGCATGTCTTAGGGCCACTAGCTGGTATTTGATAACACCTTATATATATACTTTATATTAAACCGGAGAGTACGGTGGCCGAGTGGTTAAGGCGTTGGACTTAAGTTCCAATGGGCAACAGTCCGCGTGGGTTCGAACCCCACCCGTACTAACTTTTGTTGTTTTTTCCACTGATCCACTTGTATGTTTTCAGTATATTATGCACATCAGTTGGAAGTTCTTTATGTATTTTATATTTATCAAGGTAAATATACCACATTTCTTCTTATTACGTTAAAATGCATTGAATTGAATAAATGAATATTTAGCAACTCATTCTGAATGTCAAATACTTTGTATAAAATATGACGGCAGGATATTTAGATCAGAAGTCACAAAAATACAATGGAAATAAACACAGAAACAAAGAAAGGGGTTGAAAATTCCTACGAAAATCTGCAATGGAAAACGCCATGATTGGTGATGGAAGATTATTGATGATTGGTCTCATAAGAACGAACGTCTTGTATAAGCGCAACACTGTATTAAAGTAAGAAAACACTACAAGATACATGCCACTGAAGTTTATATTTATTTATTTATTTCATTGGTGTTTTACGCCGTACTCCAGAATATTTCACTTATACGACGGCGGCCAGCATTATGGCGGGAGGAAACCGGTCAGAGCCGGGGGAAACCCACGCCCATCCGTAGGTTACTAGCAAACCTTCCCAAGTACGGCCAGAGTGGAAGCCAGCATGAGCTGGGCTTGAACTCACAGCGAACGCATTGGTTTCTGGGTCATTACGCTGTGCTTGCATGTTAACCAACTGAGCCACGGATCCCCCCTAAAGTTGATAGAATTTGACTATGAATGTGTCACACAATGGTACATACATATAGTTTTCATGGAAAACAATACGCCTTCGTTGTACAAGTATCGAACTCTAAACTTAACAAGGCTGTAGTAGGTGTATGAATCACCTTGAATCTACAAAACACAGTGGAATTGTCAAAAGTTGAATGGCGCGTATATAAAGTTCTCCATCCCGCGTCCAACCCTCCCAAGGGCACGCTTGTGTTCCGCTCATGAGCCCTTGAGTCCAGATTTTAATCCGTTAGAGCACATCTGACATACGGGTATGCTTGGAAATCCTGATGGAACCTCCTGTACAAAACTTGCAAGCGTTAGCAGCTTTGGATCAGCCTTGCAGGAAAGGCGGTACAAGTATATAGAAAAACAATTCCCATGGCTTGTTTTATAAAGGTTTTCTTCGTGTATATTTCAACTTCAGTGTTAACAGTTCTTCTGAAAACATGATTATTATCAATGACAAGTAGACAGCCCGTGTAGAAGACATGAATGGCTGCATTTCTTCACGTTAATGCGTGCTGAGGATGTTAAACTCTAAATATCGTTGCCCACTGATAACTTGATTTGATTATTGTCACGTCTTTATATATTTTTCAGTTAGCTCACGGTTGAAGGGAGACCACTCTTATAGCCCTGTGTGTGATAACGAGGCAATGCAAGAATTGAGGGCATGATGGTATGATTGCGACATTCTGTTTGCAAAAGATGGCATGTACACAAATCACTGGTTAGCATTTGACAACAACTTATACATGTAAGGTGACATACATTAGGATAAGGTTGCCGTGTGGTTAAGGCGTTGTGTTCAAATTTCAATGGACAGTAGTCCTCGTGGGTTCGAAACCCATTCGTACTCGTTCTTGTCTTAGCGCATATATACATGTCGGTAGATTTTGATTGCAAATTCAGTATTACTGTTGATTTTTGTTGTATAGTTTAACGCTTTTCATACTCACGATTTTTTCACCAAAACTATGGCTGTTAATTTGATGGGCGAAAGAAATCAGAAGAACATTATCAGAGGTAGACCGCGGACTTTTGGCAAGTTAATGACGAGCTTTCCTTCGTGTGTCTCACTTATTTAAACCCTCAAAATAATTTTCTGTTAAAACCGTTCAGGAATGACAGGTTGCCCTTCCGCTGATATAACACATTAGTCCATTCCAGGTAACGAATAATGCCCTTCCTGGTAATCAGAATTTGAAAGGCAATCCGTCTCCCTCAAATAACGGATTTAAAGGAAGATTTTTTTTTTTTCAGGAATATTTCCCTTATTCGACGGGGGACCAGCGTTATGGTGGGAGGAAAGCGGACAGATCCCGGGGAAAACCCACGACCGTCCGCACGACCATTGTTAGCAGAAAATTACGTCGTACGTGTTCATCAGGTGAGTTTGAGCTCACAGAGGATCCTGAGTCATTGCGTCATTGCACCGTATCAGTACGCTAACTCCTTCGGCAGCCCCCCCCCCCCCCCTCACCACCACCACCATCAAGTCATTAAAAGTACAGTGTCGATATCGACATCGAAACAGACTCGGACCCTCCTCGGTTTCTTCCAAGCAAAATGCTGGCCAACAGCGTTTAAGTGAAATATATTCCTGAGCACAGCGTAAAACACCAATCAAATAAATAAATAGAGGAAGTATACATGTAAGTAAGAGATGCCGAGAAGCCTCAATGCGTATAAATTTAATCATGTTCTAAATACCATGCTAGCTGTTGCCGGATATGTAAGTTGTCATTAATCAAAATATCTATGTTACAGTTGCAGCGATTTGATTGCATCTATTCATATATTCAACCTGGCAATATACTACTGAACTCACTTCATATCCGGTCCCTAACCCCGGGCATATAAGCCAAATGAAGGACAATATTATTATGCATATTGAATTACAACAGAACCGTGCATTCATTGTACAATTTAATAAGAAAGTTTAAGTGAAGATTTTTCATGGAATTTCCTTGTAGCCATCATTTGGCCGCAATATACATGTATAACTTGAAAATGCTCGTTACACAACTGCCAGTATAGAACGCTGCAGTTTTAATACTGTAGGCCTGTACTGGGTTTAAAGTCATTATACACATATGAAAGGCTGTGCATGTTCAAATGATGAATGCATGAAACAATTAAAATATATAACCAGTAAAAATAAAAATACGAGCGTAATGCACAGCTCTGCTGCATTGTCTTTTGTGCATGTCTGTTTTAAAATGCCCATATACCTGAATGTACGGAGCTAATCAATGCACATTTGTGTAGAACTAAGATAAAGTATTGATTTTTGGCATAAATAATTGCTTCATCTGACCGAACTTTGTCGGTTACGTCCTAATAAAATCTGGGACCGGTGATATCTGGGACCCGCTTAAATTTGATCATGCAATGAATGATGACATTTCATTTAGAACTAATACTACATTTTGTACAGAAACTACGTGTATTTATTGTTTCAGATGGTTAATTTGACACCTATAAATGGGCGAAGGCTGAAAAATGTTGGTGCCAATAAAAAAAAATATACGAGTATAGCGTAATATCAGCATGCATATAATCTGTGTTGAGAGGGAATGCGGGCCGGGTCTTACTTAGCCCAAAATGACTACCTCGCAACTACATGTCAGGGAAAAAACAAAAATAATGTCAGCCTTTGAATTACGGACTAGATCAGATCTGTAACTGTTGCGAGGTAACAGAGAACCTCGAAATAAATATTGCATTTCTTCATTAAGTTTAATGTAAATTTAACTTTTCATGACGTATCCTTCGAAATGTAAGAGGGAAAGGTTATATCGGACTTTGCAAAAATTGCATAATTGTATAAATTTACACTTTCTTTCAAGTTGCATAAAATCTTGAGGGCCCACTCTGTGAATAGCTGACAGGTTCAACTGATGGATACAATATCTTATTCTGTAGCCAATACCCTGCGACTTTCCCCATCCTATGGGTTTAACCAGTACTAGATGTAGGCCTACAATGATACACATGTAAAGGCCCATATACATATGTGGCTCTATGAAGTTATCACGGGCAAGACAGGCACTTGGCACGGTAAATCGGAATGCTTTGTTTTATTACTAAGACTATGAGATAACAAGATTTACCTTGGCAGGTGAAAGGGAACGCGACATCAAGGGTGATTATTTCAATGCCTCCAGCACATTTATTCACGCTTCACTGCGTCAGTTTGAAGTGCCTATCTGTATGCCATATATAAAAGAAAAATCAGTGAGAGGGGATTAAAGCCAGCCGATGAGAGTTACCTCCCTTTCCAATAACACCTAGCGCGCACATTTTCAATGAAGCAAAAACATGGCGTTGGGCGGCCGGGTAACGTCGGTTGGATTAAAGGGGAAAGAAAACGACAATTTCTCGCTGACAGACGTGGTGAAGGTGTTTAACAGTCCCATTAACGAAGAGCAGGCATGGGCAGTGTGTTACCAGTGCACGCAGTGTTTTATTCGTGGTATTTCTGAGCAGGAATATGCCGATTTCTGCCACGATGGTGGGAGGGCTTTACACATATGCCGAGACGGCACAGTTGCTGTGGACAGCTCCGGCTCTGGCACATCGACAACAAACGGTAATATAATAATATCGCTTCTATTTACTTTATATTTACCTACCCAACTGCTGTATATGTGACATTTTTTTGAGTTCAGCCTCAAGACAACAGTTGTCAGGTTTTCGGTATTCTCTGCATGTTTGCTCTAGAGGTAATTATTAATTATTTAGCGAGCTCTTTACTTATTTAGATTTTGGCATTTTATTGGTTGCCACTTGTTCAGTTGTCGTTTGGTGGTGTTATGGTATGTTATGACAACAACAGCAACAGCACTGTGTTCATCGCTCGTGAGTTAAAAAAGACGCGAACCGATATTCCGTAGCTGTCATCTTTTACAATCATCACATAAACTAAAATAATTGCAAGACTGACATGTACAAGTAGCTCAAAGGTTTGATCAGGAAAAAAAAAAAAAGAAAACAAAAAAAAACGAAAGTTTTTTTTCTCCCACATTCAGACTGTATTGATCAGGTTGTTCAGACATTTACATGTGTCACATGCATATATGTCTTCTTTATGTTAATTAGCCTGCTATCCAGCCAAGTTTGATTTTTGCATCATTATTTATGAACATGGAAAAAAAAAATGTCACAACTAACATACAGAAATATATATGGCCAGTGTACACAAAAAGAGGGGTGTTCCCTTTTATCTTGTTAATAACTCCCATCAGGATACATCGTCTTCACAAAAGTTGGAAACAAAGAGGGGAAAAACATACTTGTTGCAACGAAACAAATGTGATGTTAGTTACAATGACAAAGTTGTCAGCATGCAGTAAATTTGCAAGCTGTTGTTCCGTGATCATTCATGCACCCAGCATGTTCGACCGTGAATGGACACAGTCAGCCCTTGTATTGAGGCAATTCTCCCGTAACCTTGAAAGGGGATCTGCGTCCTGGCTGTCTCTTTGATATATACATACCTGCATGTCCCTTTAAGGTTTAAGAAAGGGAGCGTCTGCACAGCTTAAGGCCTTAGCAGCAGTTTGCAGTGGAAGGAAGGGAGAGGGGGGCCCTTAACTTACACCATCCATGTATGTGTCAAAGGAAATGTCCTCAACATGGGTGAAGGAGAATATAGACATCTACCCATATATACAGGCAGGAAGCTTAGCAGGGTAGATGGTGGGAACTTTTATGGCTTGACCATACATCTGAGACCCATGGGGGCCAAAACATTGAAGGTTGAGCAATAGACCTGACAGTTAAGTTTAAAAGCTGTTGTGAAAACATATTAGTAAATATATATGCATTCACTTTGTGTGCTGGAATACTCTTACATGTATGCCTAATTTTTTCTTACATTTATTTATTAACTGTTTAGTATAATTATTTGTGTCTGTCTGTTTTTATTTAATTTTATAGACAGTTACATATTATCGAAAGTTATTTCCTATTTCTACCATTTCTCAGGTCATATCCTAAAATGCCTTAATTCTGTTGAATAAATTACGGGTGTACATTAAAATAAAATTGAATTAAAAGTAACAATGAATGAAAATGTGTACATTGATCATTGTTCCTCACTAAATTGTATATTACTGATGTCAGATTAAACCAGACAGGATCAGGAAGTCAGATAAAAACAGTTTTCTGGTTGAAATTTAATTTTGCATGTTTTACAGCACAACTTACATATGTATGAACATTATATATTTTAGTACAAGGAAATATGAGGTATTCAAAACTGGTCATTACCTATACACTAGATATGACATGTGGTGTTTGATTTGCCCATATTACCAGCAATAAAGTAATATCAAAGCGGATATACATGCTGGATAGGGCAATTACTGTATATATATTAAAAATTATCCTCATATGTTATGATGTGGGTGTACTGTGAACAGTTAACAACTTTATATGGTTGGGCATGTTACACGATGTGAGATGCTAGGAGTCTTGTCACAAGCTTCTGTTTGTAGGACACATTTACAATACATGCACATGTTACAGGTATCTAATTTTCTGAAGGAATGAAAAACAACAATAAAATGATACGCTTGTTACGTAGTTTCTGTGCATTGATTTGATCTGGATTGTTTTTAATTTAGTTTTACATTTAGTTTTTTTTTTCTCCCAATGTAAACTTGTACTGGTTCATTTTCACACCAGAAATTATATACATGTGCATGTAGCGATAGCTTAAAGTGCTTATTCAACCATGAATTCAGTTTCCTTTCATCTTGTTATAGGAAACTTTGTAACACTATTGACAGATCTATACAATTAAAGCATGGATAGATTATTTATCTGAGATGCCTAGCTCTACAGGGATGTGGGAGTGGTACTTGCTCTTTATTTGCTGCAACACTCACAAGTGTGGGTTCAAAATTGGCCACCAACAGGGAATTTGTAGATTCAATCACTCGTGATGCTTGTGGTGCCTCGGTGATCTGTTAGCTCATCGATGGCACTCATGTTTGCGCAGTCTAACTTTTTTGGAACGTGACACTTGTCTTCCATTTGATTATTTGATTTGATGATGTCATGTGCGTTTTCATTTATATGACGACGGCCAGCATTTATGGTGGGAGGAAACCGGGCAGAGCCCGGGGGAACCTCGACCATCTGCAGGTTGCTGGCAGACCTTCCCATGTCTTCCACGAATATGGTGCACAAGACTTTTATGTTACAGGCTCACTTGTCTGAAAGTTCATCAGTAACTTGACAAAGATCAGTGGTTTATTGTAGGAATTCTGGTTTCCTCTGCTCGTGAAAACTGATTGCCTTGGTTTGCATATAGGCAAAAATTTCTTCAGCGCAGCATTAAACAACAAGCATAAAATAATAAATTATTCAACAATATATATTACATGTACACCTGGTTTGATTATTTAAGGATGAATATACATAAGTGTATATTTAAATCCATGGTACACAATTATGTTAATAGCAACACAGTATTATATGTATGTACATATACATCAGTACCATCAGTAACTGTATGTGTTATTAAAAAGAAACAAATAAATAATGAAAAAGAAAATTAAAAAACAAATCTCTACCTCCACAAAAGTCTCCTTAGGAGGTATATATTAAGTGTTCATTTACTCTTAATGAATGAATGAATGGTTGTGATTTTAATGAATTTCTGTCCTGGATTTTTAAATGAGTGGGCGCATTAATGAGCATTGTAGCTATAGGAACTCAGCCAGCCATGTATATAACATGAAATAAGACATATCAGACCTACATGGAAATACACCACTCACTTTTTGAGTGATTGAGACAGATAAACTGGGGAATGTGTTAGAGCCCCTGGGGCAGCCTATAAAGGAGGTCATTCCCCCATCTCCCCAATTTTATCTCAGCTCTTCTGGCATTCAGCTATTACACATTGGAGGGTAGAGGCCTTCATGCCAGGGTCATTGCCTGAAGTTCTATTGATTAGGTGAAACTACCCTGAAAATAACTGATCTCAAACCAAGTTTATAGTAACAGTATTTGACTATGAATCTCCCTGGGTTTATGTAGACAGGCCCCCACATGCTGACTTTCAGACCTTTTATTTGTGGCTTTCTCAACCCTGGGCTCTGTTATAGGCTAAGGCATTGCAGAAAGGAACATACATGTAGCCTAGATAATTGAACAATGAGACTGTATTAACTTGCAGTAGAAACCAACTGTGCACCTGCTAACAAAAAAAAAAAAAAAAAAAATAAAAAAATAAATAAGTGTTTACAAGGGAAGCGTGATCAATGTGCACAGACCTGAGATTTCAGATGTCACCTTATATATTAAATGTGCCTACAGGCAAAGTGTCAAAATGTCCTGTACAACTGTACCATTGTATCACAGCTAACATTGAAGGTGAAAGCAGTAAAGAAAGCATGTGTGTATTAACTTTTCCAGGTGTCTTTTATTTGTTTTGTTTTGGTTAACACTGTCACTACATGACGTCTTTGATTTGTATGAATCTTTGAATGATTTTCAGGTATGTCTTGATGGCCATAAAGTAAAAAGCAGCATAGTAACCAAATCTGTCACACCAAACGTTTTTGAGATATCAGGAATATTAATATTTGAGCCTTCGTGTTCAGTGCAGTGTGGGGTTGTGTCTTCATGGTATATAAGGTTGCAATGGCATGCAGTATTCCTGGGAATCCACAGATATTTTTGGCTAGTATTGCATTCGGCCATATTGTGGCAACGTCAGGAACAAGAAGTTCATGTAGATCTTCATCTCACTTACCCACACATCATACGGAAAAGATGCTGAAATAAGCCTCTGTCAGGAACACTTTCAGAAGCACCTGGAGGCATTAAAATGATACTTGTGATGCCAACACTGAATTGTTTTTCTGCTATTATAAAGAAATTATTCAAACTTCACTCAAAAACCTTTAGTGGCCCTATAAAGTGGATGAATCAATGACATTGAAACAAATTATGCCATTTGAAAAGTGCTGAAATACTGCAGTCTAAAGTCCTTTACGTTGTACATTAAGATACTGTAATTCTTTAACCTATTCGTATGTTTATTAGGTGTTTATTCAGGCATATTTTGAAGGCATTATTCTGTGTTGACTGATAAAATTATGCTTTTTGTGAAGCCCTGGAACTGGCAATTCCAACCAATATAGCTTTGTGTCCAAAATCAAATTAAAAATATGCATGAAGTGCACTAAAAGTTGCTCTTTCACATGCGAAAAAGTTGAGGATTAGGGTACATGTACAATTAGTACTACACCTGTGTCTGTAGTTCATGTGGAACACCCAGAGGCTGTTTAGCACCTAACAGGAGTGACGTCCCTGTTTTTCAGCCTGTTCAGTATGGTCCATAAAGTCCACCATACAATCAAAACATTTGACTGCACGTAATTTGGTGGAAAAAAAAATGAAAATAAAAGGAGAAATCATTGAAGGGATTTTCTGATACAGTTTTTTATGCTCTTTTCACTCACCATAACTTCATTTTTGAGTGCTTTTTCACTTAAAGCTGTTCCTTTTATTGATGTACACATTTAATGTGCACAATTCTATTTGCATTCTGAAATAGTATGTGACATATGCTATATAAGTGGATGATAAATGATATCGTACATGTATGCTGTCTGAAAATGTACAACATACATTTTTATATGTGCGGGAGGACACTTTTATTACTGGTATATGTCAACTGACCAAACGTTTAGTGTATTAATAAAGAGCAGGTGGAGATATGTTAATTATATTATAATAAGTATTATGAAAAAATATCTGACAATTGTTTTATGTTGTGTTTTATGAATGACAAATTATGAATGTGCTGCAGTCATTGTCCCTATATGTTGGTGTGTTGCACATGTGTATTAAGGTACAGTATATTTATAAATGATGCATTGAAGAGTATAGAACACCTGCATCTGGTAATTACTACTTCGCACAATAGCAGGTATGCAGATCACATACAGGAACACGTATGCAGTTTTTAAATCAACAGCCAAAATGTATTTCTATAAACTAAGCAGTCCTGTGTATACTACAATCAGAGTGGTTATTTGCTTACTGTCTGCACCATCACTTTGAAAAGAATTTTGATCTAAAAGCAAGGTCTGCACCTGTGTGTCAGCTTGTAGCTAGACCTGCCCTAAGTGCAAACATACTTTTTTTTTTTTTTATAGAGCTGCCTCACTGAAATGATATGCCAAAGACACCAGATGTCCTGCCTCACCTAGTGCGCTGACATTACTGTGTCCTTTATTATTGTTTTTAAAGTACTAAATGTGGGTCTGTACCCTATATAGAATTTTTTTCGTTGTCGTCAGATAAAAGATTGACAGATTCATATATGTATACAAATATAAATGTCACACCATGTACATGTGGACATTTGCATTAAATGAAGTATAAATATATGTAATTACAACTTACTAGTAGGCTTAATAGAGTCAAAAGAAATAGAAAGGCGAAAATAACTTGAAGAAACTAATTTAATAATTGAAGCGACACATGGGGCAGTGGGCGCTCATCACCTCGTCTTCACAGTGTAGCTCCAGGGTAGTATTGCTGAAATGCCATTAAGCCATAATGATTCATTCTCACAGCACACATTTGTCCGAGTAGATTTGAAGATTCATCCACACACAAGAAGTTAAATGGTATTTATCTCTTGTCGTTGACAATGACAGACTCTGATTAAGCCCGTTGCACACAGTCGATATTTGTGTTAAAAAAGATTTTGTGACCACGACAACAAAAATCCTCAAATTTTACATGTATGGGGGTATAACCACAACATGAATTCCCAAGTCTGGAAAACTGGATCTAAAGATTCAGCGTAATTTTTGACAAAAAAACCCCAGAAACAAATGAGCTGGAGATTTAGTGCATACATTCTGGATCTGGTGAGATTGCTGTCGTCTACATCAAACCAATCAGCATTCATGGAATTGTCATTTGATTGTAGACAAAATGGCAACTACTCTTGAATCCACTTTACCCATAGATGATTTAGTATTGAACGATAGACTTATGAATGTTTGGCAGTTAGGGCCTACATTCTTGCCTTTACTGGCATACCTGAGGTGCTCTGGCATGCCTGTGGCACACTGGCATGTCTTGGGTGCACTGGCATGTCTGGGGTGCACTGGCATGCCTGGGGTGCACTGGCATATCTGGAGTGCACTGGCATGGCTGGAGTGTGCTGGCATGGCTGGAGTGTGCTGGCATGTCTGGGGTGCTCTGGCATGGCTGGAGTGCACTGGCATGGCTTGGGTGCACTGGCATGGCTGGAGTGTGCTGGCATGGCTGGAGTGCACTGGCATGGCTGGAGTGTGCTGGCATGGCTGGGGTGCTCTGGCATGCCTGGAGTGCACTGGCATGGCTGGGGTGCACTGGCATTGCTGGGGTGTGCTGGCAATGCTGGGGTGTGCTGGCATGTCTGGAGTGTGCTGGCATGGCTGGAGTGCGCTGCGCTGGCATGGCTGGAGTGCGCTGGCATGGTTGGACTGTGCTGGCAATGCTGGAGTGTGCTGGCATGTCTGGAGTGTGCTGGCATGGCTGGGGTGTACAAATATTTGCACGTGCACATTGCATGTTGTTGATTACTGTAAATGATCTAAAATTTCATCCAAAAAAGTGCATTTGTAGATTTTAATAAATGTCTGAAATTTTAAGTCGTTTAGGGTAAGTGTATTCAGCATAATTCCTGCAGACAATGGTATACACTGGGACTTTTTACTGTGTTATGTGAAATAACTTCAGCCACAATGAAACATACATACAGTAGGTGAATCACACAGGATTTCTTGTTTCCCGTATTGCCCACGCGTCAAGTTATCTCCCACCACCACATCGGAACTCATTATTTCATTTTTTGCCAGAAATTGTCACAAAAGATGACATAATCACAAAATCTAGCCGAATATTGAAAATGAAAAGTGTTCAGCTGCGCACCCTAATTTTCCAGAATATTATGTCGGGAAACAAAGGATCGAGTGTTGTTGACTTTGTCTGAACTACATATGTCACAGTATATGTACCTGTATCAGGGCCTAAGTCTAATACTTAAACAGAGCAAACTCTGAGGACATCATTTAATGAAACTACAGGATTCAATTTTTCCAGACAAGTATTTCAATGCTGCAACCCCATTATAGACAGACTTGTTGTTCTCTGAAAATACTACATGTAATTATGAGTGAGAAATGTGCTTGTTCAAGACATGCACATGTTTACAATGTGTATATGTGTATGTCCTCCCTGGTCGTAAGTGGGAAGGTTCACCAGCAACCTGCGGATGGTCGTGGGTTTCTCCTCGACTCAAGTACCATAACATCTTTTTTCCTCCAACCATAATGCTGGCTGCTGTCCTACAAGTGAAATGTTCTTGAGTGTGGCATAAATATGCATCGCATAAACACATAAATCTGTTTGCTTTGCTCTGGAGTACATATAACCATGTCCCTTATCTCTGTGCCATATATGCATGCAATGAAAGAGTAAGAATAAATGCCATACTTGGCTGGTGGAGTGGAAATAATTCCTGTAACATGTTTCTATGGATACACACTGGCCTGACCGTGTCTGCTGGTAACAGATGGGAATCTTGACAGTATAATTATGGGCATCTCGAGGAAAGCACACAACCATGCTGAGTCCCTCGAAACACTTTCCCCTTTCAATCTGAAATTGCCTCGGTGGCTTGGTGGTTAGAGCGTCCGCTTTGGGGTTGGGAAATGTGGGATCAAACCTCTTTCACAGGTTAGAACAAGGAAACAGATCCTGTTGGCAGGTATCAGTGTAATGTGACTGGGTGGGGTGTCATGTCTGGTGTCTTTGGCATGACGTTCCAGCGGCGACAGAACTTTGGCGGCAAGGACTTGCCCTGCCACAAGAAGGCACTGAATATATACATTCTAAAGACTCCTCATTGTCATATTACTGAAAAATTGTTGAGAACGACATTAAACCCAAGCATATATACATATGTACATACGTTTCAGTTTCTTGGGATAAGGTGAGAACAAATATGTATAGAAAAAGACATTTGCTGAGGTTAAAAAAGAGACCCTGACATTTCAGCCTAGTGGATATAAAACTTCGGGAGAGAAAGGGTAAGAGAAGCATAACTTTATATTGAATTGGTTAATGGAATCCATTTGCATGTGCATTTAGATCTCTTACCTTTAATGGGAGCAAGATTTTTGATCAGTTAAAAACTTATTTTACATGTTACATGTAGTTGTATGTAGATTTGCAAGTTAGATGACCTCAGGCTGTGGGCAAGAAACAAAATAGGTGTGTGAACATGTGCATGTACATGTGTCTGTCGTTGAGTTGAAATGGGTTTGGCTTTTTAATGATCTGTCATGGAAATTTCAACTCTTGGTCAGAATATACAGCCCTGCATGACCGAGGGGGTTAGCGCGCTAATGCAGCATAATGACCCAGTTGCCTCTCACCAATGCGATCGCTTCCTCTCCCGTCATATGTGGGAAGGTCCGCCAGCAACTTGCAGTTGTGGTTGTGGGTTTACCCCCTGGCTCTGCCAGGCTTACTCCCACCATGATGCTGGCTGGCACCTTATAAGTGAGATACCCTTGAGCACAGCGTAAAACACAAATCAAATAAGTAAATAAAGAAATACATGTATAAGATTGACTGTGAACTTTTCCCCTCAGGTATCATTAACTCCATGTACTTAACTCTCTAATGACATCTTGTTGCAAGTTATTGTATGCAGGTGAAGCAGATTGTTACTTAAAGTAATCCATAATTTCAGGCCTGTGAAAGTGTTGTATATGTCCCCAGATTTGGTCCATGACTAAATTACTCAGTTTTGCCTATTTGTGACTGTTTATAGTCAACTTAGAAAGATGTTTTAAGGTTTGTTTGAGAGGTGTTGTGATATATTCTACTGGAAAATATAAGCCTCAGCACGAAAAGTAATATTTTGTCATTTCCGTTGCCTCTGCATGTATATATGGGTATGGATTTTTCTGTCAAATATAACAGATATCATCCTTGTAGCAAGTTTTTGTTTGTTTACAAGGTGTCATCATGCATAAGCATTTCTTTGATATTTAATTATTTAGCATAAATGCATGTGCACTCTCATTTTCATGTACTACACAATTGACATTATTAATGGACAGAATTTATCACTACACCTCTCCTTGAAACTTTCACATTTGTGTTAAAATTAATTACTGCAGATAATAATCATTACACCCCAGCATTGTTTCAGCTGTACTAATTAAGATTCATTTGCAGTCTGTTTTTTTATGTTTTTAATTCTGTCACCAAACCTATAATAATAATAATGAATTATAATAAATAACCTGTATTAAAAAAAGAAGGAAAAAAAAAACAAACAATAACAAAACTAACTAAATACATAAACTGTAACATAACAAGCAAACAAGAAACGGACAGCTACATCAATAACCAATTTATTGTGTATTAATGTGTTTTCAGCACTTGAATTTTGGGGCGTATAAACTGTCCATCTACATTTAAATGCAAGTTTTCAGGGGTTTTGTGTGTGACTGATTTTTTCATCAGTACAACTTCCAGTCCATTCAAAGCACTATAACATGACATCTTTTCTTACTGATAGCTGAGGGTTGTAGCAGCTCAGATTCCCAGTAGTTGATGTAGGTGAAGGAAAATACCAGGAACTCCAAAATATTGGTACATTTGTGGTGAAACGAGAATGGTTTGAACATTTGAGAACAACTGTGAAAGATTTTATTAGATATTTTTAGTTCCGAGACAACAAATTTCAACATAGATGATAACCCGTGCTTAATCATGAATACTAAAAACCTGTATCTCCATATCAGAAGACGTCTGTGAAAATAATTTTGACCAGTCTGCATGCAGGATTATTTAAAGCAGGTTTGATCATATGACATGAATCAAGCAGGTAACTCGTTACCATTCTATCTCTTGGCTGTACATAGAGGTACTCCTATGCATGCAAATTCAACTCGACCATGGACGGTTGGCTGCTGTCAGTTGTTCTGTCAGTACACGGACCAGAATGAAGATCTGGCTCATCAAATAGGATTCCGGCTTGAGCGATCTTCCCGAGTCATGTCATTTAGCCAACATCCTGTTGGCGATAAAGCAGATGTTTCTTAGAGAACGTACTCTTTTTACTACAACTTCCCTGCACTTCCTCGGTCCTGTTCTTAAGCGGTCTGACTTGCTGTGACAATTTGGACTCTTAACCGAGTCAAAGAGTTTCATGTCCAAGTCCAGGTGTCATTGTTTCGGGTGCAGCCATAGGTACATGTAACTGGGCAATAGGCAGTATTTTTCTCTTGGCATTTCGGTTTTGTCCACCGATGAACCAGATCGGTGTGATTGTGGAGGGCCATGCGAAAATATTTAAACATAACATCAAACATCAATTAATCTCTTTACTATTACAAAACCCATACTTCAGACTGCTTAACTACAAGCAGTTATACTGAACACCCTACTTGATAAATGAAGTTTTTCATTGGGATCAATGTCTGAGGCGGAATTTCATGTGTTGTACTGTGTGCTCAATACATGTATTTTAATATTTCAGTTAATACCACGTCTGTCATTAGTACATAGAAGATATTGCACAATGAAAGTTGAATACCATAAATATTGTTCGAATGAGAGGTGGAAATGATAACCCACGAGAATGTAGCAGTTGAGTAAACTTGCATTATGACATCATTCCGCTGAGATCAGATTGAAACTTTATATAATGAAATGTTTTCTTTTTTGATGTCATGACAGTGTGAAATACCAAAATGTGATATTTCACTGCAGTGAAAATAACACTTTTATCAGTGATTAAAATGCTGGAATTTCACAGAGTGTATAAATAATAAAACTTTGTATTACTATTGCAGTAATTAATAACCAATGGGGTTTGGCCTGTTATTACATGTAATACAATACTGAAGTTTGATCACAATTATCTCACTATTTGTAATAAACTTGTTACCTGTACAGTACATACATGTGGTCATATACCTATAGTGTTACTTTTAATTCTTCTTCAACTAAACTTGATATTCGCTTGTGATAGCAGATCTGGCTATCAGGGGAATGTAACTACATGCATATGCAACACTTGTGTTTATTATACGTGGGTGGCTCATTGAAGATGTTAGCACTTGATGACCTGTAACAGGAATTTGCGTAATGAATGATGTTGGAGTTATAGTTTACATGTGGTAGATGCCCTTGAACATGTAATTATAACCAAAGACGATCAAGTCTATCATGTTGGTGTAGTAAATTTCATTGTCTCCACAGTTCACTCTCATTTAACACTTAGATACATGTACTCGCAGAATGTCAGGTTCAGCAGACTCCATAATAAATAACATACATACTGTAAACATATATTCAGTGCCCTGTGGGGAAACATTTCCCAGTCATTGCACTGCATGGATGTGGAATTGTTTAAGTGGGAGATACTCCTTTATACTGGAGTGGAGTCCCTTGACTTACATGCACAAGTTAACGTAGATATTTATTTGAAACGTATTTCCCCAATGAAAAACTTGTTTCTGGAAGGGATTCTTGGGCATAGAATTCTTCAGATTTCTGGTATGTTTGCAAGGTGTTTATTCAAGCATATTCTGAAAGCATTATTCTGTGTTGACCAGTAAAATTATACTTTTTGCTAATCCCTGAAACTGGCCAATCCCACCAATGTAGTTTTGTGTCTAAAATCAAATTGAAAATGTGCATAAATTGCACTGAAAGTTGCTCTTTCATATATGAAAAGGTTGAGGTATATATATACATGACTTCTGGCATGTTTATAAAATATTGTACATGTGTGTAGAATGACTTGTACCTATGAAGGGATTGATGAATACATCAGATCTGCTTTTCATAAAGGTTAACCCTTCTAGTAAGGCTGCATGCAGTATATAAGAAAGCCATGACCATGATATGATATTCATGTAATCATTGTAATAAAATTGCATCACTGTGGCTGATCTCCGCAGCATGGCAGTTTAGTGAGACAGCATCATACAGTACATTATAAATGTAAAAATGCAGGTATTTAGACATGTACATGTCTCTCAGCTGAAGGCCTGCCTAGGGCGTGGCGTTGGAACAGCGTAGTGATATGACTGAAATGATGATGAAATGACATGTATTGAATAGTCTCAAGATAAGGTAGAAATTGGGCACTTGTGTGGCAGAGACGGATCCTGTGACCAAAACATTGTAAACCACTGTTGTACACTTGTAACTGATGTGTGATGTATAGCAGGCAGATCAAGTTTTCTCTATAGTTTACACCCGTGAACAGCATATGTGTGGGTTATTGTATGTAAAAATGGTCACAAGGTAGAAATTTCAGTAATTACTTGTAAACAAGCATGTGATAAGGACTGTGTTCCCTGGCGTTGCTCATATAATCAGGCTGAAAGTTCTACGGCTTGAAAAGAAAACTGAACTGACATAAAACTACAATGATTATGGGGGTTTCTGGTGAGTGGCAGCAGGGTAAGGACACAGCCCTGTCATCCGTGTAGGCACCTGACACAGGTATCATGTTTCGTGGCCCTCTCCTGACAGGCTTAGGTGTCCCCCCCAGGAACGTCAAGTATTCACTGTGTCACTTGGGGCACGAGATTTCATGGGAAAACTCAGCGCTGGTATACATGTAAAACATGTCCACTGTACACATTGTAGAAATGTTGGGCAGGCACCTCTCCTAACATTGCTGAGTATAAAGGTTGTACTCAAATCGTTACCAATAAATATCACACGTTTGGCCATGTAGGTGGCAGTAGGACATGTATGTCTTTCACTGTAAGAAATAAGAAAAATATCCATATCATATACTGTACATGAATTTCAGCTGAACTTATGCATTTTAAAGTTGCACATTTTCCTTGTTTCTGATGGATTCATACACCTTATAGGGCCAGTGAAGAGTTCTTTTTTATGGTGGAAGTGTGATTTTTGTAATGTTATCCAAAAAACATCAGTGCAACATCAGAAGTATCCTGTTAAGGTTTTTATGTGCTTCTGAAAGGGTATTTTTACATTTTTACATTTTACATTTTCTTCTGACCACCAACTACAAACACAGTTCATATGTACAATGTGTGTATAGTGTTGAATTGTGGTGCATACTCCCACGGCGCAGGCTTCACATATTTTTTCTTTTTCTAGGAATGGTTAATATTGTTTTACCTGTATTTTTATGAAATCATCAAGAAAAGTTACATAATCAACAAACAAAACAAAAATGTTTAAATGCTAAAATTAACAGCTCCCTGAAAGAAATGTGTAAACTTTTTCAAAGTTAATTGCCAGTTAGTTGATTGTGGTAATTGGCTTGTGTTGTCTTTTCTGTCATCTTGAAGTTACATGCTGTGAGTAATGACAGAATGTTGTCATCATTTTTTTTTGGTCTCCGACACTACATCAGTTGTATACTTCAGCTTTGTCATCGTTAATTTGTGTTCATAAAAACATAGAGGTGCATGGAAAAAATGTTTCTTCATTAAGATGCATGTAGTTATGATGACATGTATGATAGTGGGCTCATTGGCTAAGAAGTATTTTGTCCAACTGTGCAAGCCTCGACCAGTGTTTGCCCCCTTCATGTAACACTAACAGAATTTCATGTACACGTTTACAGGTTAAGCACATTATAACATTGCCCAGCCTTTTTTAAAAAAAAAAGGCCCTGATATGAAGTGACATCTACCAATGCAATTCAGGCTACAGATAATAACATCCAACAATACTGTTCATGTTGTACACATATATTTTGACTTCAGAACATCTGAGTTTGAACTAGACTTCATAATCCAACGTACGGTTCCTTCTTATATGTATATTTATTATTTATACGTGGGTGAATTCCCAGCATTTCCTTCACTGATAAAAGTGTTATTTTCACTGCAGTGAAATATTACGTTTTGATATTTCACACTCAGACGTCATAAAGACCTCAAAAAAGAGACATTTTATTTTATAAAGTTCCAATCTGATCTGTGATCAGATTGAACAATGTCATAATACAAGATTCACTCAATTGCTTCATTCTTTGTGCCACGTGGGTTATCATTTCCAACTCTTACAATATTTATGGTATTCAGCCCTCACTGTGCAATATCCTCTATATACATACTCCAGCCAGGATGGTGTGTTGTAACTGGACCTTGCACTATTGTCATGATTGGCCTGTCACTCCTAGAAATCTCCACCAATCCAAATATTGATGACCTCATTACCCATGTGGCTTAGGAAACCAAGACATTTGAGGGGACAGATACATTATTGTGTGGAGATCTGTGGACGCCGTCTTTGTCAGTGTTCTGCTTTGATTCCCAGGGGTTTTTTTTCCCCAGCTGATAAATGTGTACAGCCGATGTGAATCTATGCCTATTGTAGCGCTGTAATTGATTGCATCGATGTATTGCCACCACACCACCTACAATACATGTGTTCTGATTTTTACAGCCCTGTTGCATGTTTGCAAGGCGTTGATTGATGCATGTTTGGAGGGCATTTTTCATGAAGTTGTACATTTTGTTAAGATCTGGAATTGGCCAACCCAATTAATGTAGGGTAGTTTTGTCTCCAAAACATTTGGAAAAACTTGCATAAATGGGACAGAAAGTTGCTCTTTCGTATATGCAAGAGGTTGAAGAATTGAGGTATGCCAAGTAACACGGCCCATTTCTGACTCAGCATGAAAACTGGCCCCTTGTTACATGTCCATGTATTTTGGAAGCCTTTATTTAAAGGCTGCCAATGTGAGGTGTATGTGCAAGTTCATCCCCTGGCCTTGGACAAGAAATACCCTGCTCTCACCGCATGCAAGTTTATGGGGTTTTGTGGACAATACATGTGTATGATGTAACCAGGGGATTCTTAAGTGGCCATTTTCACAGTCTAACATTTGTAACATTCCAATCAGATTGGAAAATTTAAATTTTAGGCCCGGAAAAGGCATGAAAATTAGTATTTTTTCAAGGTGCACAAATAGTGTTAACTGTCAGTTTGGATTTTTTTTTTTTACGTGAAAGTATGTGTATATCAGATGGCTTTGCCAACATTGTGGTGTCAGAAAAAAAAAAACCCAAAGAAAATCGCAAAGTGAAAATAAAACATACTAAGTATGTACTATGTAAGTAAAGCTGTGGTAATTATACATAGAGTACATAAATGTGCCCATAAACTGTGTAAATGTGGAAAAGAGAGGATGTTCAGCTTTAGGTTCTGAGTGCCCATGAGAGTGCCAGAAAGCCTAAAGAGGAAATGGAAAATTGTAAAATAGTTTTGAGTACTGTACTACAATGTTGAAAATATGTGATTTACATGTAGTTAGTACTTGTAATATTACTTTGTATCGATCACTAAAATACTCGTTATCTGGTTCTTCTGTCAATCTGCGGATGGTCATGGGTTTCCACCGGGCTCTGCCTGGTTTCCTCCCACCAAAATGCTGGCCGCCGTTGTATAAGTAAAATATTCTTGAGTATGGCTTAAAACGCTGATCAGTAAATAAATAAATAAATTGTTATCTGGTTGTTATCATTGTATTCATGTACATGAAGTCCCACTCGATTTAATGTCTGAAATTATGGGATTGGAACGGGGGCCCCAAACTGAGAGGCTTTATTTGACCCAGGTGTTACAGTACATACATCTTTATACATAACATAAATGTACATATACATGTATGCCCGGAGAATGTATTATGACGCATAATATTTGGTTAGGAGATTGTATATCAATTCATACATGTATACCCACACCCAAGGTTGTACATTTAGAGCTTCAGTAATGGTGTACACTTTCATGTTTGCATGTGACAGACTTGCAAATGAAAGTAGCCAAATTCAGCCTTTAGACATATACGTATGTATTTTGCATGTCCAGGTTTTGTTGGTTTGATTCTGTTCAAAGCCTATTCATGAATAATTAATCAAGCCCCAGTTGTGCTCATTTGTGAAGATTAATGGAATAATTGTTGGGAGTGCCTAGATCACATCTTGGGTCAGTCTTATCTCTTGTGTTGTCAGTTTCTGTTTAAATACACGTAAATGTTCAAACATCAAACAAAGTTCTTCTCTCATGAAGTTTTCCCTCATGAGAAGACGGCTGAAGGTGTTAGTTTTGTAATGCAATGAGTTTGTTGTAGACGTAAAGATACTACTGCTGAGCCTCCAACGCCAAGGGGGTTAGTGTCCTATAGCAGTGTAATAACCCAGGTGCCTTTCACTAATGGGATCGCTGTGAATTCCAGTCCATCTCGTGCTGGCTTCCTCTATGTCATATGTGGGAAGGTCCGCCAGCAACCTGCGCATGGTTGTGGTCTCTGCCCAATTTCCTCCCACCATAATGCGTGCTGCAGTCCTATAAGTGAAATATTCTTGAGTATGACATAAAACAACAATCAAATTAATAAAGAAAAAAACATATGGGTGTGCATGTGTTTATGCTGTATAGATTTTTCTTTTCTTTGTTGCTCTTGTCTGCTATTGTTTTTCTTACATTGTTCTTGCCCTCCCAAACATGCCTTTTAGTCATTGCTTAAGAAATTTAACAAAGTATTTGAATGATACACTGTGACAAAATGTGAATCATAGGCCATGTTTAAATCAGAAAGGAAACATATGGGTGCGCTAGACTACAGGCCACCTGTAAAAGTAAAGGTGTACTTTGACAGCCTGACAGCTTTTATTTGTAGACCATTGTTGTATCTTTGACTTATTACTGATTTTTATTTGATTTTCTTTTTTCTGTACTTACAGATGGTGACAAAAAGTGCAGCAGTACATGTAGATCATATCAAAAGGTGAGATGTTTTTCCGGATATTAAAAAGTCAGTGTAATATGTATTTTACAATTAATAGAAAACTCCATAGAGAATTAAGGTTTAATAATTTGAATTTCTGCCTATTTACATTTAGATACATGTATCAGAGTATCATGTAAATATCTAAGTGTCTACATTTATGAGTTATGTTTGTACCAGTGCAATGAAGAATTGAGATGATTTTCTATCTATTTCTTTCTTACCAGTGTAATATGTAGCCTAAACCTACAGTTAATAAAGACATTTTAATCTTAATGATATCAAATGAGGGGAGGGCTTGCATGGCCAAGGGGGTTAGCATGGTAGTTTAGCATAATGACCCAGTTGCCCCTCACCAGTTCGATTTCTGAGATCATGCTGGCTTCCTCTGGGTCAAAGGTGGGAAGGTCTGCCTGCAACCTGCGGATGGTCATGGCTTTCCTCTCACCATAATGTTGACTGCCATGGTAGAAGTGAAATGTTCTTGAGTACAGGGTAAAACAACAATCTAATAAATAACTAAATCAAATAGGGTTGATTAAATGTTAATCTACTTAAAAATATAATAAATTAAGATAAATGAACTTCATGTACCTACTGGTATTAATTCGCTGTTTGAAAAAAAAAGCTGTTCTTTGATGCACTCACCTTTGCATAAGTAGGTGTAGTATAGAAACTTGATGCTTTTACTGACCCATAGCGCATGAATATTGACAGTGTTATTTTAAGTTTTAATGAAGATTTCTTCTTATATGTACCTGCATTTATTATTTCATTATATGATTTTTGACTGAAATTTCAATTAAAACCAGCCAGAGGGTTAAATTGACTAGAAGGAAATGTGTGTACCCTAATACTTCTAATTATTGGGACAGGTATTAGTCCTGCTGAAAGCAAAATACTACATTTCTCTCCCGGTTTTGTGATAAAGTAAACATATGGATATGTTGGTCATTTGATGGTCTAAGCATGGGAGGAAAAAGAAACTTTGAATCCATCTTAGGCTCAAAATTCAAATACTGTAAATGACCTGAACTTTTCGTGTAAAAACGTGCATTTTGAGAGTTAACTAGATGTCATAAAATATTGTCTTTAATGCCGAAACTTACATTTTTGTAGTAGAATATCATCTTATCTTCCAAATAAAGCTTGCCACGATATGGTTGAGATACTGTGGCATTAAGCCATAATCATTCACTCATTTCAATCAAACCTTAAAAACACTTTCCTACAACCAATAAAAATCCCAGAATCAGGAAAAATGAGCAGCGTAGTAATGGACGAAATTTTAGGTTATTTAGGGTAGTTAATCTGCTCACAGCCATGTAAAGCTGGGTGTAGCTGACCAAAAAAAGCAATACAATAAAATAGAGAAGAAAAAAAAAAATCACACAGAAGCCATTGTGGGAGTGAATATAATTGTGAAAGAAAAACCGCAAAATTTTTGACCAGGAAGTGAAGGGGTGATAAGAATACATGTACCACATCTGGCCACATGCACCGACTGCCTGCTTGATTTGATAAGACCACGAGTTTATTGTTTGCATGAAGTCTGCATGTTCAATATACATGTACAGCCCTACAGATATATTGGCATTCAGATTGTAAGTACGTGTATGTACACGCACCGCCTGACTGTGCCCATGTATACTGTCACACAGTATGTTGTACAGGTACACCCGTAAGTGCAGTATGAATCAATTGTGCGTAATATATGTCCCTGAAATGAAAAATAATGATAATGCACTTTGTATCATGCTGTGAAACACATCCTCTTATACATGAACGTCTAGCAGTATGTACACGTATACATGTTCCGCCAAGACAGTGTTCTTGAGTGCGGCGTAAATCTCCAATCAGATGACTAAATAAATAAAGTGAATGCATTTGACACAGACTTTACCTGTAATTGGGACTATTAGACATGTCATACATGTACGTGAAGGTAAAGAAATTTGTGTTTGGTGACACATGGAAACTTGCTAGATTGTTCATTATGATTTGACTTAATTTTTTATTTGATTGCTGTTTTGTACTATCCTCAAGAGTGTTTCATTTGTACAATGGCGGCCAGCATTATAATTTTGAGGAAACCAGGAAAAGCCCGGGTGAAACCAACAACCAGCCACGTGTTACTGGCAGTAAGGCTGGAGATGGAGGCAGTCAGAGCTTGACTTGAACTCACAAAAGTCAGAACTATATACCTAAAATGACCTCAGATTTCGTCCATGACTAAGAGGGAGGCAGTCAGAGCTTGACTTGAACTCACAAAAGTCAGAACTATATGCCTAAAATGACCTCAGATTTCGTCCATGACTAAGAGGGAGGCAGTCAGAGCTTGACTTGAACTCACAAAAGTCAGAACTATATGCCTAAAATGACCTCAGATTTCATCCATGACTAAGAGGGAGGCAGTCAGAGCTTGACTTGAACTCACAAAAGTCAGAACTATATGCCTAAAATGACCTCAGATTTCGTCCATGACTAAGAGGGAGGCAGTCAGAGCTTGACTTGAAGTCACAAAAGTCAGAACTATATGCCTAAAATGACCTCAGATTTCATCCATGACTAAGAGGGAGGCAGTCAGAGCTTGACTTGAAGTCACAAAAGTCAGAACTATATGCCTAAAATGACCTCAGATTTCGTCCATGACTAAGAGGGAGGCAGTCAGAGCTTGACTTGAACTCACAAAAGTCAGAACTATATGCCTAAAATGACCTCAGATTTCGCCCATGACTAAGAGGGAGGCAGTCAGAGCTTGACTTGAACTCACAAAAGTCAGAACTATATACCTAAATGAACTCAGATTTCGTCCATGACTAAGCTGCTCATTTTTCATGCTTCTGAGAGTTCCATTGCCTTCAGAAATGTGTTTTGTTTGGTAGGTAGGAATGATATCCCACTGGAAAAATGTAAGATAAAGATGAACTACCCTGGTTGATTAATTTTTGCGAAAAAATTCGCACAGCATATCCTGGAGTTATCTGAAACTTGGCGCCAAAGCCATTCAATGAATAATAATCTCCAGATGTTTTGAAAAAAATATTTTTTTCAAGACCATTAGGCTGAGTTTCGTGAAGCATGATATTATCTACGTTGTTATTGGCCCTTAATGTCCCAGTCGTTGATGACATCACACTGGCAATATGTTGTTTTGTGCTAATCACTCACTGAATTACGATGGGAGTAGCTTTCATGCCTTCTCATCAGACCCCTCCATGGGTCGAAAATGGATAATTGCCATGTGATGCAACAATTTCAAACTGAATAAGCACTCTGAACTATGTAGTAGCCAATTTGAGGAGGCATGTTTTGATTAGACTTAAGCTTGTGTTTGGCAACCAGAAATGCCACAATCACATCACGTGTAGGTGATGCACTCCGCCATACAAGGGCAGATAAACGATGCACAATTTTTTTCTCGGAATTTTTGGTGCTAAGTGTATTTCTATTTTCTACAAGTAAAAATGCTCAGCAGGTGCATTTTTTTATGTCCATCATTTTTGTTATATCACAGATATAATATTCAGTTAAGTAATGTTAAAAATAGAACCTGGACACCTTTCACCTTTAAATTAGCACCAAAAGTAACATTTTGTGACATTTGCTTGCCTCTAAAAATACACTTTTTTAATGAGATTTAGGACATTTAGGGTCATTATAATTTGTGATATGCAGATGTTATATACATACCCATAACATGTCTTGAGATGATTGAATCTGATGACCTGAATTCAGTATTTATTCTTTCATCAGAAGATTTCTGTCAGTCCATCTTCTGTATTTTTTTGGCATCATCAGACCTGAAGAAATTTCGCGGTAGAGCAAAGTGAAACAAATCCAACTTGTGTTTATTTTGGAATTTACCTTATCTTTGTTTTCTTGTTGTTTCAATCCTCTGTTCATATGTGCACTGGTCAGCATTGGGTCAGTGGGCAGAATATAGCAAAGAATTATCTTCATTTATCCTGAAGTTGGACCGGTTCTATACTCTCTGCCAGGTGGCCAGGAAGTTTTTAATGGACAGTTCCCCATTGTAAAGCTCTGCAGAAATTCCATCTTAATTCTGACATTCATTGTGTCAATTTATCTCTGCTAGACTGAAGCTCACAGAGCTCTGGCGGATTCTATTAAAATGCAACATTGTGAGCCTACATGCAAACTGTACATGTGTTTTGATGTCCGTATACATGAAGGATAATGGAAATACACTGCAGGCACATGTAATACTGGCTAACGATGACAACATCTTGTCGGAATGAAGGTGGTCTTCTTTGTCTTTTGTATGAGCGCTATGAGCATGCAGGAAAAAGGTTGCTACATTATGAACTTACATGTACATGTACAGTGTGCATTGGCGTCATCACACATGAAGGATTTTGAAAATTATGATAAGGTGTTCATGTACATTGCCTCTATGCCGCAAGGTTTCTTGTACAGGCTGTCATGGAATAAATGTGGTTCCAGATCATGTTTTCCGTGAAGCATGACCTCAAAAAAATTGACCTCAAAAGACGATTGACCCGAATGTGATTGGCTCATAATGTTGCTCATGCTGAGGGAATGTGAACGTTCTCGGACACGTAAATACAGTAAATGTGTGTTTTGTGTGGTTCAATATCAGCACAGTGCAACCAGTTGAAAACCCCCAGAAAAGGTATCGTGTTTTACATTTGTGCACACAAGCATGGCATCTGCGCTGCAGCAATTGCTTCTTGTATGTTTGTAAGGAGTTGAGTTACGCCCAGGCGATGAATGCTTTGATACAGGTATGTGGCTCAGTGTACATGAAATGTCGGTAATGTACACCGTTACGTAAGACCCAGAGAGGGGTTGGCACCAGCTAATTAATGAAAGGCGAGGCTGTTTGCTGGAGACCAAATGGGATTGAGCTAGGATTGCACAGGATTATTGGTTATGTAAACAGAGACAGCTTTTTGTTTGTTAGTTGTGGCTAAGAATATCAGGTACACCACAGAGCCTGTGGCAAAAAAAAACAGTTCTATGCCATTTTTGTCACAATATAACCCAGATAGGAACAAAATATGATATATGCAGGTGGAAGTTAAAAATCCTGCTTTCAAATGGAAATATATTTATGTACATGTCTGTGGATTATTTGTTAGATGTGATGTTTCTATTTCATGTATATTTTACCTCTACGAAGCCCTTAAATTTATAATAAAACGTGCATGTACATACGTCTGCTTGACATACAAAGGCACATGAAACAAAATGTGATGAATTCAGCAAATATCTGATTATTGTGACAAAGTATGACTATTAAATCATATTTATGTATATGTATTATAGTACACTTAACCAATATGCCAACATCTGAAACATACATGTATGAACATTATGGAAATCCCATAATAAACTCCAATTTTTGTATATGATGTCTTGAGTGTAAAACATGTTATGTGTGGTTGCATTTGAAAGGTCAGAGTACATGTTCAAGTATGTCTTTATATAGAGTGCATGTATGTCTTTATGTAGAGTATCTATATATGTCTTTATATTATATAGAGTACATGTATGTCTTTATATGGAGTATGTGTGTATGTCTTCATATAGAGTGCATGTATGTCTTTATATTATGTCGAGTCCATGTTTGTCTTTTGTGGAGCACATGTACATGTATGTCTGTATGTATATACATGCAGTAGACATTCCCCAAGTCATTGTATTGTATCCTTATCCTTTCCCATGAGCTCACGTACAAGCCAGTTCAGCATGTTGATATGAAATCACTACGAGACTATAAATGAAGTAATCAGTCTCCTGTCTTGTAGAACTTCCTCTCTCAACGCTCCAAACAGTTGCCTCATGTTGTTTTTATGTCTGCTTGATTCGCAAAATAGCATTCTTACCCTGTTAGGCTGGAGGAGATTCGTTGTTCGTCTGGTCGATCAAAGAATTGATTGGGCTTAACCATGTTGTCCTATGTGCGTTCGGGACAATACCAGATGCATGTTGAAAGAAATATGTATAAATACATATATATTTTTTTTAATGTTTGCAATATACCGATTATACATTGTACAGCACTGAGAACTTGCTGCTGTTTGAAGCTCAGCGCTAAGAGGTTAGTACTAGGAAACTAGACTGATTGGCCTGGTGTCGGTATAATGTGTCTGGTGTCTTTGGCAGCATTTCACCGCAATTGTTTCACCCTGCCACAAGGAGACACAATATATATACACTTGTAGATACTAAGGCCTCCTCCTCCTCGTATGGCTGAAACAGTGGTAAAGATGACATAAGCATGCATTGTACATACATAGAGTAGTGAGGTGTATGTTTTTCACACAGTTCCATACATGACAGTTCTCACATAGATGCATGTTTTCTTGCTGTCTTGGTATGGGCCATTGTCTATTCAGTTCATGGTTCACAGCTTTGTCTGTCAGTTGAATAGTCTGATAGTTGCAATACCGGCGGTATCTGTCTGGTGCGTTTGATAACCAGGTCTGGGACTGTGTGAATTTTGGTAGCGTGCCGGAAACCAGATTTGAAGTGAGCTATAATTGATCAATTATCCTATCATTTAAGGTATACATGCACGGGTATAAAATGTTCATCCGTTGAAGGCGGGCTCTTCCAACTGATAGGTTCTTAAGATGCCCTCATTTTACACCCCCCCTTCCTCCTTCCCCATC
Organism: Acanthopleura granulata; assembly: GCA_016165875.1. Taxonomy (NCBI): domain Eukaryota; kingdom Metazoa; phylum Mollusca; class Polyplacophora; order Chitonida; family Chitonidae; genus Acanthopleura; species Acanthopleura granulata. Next base: position 7,757,065 of record JABBOT010000080.1, on the reverse strand, counting down.
CCCTCTCCTTCCCCACTTTATTCTCCTATGAGAATCACCATTTAGCCAACTCGAAAATAATTGACACATGAGATGGAAAGGTATGAAAAAGCCGTTAACACTCAATGCGATTGTCCGGGCGATCATGCTGTAACCAGTACAAGGTGCCTTCAGTACATCCTGTACAGTTCTGGAATCAGAGCATTCATTTGTTATGTACACAAATGTGAATTCTACACGTATAGTGATCTGTGTGTAACTGTGAACTCCTACATGTAGTAAGGCAAAAAAGACATGTACCAAATTAAACGAAAATATCACTGTTATCAGTGAAGAAAACAGTGGGATTTCACTGGTGTGTAAATGACAAAAAAAAAAGGGTCTTAAAAAATGATTTACCACATGGATGATGTGATTGTGTGAACTTTGAGACTTTAAAAACCATGAAACCGAAATGCATGTATATATGTGTGCATTGTTACTCACCATTTCAGGCTCTGGAGACCTTGGGGCTGACAATCTTCCAGGCGCTGGATTATGGGTTCAAGGAACACGAAGAACGGCACCTGAGTCAGAGCCTGGAGTCCTTGATAGAGCTGATGACAGTAAGCAGCGAGGACAACAAGGGAGACGATCCAGAGTCGCACAGCGTGGACGATGAGGGCATCGAAAACGATGTGGAGGAGGAGGAAGAGCGAAGCGCCACGACGGAGAGGCTGGACAGTCAGACACAGCTCATCATGAAGGTGAGAGATGTCAAAATCAAATTCTGAAGGTTTTACATGTATCAGGGGTTTTAGAGCCAATTTCTTTTCAGAATCTCAGTTTGAATAAACCAGAAAATTCAATATTTTTTCGTCACCAATGTATCAAAAACTCAATTTATTTCATGAAAACACTTAGTGGTTACCACAACAAGAAAGGGGCAAGAAAGCCCTCGGATTATGGTCATTTTAAGGGCCATTTTTTAGGGTCATTTTGGTGGGGGAGAGGGAGGCAGGATATGTATTGGGGTAATTTTTCTTTGGCCAAAATGTCTAAGAATCAGGTATGAAAAAGTTTTTGTATTGCCTTTGGCATTACACATGATTACATGTAAGTGTCATATTTTCTTGTGTAGCTGTGACGAAATAACTGGAGAAATACAGGTTTTAGGGAAGGCAGAGGGGAAACTCCTTGTCTGATTTTTTTATTGCAGTAGAATTTTGGTGTCCAGTATTATCAAAATGGGCGACCTGGATACTTCAGTTGTAGTGCTGATCAGCACCAAGAAAAATAGTACAAATTGACAAAGACAATGGGTTCTATGTCTACAGTACAATGTACATGTAGCATTTAGTTTAGTATGGTGTTCAAATCAAGTTGCAGGACCTCCTTGGCTGAGGTGTTTGCTTGCTAGCGCCACATACCGGCCTTGCATGGAAAGGCCTGCCAACAACCTGTGGATGGTCTTCGGTTTCACCCAGGCTCTACTCGGTTTCCTTCCACCATAATGCTGGCTGCCAGTCCTATAAGTGATGTATTCTTCCACATGGATGAGTTTGGATTATGCTAGGCTTATTGGTGGACCAACCAGATCTACATTTACATATAGACATTAATGATGCAATGGACATGAAGGAGCTAAACTTGATATGTGCAGTACATGAACTTGTCCCTGCATACATCTGTGAATGTTGGATTGTTAAACTATGCCGGAATTGTAAATCTGTTCTTTGTGTTATGATGTTGGTTAATATCTGTGTAGGAAAAATCTCAAAATAGAGCACTGAGTTATGTCAGCAGCTCACCATGAAATCCTTGCTGGAGATGCCGCTGTAGTCAGAAGATTGACAGGAAATCCCATCACCTTCTAGACTCGTTTCTGAACCTTCAAGGAAATCCTACAGATTGGGGATAAACATTATTGGAATATTGGAGTCAATGTATTGTACTCCACAGTCCCTGTATATGCGCTGTCTTCAGATATGGTTTTCTGTACATATTACTGATGTTCAAGATTCAGTTGAGGTAAAAAAAAAGTATCCAGTGTTTGATATGGAGATTTGTACATAAACCCAACTCAATTACAACTATATGTTGAGCCTTTTTGTTTATAAGCAGAATGTTTTGACATTCTGTGAGGTATGTAACCCGACCAATCTGCTAAAAAAAGGGCCCAGAAAGGTTTCTGTTGGAATTTGATGGAAGAAGAAAATAAAAATAGTTCCCTACCTGACCTATCCTATTTTACTGATAGGTTCAGGTTACAGTAGAGTTTTTTTAAGGACGTTTTTAAGAAAACCATGTGTTGTTTATGTCACATTCGAAACAAGAACTTTATTTCTTTGTCGATTTGTGTATAATCCATCATTAAAAATATGTTCATTAGGGGTTTACCTAATTGACGCGACATGGATAAAAAGGAACCAATATTTTTTAGGGTTTTGATTGAAGTGCATTTTTTTCATTCGTCTTCTTTCCTTTTTGTTTTTTGTCACAATACTTCTCTTAAACCTCTGTCCTTTTTCATTAGCCCCCCCCCCCCAACACAAAACGAAAGATTTCCAAACTGACTGAACCTATTTTCTCTCATAGGGTCCAGTTACGCCCAAATAAGAAAGTGTTAAGTCTGGTCTCATTTTGCTGCCTTTTTTTTTCTCTCCTGAGATTTGCACTCTGGGTTGAAGCTTTACAGGTAAACAAACATATTGACGAAAATGTCGAGGTAAATAAACATTGATTGTCCCTGCTTACATAAAGAGATTTCCAGCGACCCGCTGGACTGGAATGTGCACAGCTAGCTGACATGGACAAGAAAATAACAAGCACACAATAAATGTCAAGTTTAGTTTTTTTGATTGGATTTTATGTGCCGTGGCCTAATTTGCACACTGAGTACATAATGATGTATTCGTCTTATCCGAAATACTTCACGAACAGTTGGGTATACATGCATGTGTGCAGACTTGAAATGATATGATCTGTTTGTCTGTCAAAGTGTTTTAATGCATGTGTATGTGCAGGTACATAGACCCATTGCAAGTGGTTCTGGATGAAATCAAATCAGATCAAATGTGGCAGTTTTCCTCCAATGGGGAACCGCCAGAAATGATATGATCTATATGTCTGTCAAAGTGTTTTAATGCATGTGTATGTGCAGGTACATAGACCCATTGGAAGTGGTTCTGGATGAAATCAAATCAGATCAAATGTGGCAGTTTTCCTCCAATGGGGAACCGCCAGAAATGATATGATCTATATGTCTGTCAAAGTGTTTTAATGCATGTGTATGTGCAGGTACATAGACCCATTGCAAGTGGTTCTGGATGAAATCAAATCAGATCAAATGTGGCAGTTTTCCTCCAATGGGGAACCGCCAGAAATGATATGATCTATATGTCTGTCAAAGTGTTTTAATGCATGTGTATGTGCAGGTACATAGACCCATTGCAAGTGGTTCTGGATGAAATCAAATCAGATCAAATGTGGCAGTTTTCCTCCAATGGGGAACCGCCAGAAATGATATGATCTATATGTCTGTCAAAGTGTTTTAATGCATGTGTATGTGCAGGTACATAGACCCATTGGAAGTGGTTCTGGATGAAGTCAAATCAAATGTGGCAATTTTCCTCCAATGGGGAACCGCCAGATTTTCCTCTCCCTGTAGGCAGATGAGTGTGGCTCCGATAAATTAAGACTTCTAGGTCATGCGACTGTTGTTACGCAGTGTCAGACATGTAACATAGAACAGTTTCATTTGTGACATATATGGACTACTCGTTGCGAGATCGCATTGATGTTGACCCCGCATTTTCATTCTCACCAAAATGATATAGCATGTCCCACGTCAGACTTCTGACCATGAATTCCCATGCCTGAATCATGTAATATATATTGTGGATACCCTTTTTTTTCGTTATCTTCTCACATGTGAACTTATGATTTTAATGCACCTTTTAAATGTGATTTTGGAGACATTAACGTACATAGGTTAGGTTCACCAAATCAGTGGCTTCACAACAGGTATGATTTAGTCATTCTGTAGAGAATAGTGCTCTTGTAGTAGGCTTGTAAAATTTGAGAATTAATGTACTGGTATTTTACACTTAATTGTGTAATTCACATTGTTAGTGAACATAAACCAAGCTATGAGGAATAACCTGTTGCATGTACAATCTGGGATTAAGTTGGAAGGTCTGCCAGCAACTGTACGGATTGTTCATGTGTTTCCCCTGGGCTCTGCCCTGTTTCCTGCCACCATAGTTCCTGTTGCCATTGTGTCAGTGAAACATTCTTGAGTATGATGTAAAACACCAATCAAATAAATAAATAAATATAATTTGCACAGTATGTATAAAGATATTTTTAGTTCAGTATGCACAGCCTGAATGTGTTAAATGCTTTCACGCCATTTTACACAGTCCAGTATTGTAAATCTGTTAACATTATTTCCTATTATCTGCTATATATCCAAAACCATACCTTTTTGGAACACATTTTAGCTGATACTCTCAGAAGAAAGAAAACAATGTACAATGTATAATAGTGTCAGCTAGAGCAATTTAATTTAAGATAAAAATTTAAGCAACAATAAACTAACTAAATATATAAAGATAACAATTTTGAAGAGATGATATCAGTTGTGCAGAGGAAGTTTGCTGTTTAAATGCAATGAGAACTAAAGGCGATAAATTTGAATCAAATACCAGAAAGTAAGAGATATTTCTTCATTCTTTGGAGTCCTAGGGATGAGTCAGATAGTTTTCTTTTTCTTCTGATTTTAGTTGAATTGTATGTACATGAATGAAATAAAACATATATATATATGTATTTAAAGAAAACGCTTCAAGAATAGCTAAACCTTCTTGATTAAATGCTTTTGTTTTTCGCATATCTCGATCAGTTCATTGTTTACAAATCAGAGGCCAATTTCCTCCCACCATAATGTTGGCCGCTGTTGCATAAATGAAATATTTTTGAGTACGGCATAAAACACCAATCAAATAGAAAAATAAATACAAATCAGAACCACCCATCCATGTTGATTTAGGCCCACTTTGATCATGCTCATGTAAGAATTCTGTTTTATTATATTTCGTCTAACAGACTTATGTGGGTTTCCCTCCCCAGCTCTGCCCAGTTTCCTCCCACCATAATGCTGGTCGCGGTGTAAGTGAAATACTCTTGACAATAGCATAAAACACGAATCAAATAAAATCTGTAAATAAACAGACTAATGTGAAAACTCCCTCGTCACACCGACTGAACGCTAACCTAGAAGGTCTGGCATAGGTACCTAGACTGTTATCTTACATGTCAAGCCCTGTAAACTACATGTACATGTAATCATATCTCCTCTAAAGTGTGTGGGCAGAAATAATGAGTACATGAGGGATGTGTGTGCAGTGTTGTAAAGCTTTGTGAGGCCTTCCTGTTGTTTGTTTATCCTTCCCGTCTGAGCTTCACAGCCCTGGTTAATTGTTGCTTCCAGGGCCTACATGTATGTATTCCCTCACCTGCACCCCCCCCCCCCCCACAATGTCTCTTGAATACCTGGTAAACTAAAGAACAATCTGATATTGACTGTCAAGAACGTGAGATTGTAGCGGAAATAGGCCAAAGGAAGTCAGTGACAACATGTGCTGTGTGTTTGAGGTCTCTGTAACGAGAGGTATGAGTGAAGTTGTGGATGTGACTGGGGTGTTTGGAGGGGGGGGGGGGAGAGGCCTGACCAGTTTATACATGGGCCGTGGCTGTAGGGGACAGCCTCCCCGTGTCCAGATTTGAGAGGCGGGAAGAACTGTTTGCCTGGGTGTGAAGAGCTCTCTCTTAAGGCATATTTCCAAGCCCCAGTGTAATTTAGCTAATCCTTGCCAGAAAAATAGAAAAAACTGGCAACAATGAGTGCCTTGTGCAGTTTGCCAGCTGTGGAATTGCATCTTGTACAAACAAGTTTAAATTGTCACATGTGAGGACATGCCGTGAGGAAGTGTCAGTTTAGGGACATGACATTTGGCGAGTTGAGTTGGGGACATATGGGGTTGACCACTTGACCAGTCGACCAACTGTATGTGGATGATTGTCCTGGATATACAGCAAACCTGGGTTTGCACACGTGTGGTGCTCAATGAATCATTGTGAAAACAACTGAAGCTAAACTTATTTTGCCATCAAAGCTCCAAAAGTCGCTATATTTTGTCTACTTTGTATTGTAAATATTTGCAGTGTACATCAGTATGTTTGGGAAGATTTAAGAATATTAGTCCTAGTACTGTAAGCTGTATGATAGTTTTGTCAGTCAGTCACAATACACTGCTGGGTGCCAGCAGATCCAGGATCAGTACTAGGTCTGGGTATACAAAAGACTTTGAAAATGGTACTTGTGGCTTGGTACTCAGCAGTGAGAGGTTAGAGAAAGGAAAGAGGGCTGGTTGGCTCGGTTTCAGTGCAATTCACTGAGTGGGAGTTCATGTCTGGTGTCTTTGGCATGATGTTCCAGTGACGGCAGCATTTTGGCGGCAGGTACTCGCCCTGCCGTAAGAAAACTACCTACACGTGTATGTACATTCTTAAGGACACCTCTTCATCATATATCTGTAAAATTGTTGAGTATGACGTAAAATGTAAACATACATACACACACATACACAATACACTACATTGTATTTATTTATTTATTTCATTGGTATTTTACAATGCATTACACTTTTGTAAAATATGTAAAGTTAACTGTGTCATAGGTACTCATTAACTACCACACCTGTGACAAGCTGTAGAACTTGCAATAAAACTCCAAAAACTTGCCATGGAGATATTTGACTGTCTAGTATTTGACAGATGAACAGAACAGATAAAGTCTTGTTCAAGTTTGGGAAGGAATGTTATAACTGGGGAGTTCATTTGGCTTTCAATATTATTATAAGTGTTTGTCAGGCCACTTGTTATACCATCCTTGAAAAAGTGTTTGTTGGGTGTATCTTGACCCTATGAGAAAAAAAATGGGGTCATTTGGTATGGAATTTTTCTTTTTTATGTTCTGGCTCTTAAAAAAGGGAGGGATTTTGAAAAAATTAGTATGGAGAGAAAAAAAAATTTTTTTTTGTCAAAATACCACTAAAAACTTTTGCACAGGCTTTTTTTGAAGAGTCAGTTGGGTTATGGCCAACAAACATATTTTTGAGGATGGCCTTACAGTTTTTATTCCCGTAATGGGCAAAATTATATTCACGCTGCTGATATATTATTGATATACATGGAGTTGAAATTTACTGTTACTTTTCACGTCACAATAAAAGAATTAAATTAATTAAAATTAGCACTTTAGATGTAGGTGCAGGGAGATTTTATACAGATATATTTATACAAGGCTGTACCAGAGAATTTTAAGATGTTATGTTTCTCCACAGATGTGCCGAGACCGACTCTCCTCTCCACAGAATGCTGGTCAGCATTACAAAGCAGTTTGCCGAGCGCTGGTCGCTGAAGTTGTCGAACTGCTGTCCTTCCTGGACAAGATCTCCGGTGATGAGGTGAGAATAAAATAATCATTTGTTAATATGGGCATTTTGAAATCGAACTCTTGTGTCGATAAAGGTAAAAGTACATGTAGGCCTGTAGTATCACGCCATCTGTCAAAACTGTTGAACAACTTTTTTGGTGATATCAATTTACCGATCACCTGTGGAGGCACGAATGACATCCTTTCCCTACAGGAACTTCTTAAGTTCACAAACATGGAGGGTGTCAAATTTCTACACTGTCCACCTATTCCAATTAATCTTTTGTAAAACCTTCTTGAGTTGCCCATTTTATAGTAAATGTAATGAGAAACACATGTAGTCACCTAACGTGTCTGACAGAACACCTGGTACAGGAGGACCTCTATCATGTCTTCTGTCATCAGTGATGTGGGAAGGCTGACTTGAAACTCCTCTATTAAAGTCACCAAATTGGGGGTGTTAATTGGCTCAGTGAGGGTCAGCACTGATAGCAGGCAGTTCTACAGGTCACACATTACATACTCTCCAGTCAGATTATGTTCCAGTTATTTATTGACTTGATTGGTGTTTTATGCCATTCTTAAGAATATTTCACTTACACACTGGTGGCTTACGTTGTAAGTATCGTTGGAGGAAACCAAGCATAGCCCGGGGGGAAACCCATGACCATCTGCAAGTTGATGGCAGACCTTCCCAGATAGAGCCGGAGAGGAAGCCAGCAGGAGCTAGATTATGTGTTGAGATTCACCTTCAGAATATACATGTAGCACATGAGTTTTGTTTTGGAATTGAAGGATTATGTTATCTATATGTACAAAGTGGAAATAAACATTCATGTACATAATTTTCTTATGTGTTTTAATGTTGCAATGTGACAGATTTAAAGACGATATTTCTGTAGCAAATAGAATTATGATAAGGGATCTAAAACTGCGTTAAAAAATTGCACTTGCGCCCCAAAATTCATGTATTCATTTTTGTGCTGAAAATTAGTTCTTCCAGTGAGTAGGACATCACCTTACTTTCCCAATAAACCCCAAAACACCTTTCTAAGAGCAGTAAAACTCTTAAGCATCAGATAAAATGTGCAACTTAGCCATGGTTTAAATTTTGAGTTCTGAGATAGTTCCCACAATAGACTTGCATGCCTTCACAAAGTAGTGGGTAACTTAGTCTGTTGACATAGCCAATAGACACACACTTGGTGTATTTACAGGGATTAGCATTGTAAACAAAGCATGTTGACATAACGGCTACAACTCAAGCTCCCAGTCAATAAATCTTCAGTTATTCACAATAAAAGCATGTTGTCAAAGCTAATTACATGTGGCTTGTTATTTTGTCATCATTCAAAGTCTACTTAAAAACCAAGCATATTAAAGTAAATTAGATAAACCTACACTTGTTGATTAAACTTGCAAAATGAGTTGCCAAAAATCACACATTTGTGGCTGCTCTGGTGATTATGTGTTGCAAGAAACACATTAATTTTGGGATTCATTATAATGTTGGATGTACCTGTAGCTACCCAACTATCTCTCCCTTTCCAAAAGCAGGTATTACTCTTTTCTCTTGTTCATTTCATAACTTTACATACATGTAAACATGTGCATGACAATATTTCTTCGATGACTTCCTCCAACCATAATGCTGGCCACTGTCGTATAATTGAAATATTCTTGAGTACAGTTTAAAACACCAATCAAATAAATAAATAAATATTTCATTGAAGCTTGAATATTTGTTTTGTCTTAGGATACATGTATGTTAATCAAAATCTGCAGAATGACAAGTAACTCACAGAAGACTTCATAAATTCAAGCCAAAGATTTTGTTTAGAAAATCTTGAAATGACATGGAAACAGTGACCTCTCAGAGTAGGGCTTTCATGCTTAATAAATACCATGTTAACACCTAAATGGAATCCTGCATAGCTTGCTGTTCCATTATTCCCTTTAGAAACATGTACATGGCCAGTGACTTCATGCTTTTCATGAATATACTGGTTATGGCACTGGTCATGGTGTTCTGGACCTTTGGACCAGCATTCTGTGAAAGGACTGTTTGGATTGGCTGCTCTGCAACAAGTAACTTCACTGGATAATTTGAAATAGACTCAGTTTGTGTTTCCTGAGCTTGGTGTCAGTGTACATGAAGCTGAAGAGTGCAGTTCTTTTATAAGGGCATACTGAACAGGTGTTCTGACAGTGCTAAACGTACACATTGCACAGTGTATTTTCTGACCTCCAAAATGAAGATTGTGTCGGTATGTTATAACTTATGAGATTTGGTGTTTAAGATTGATTTCTATGCCAGAACATGTGCCTTCACACAGAATCATGTAAACATGAAAATTGTGGTGACCAAGTATTGTTTGAATACCTGCATCTCCACAGATAAACTTCAATAGACAACAAATATTATTGGGAGTTTGACATCATGATATCTGCAAAAAGACAACTAAATTAAATCATACATCTGAGTCATAATGCACATACCAGTTTTGATATATACTTGGAGTACAAAAGTGATTTCTAGTCCATAGATTTGTGAAGTCTGGTCAGCTGGCATGTGTCAGTAGTTCAGTTAAAAGTTTGGGGCTTGGGGTTTGAGTTTTTGGTAGATATTCTTCCATGCCAGGTTAGAATTTGGAACTAAGGATTTCAGGGGTCTAACCCCAATGTTTGTCTGCGTAGAAACATGATTTCCCTGTTGACATGTTACCTGAAGAACAGACACGTGATTGACTCCCCATTTGCTCCTTCAAAGAGAATTGACAGCATTATGTTTGATTCAGGCTGGATTATGTGCTGCTTGCATCGGTGCATAATCTGTAATTATAAACTATGCAAATATTGGCCTCCCACCACACCTAGGGTGTTCAACAGCAGATTTTGTAATCTACTTTGATAAGTAATAAGCTGTATTTCAAAAACGTAAATATTGCATTGATCAAGAAACACACTGAAAACCCTGGACATTGAATGTGGGTATGCTAGTCCGCAATTTGCTCATTTCTTGAAAACTTATAAGATAACGACCATTATACTCAGAGGTGCCATTGATCCATGTAAGAGCCAAATTTCTTTTGCATTAATATTTTAGGCCTATGAAACTTGATCCCTTGTTTCCCATCATAATATTTTAGAAAACTGGTACAGGCAGCAGAAGAATTTTCATTATTGTTATGAAATGAGTTCCAGTGTAGGGGATAAAATGATGTGCAGGTGGTGAATTGCAACAAGAAGTAAAGTGAGAATCACCTTATATAACTCATTTTGGAAAGTCAGGAAAACCTTGATTTACCCTGCAGTCAGGCCATTCTATTTAAATGAAAGTTTTCATATTTCGTATACAATGTTGGACTTTTTCTTTCCAGAAAGTTTTGAAAGCTGTATGTTCAGCAGAAGAACTAACAATAGATGAGTTGGAAAGAGGAGATTGGGTAAGTCCTTGAACTGATGGAAGAAATACGGTGGCACACTTTATAGTTAAACACGTATGGACACGTAAATAATGACTTACTGCTGGGTGGTGTATTACCAACTACGTGTAAAAGGTTCTGCTGGGAGGTGTGGGATGTGGGGCTGGTGGCAGAGGTGAATTTATATGTTAATTGTGGAAAAGTTGTTTGTAGTGCTGTTTGTATTTCTTATTGACCCATTTATTCAACATTTCATTCAGTGTGAAGAGCAACTTTGCCATGAAACTGATGTTTTATCCTCTGCCAAATCATTAAAACAGCACCCCTGTCAGCAGCAAAGACAATATTAATTTAGCTGTTTAATTTCTCTTCAAATGGGGATCTTGTTTAACATACTGGAAGCCCAAGTCAAGTTTTATTGGGAGTTGTAAACATTAGGTTGCTGTTTTGGTCCATTTTAATTCAAAGATTCTGTATAATGATGATCAAAGAAGCATGTCCACCTCCAACAATGCCGACAACCTAAACTTCTCAAATGCTGGGGACCACTTCGCAAAGAGTTTTCGAACTTTAACCTAAAATTCAAAATAAACCATTATATGTCAAATTTTGACTGCTAGTTCTGTTCTGTAATTGTTTGGTTTCAGCAAAGTTTGAGCATTTTGCCTTCAAAGATTTTGATTTTTGTGAAGAAAACTTAAATTTTGAGCTTAGGACCAAAACGGCTTTGTGAGCAGACCACGGGTTTGAAGGTTTACTGTAAACTACCTAGTAGAGTATTAAGTGATGTTATGTGGGTGTTTATGTTTCGGCAGGCACGGCTATGGGTTCAGATAATGAGAGAACTGCGACATGGGGTGAAGTTAAAGAAGGTCGAGCATGTTCACCTGCCCCCAGTGGAGTATGAGCTGACGCCCTACGAGGTGCTGATGGAGGATATCAGATCCAGGCGATACACCCTCAACAAAATTATGGTCAGTGTACGTTAGACTGCCTCTGTGGCCAAGTGGTTAGTGTACGGGTGCAATGCAATGTTCCCAGAACCTCTGACCGATGTCGTCGTTATGAGTTACAGTCCAGCCTATGCGGGCGTTGTCTCCAGACCAAAGTGCAGATTGGGCTCTGCGTGGTTTCCTGCGGCTATAATGCTGGCCGCTGTCATATATAAGTGTAATATTCCTGAGTATCATATATAACACCAATCAGACAAATAAATAAACTGTGACCAGACTGTGAAACCATTCACACTGGCTTTTATTCTCCTATCTTTCCTATCTCTCCCATGTTAATTTGATAGTGATATTTTTAAATTTAAATATTTAAGTGTCAGGAATTTTTCCCTTACATAATGGAGATCCAATTTATAGGATCCAAAAGCAAATAAACAAGTGTCAGGTTGATAAAAATATATGCTTGCTCTGTGTCATGCAACTGTTTGACATTCTGATTAAATGAAAATATTTAAATATATTTAGTGTGATGGTAAAGTTAAACAGAAATGTACAAGTAATCTGCTGTGTGCTTTTTCGGAAAAGTTATTTGGCTTGTGTTGATATGTATATGATATACATGTATTAGGCTTCACTAATTTTGTGTAGGGTGGTATGGAAGTATAAACTACCCTTAATTTACTAAAAAATCTCCCATGACAAGACTGCTTATATTTCCTCATTGGAAGAGTTCTGTTGACACTAGAAACTGTGTTTGAGGTTTGTTTGGAAGGTAGGATGATATCCTACTCGCAAAAAAGCAAGTTTCATCTCGAAAAGTAGCATTTTATGGAATCTATTTGTCTTTGAAAAGTGCATTTTTGGTCGAAATTTAAGGTCATTTATTAGTTGAATTTTTCTGAGTATTTTTAAATTGCTTGACTTATATTTGAATCATCATAGTGAAGGCAACTTCATCATATGCATTTCTTGTTACTCTTGATGCAGGTTAATGGTGACATCCCAAGGAAAGTCAAAAACGATGCCCATGAGGTCATTCTGAATTTCATTCGCTCCCGACCACCTCTGCAACCTGTGAGTAGTTTAAACCTTGATACGGACTGATTTCTTATCACAGGTTGTCCCCCAAAAAAGTATTCACTATTTGACTGCCTATTACTCACGTGTTTTGTTTTGATGTAGGTGTTTATGGACATAGATACAAGTGGAGTGAGTTAAATTAAAGAAAATAACGTTAAATTTAAGAAAATTAAATGGCCTTAAAAAAACTTTAGTGTTCTCCCCCTAGTCTAGTCTGCTCATTCCTGCGTGTTCGCAAATGTTCCAACTGGTTTCCACCATTTTCCAAACACAGCTGATAACGCGAACCAAGCGATTCAACAACATTGTGGAACATTCCATTTGGAAATGCGAGACATTGTGTTTGAATTTCTTCTTTCAACTCGTTGAATATTTAGGGTTAGTTGCACCAAAAAATACATGAGTAATGGGCAGTCAAAGGGTGAGTACATTTTTTTGGGACACCCTGTATTATTGTTATCTTCTTCGATCTGTGTTATGAGATGTAAAATGCATTGTGAGATTTAAAATGCATTTGGGAATTTCACAAGAGGCTGAGTTATACCAGTTATGTGTGGACCATTTGCCAACGATCACACGGGAGTCACTACTCTGGTTTTACTATCCGCGCTGTAGTATTTTGTGTTGAAAAACATATTGGGATTGGAAATGCATCATTTGGTATACGGTGCATTTTGGGATTTTGTGGGGTAATAGATTATGTCGAGTGTTTTATCCTGCTTGGGCATAGCTAGTTCTTGTACAGTTACCCATCAGCCCACAGTTCTCTCCTAAGATTCCTGGATGACAGTTGTCGGTATAAAAACTGCTGTTTTGTTCTTGGTCCACGTATGAGTTCCTTTCCCCATGGAAATGCAGGTTGCAGAGTGTTCTGCACTGTTGCCTGGGGCCTGTTTACAAAGGGGGTATAGTGTTTCATCAAACTTAACTACCATGGCTGAATTTGTCGTTTTTATCCCTCGGCCAATTTTGGCCAACGGTTATTGTCATAGCGGGCAGTGTCCGTCCAGCTGTCTGTCTGTCCGTCCCTGTTCCTCATAAACGTTCTGTCTCTAGAACAGTTTATCCGATGTTCACGAAACTTACACATTGACATGAGAAAGAACCTTATTGATTTTCAGCGACCTTTTTTCTTCAAGGTCATTGGAGTCGTTTAAATTCAATTTTATACAAGGCTTGGTAAAGCTCTATTTCTAGAACGGTTTAGCACAAGTTCACCAAACTTACACCACACTTTACACATTGGCATGAGGAAGAACCCTATTAATTTTCAATGACCTTGACCTTTTCCTTGAAGGTCATTTGGATCATTGGCGTTCTTATAAAACACAAGTTCACCAAACTTATAAAATACTTGCACTTTGGCAGGAGGAAGAACCCTATTGATTTTCTGTGACCTTGACCTTTTGTGTTAAGGTCAGTGAGGTCATTTAAGTTTAATTTTCTGAAAGGTTTGTAAACGCTCTATCTCTTGTACAGTTTGTGCCCCAGTCACCAAATATTTACAACACCTACACAATTTTATGAATGGTCGGTACTGTAAGTAATATCTGTTGGGTTTTGTATCAGTTGGTTACATTGTACATGTGCTTAAGGCCTAGGGGTTTCAAGTGCATTGCACAGAATTTTTTAGATGAAGTAGTTGGATCGGAAAGACTAAAACTATACATGCAACTACCAAAGTAAGTTTACTTGTATTTTATTCGAATATTTATGGACTTTTTTGAATTCTTAAGTTGGCTTTAGGGTATAGATTCCCCATAAGCTTGAAGTGTGGGCGCATTGTATGACATTGTGACATCTCCGGATTTCAAGTTCCTTATAAATTTAGTGGAACATGTACGTCTCTTCAAACTACTGAAGAATTTGACCAGAATCACCTTTTCTGCACAGTATGGGATGAGAGGTTTTTCGAGCTATTTTCTTGATGTGGTAACCACAACGAGAAATATCGAAAAATTTTGTACAGATTTTGTATTGAGTTTTCAGGAAATAAATTATGTTTTTGATACATTGGTAACGAAAAAAAAAATATTGAATTTTCTGATTTTTTCATGTCAAGTTCCTAAAAGGAAATTGGATGGTAAAAATCGTGGGGGTGTAGATGTGGAAAACAGGGAAACTGATTCATTTATTTTGGGGTTGCCTTTTGTGCCAGATAAGTCTTGCGCCTTCCAGCAGCTATGGCGCCCCAAGGAACTTGATGTTTTTCCTGGGTACAGAGGCAGCCAGTGCCAACAATACATCTCTGTGTCCCAATCAGGTCAAATACGTCCTTGTTTTGCTCTTGAAGCCATTTGTTGTTTGCAAACATTCTTTCCATATTGACATTTTAACTGCCCTACTTCATACAGGAGCATTGGCAAGAGTTGAATGTGATCTTGCAGTTTGGAATCTATCCATGTGGTTAATTCATGATATACAAGGACTGTATATCAGTTGAACTCATCTGTATACTTACATTAAAACTCCTAGCCCATGTTTGTATATATAGACGTGTGAAATGGCATCTTATGATGCTGTGTGGTTTCTTTGTGGTTATGGAAACAATTGAGTTTAGGACAAATTTTATTTTGAGTTTTTATGATGTTTTTGATACATTGGTGATGAAAAAAATCTTCAGTTTTCTGATTTATGCAAACTGAGTTTCTAAAAACAAGTTGTCGAGCAAAAAGCCCTGTATGCCTAAAACATATATGACTATTGGACCATGTACATGTATGTATGGTTTAGGCCGGGTTTGCTGTTGGGATCTTACAGATAAGCAGGGGACCTCCATGGCTCGGTTGGTTAGCGTGCTAGTTCAGTGTAATGAACCAGAAGCCACCCACCAATGCGGTCATTTTGAGTTCCCCTAAGGCCATTCGTGGGAAGATCTGCCAGCAGATAATCCACTGGGCTCTGCCCGGTTTCCTCCGACCATAATGCTGCGGCCGTCGTATAAGTGAATTAATATAATATCAAATAAATACTTTGTGTACAGTCTTCTAATGCATGTAGATGTTTCTTGTAAATGATTAACATGGTATTGCACAACTGCAGTGTGCAAGGACATGAAGACAAAATTGCTTTAAGACTTAAGGGAATATTCAGTGGGCCAAGGTACCATAAATGACCTAAAATTTCATCCATGACTAAGTTGCTGACTTTTCCTGATTCTGGGAGCTCAGTAAAATTATTTATTTTAGAAAGTTAAAGATTTGTTTGGAAGGTTGGGTAATTCCCTTCTGGAAAATTTCGTGTGAATTTTATCACCAGAAATGTTCGGTCATTTACAGTAGTTGGGTTTTACTCCAAGCTTTATGCTTTAAGAACTAAGGCGCTGTTGTTTTTTACCCAGGACATTTTAGCGGGAGGTCATATTTTGCTGGTAGAGAATGATTTCGGATAGTTGGAGCCTGCTGTAATTGGGGCAGGGATTATCTGTGTGAGCAGACAAATAAATCATGACAAATTGTCCGGCCAGTCATTTTCCTGGACCTGAACCAGACTTCGGCAGTTCTGGTTGAATATGACGACACAGGATCCAGTAGCAGAGAATGTTGTTCTTCTAAGAGCTGACCTGACATTCCTCATTGAAACATTTGTGATATTGTTTATTCTGGCTGATAATCGGAAAGCACGTTACAAACAAACATCAAATACACCTTGACGTAGTCTGAAGTTTTCTAACTCCTGGGCCATGGATAATTAAGGCAGTGCTTCAGGTGCAGTGTTCTTTTCTTTTGGAGGTCGTCTTTCTGTAGTGGATTTTTTGCTTTTATTTATTTACTTGT
The DNA here is from genome assembly GCA_016165875.1 of Acanthopleura granulata. Classification (NCBI taxonomy): domain Eukaryota; kingdom Metazoa; phylum Mollusca; class Polyplacophora; order Chitonida; family Chitonidae; genus Acanthopleura; species Acanthopleura granulata. Next base: position 7,740,375 of record JABBOT010000080.1, on the reverse strand, counting down.
TATTTAGTTGTTTGTTTAACCCCATACTCAAGAACTTGATATTTTCCATACGTAATATATATTACTTAATGTGTGGAACCAAAGTTCAAATGAAAAGTCGAAGTGTGCTAAATGTGCTAAATGTTCATGTTTAAAAGAAGCTCATTCTTGCAGACAAATATGCTGTACATTTGCGAAAGAATTCAGTATGCCTACATAGGTACTTTTTGTCTGTTAAAATCTTAGTGTTAAGCCATGCGCAGTTGTTAATCAATGCTGACAGTTCGACTAAACAATTAAAAAAAACTCACAGCACAAAAGCCTGTCGGTGTTTAACCTTAAGTATTATTGATTCTACCTTTGAACTGTTTTAACTTCTTGACAAAAAGAAACAGGTCGTCTGACTGTAGTTATCACAGTTACTCACAGCTCATGCTCCAGTGCCTGAAATAGATTTTAATTTTCTACTTTTTGCCTCTTTTCGAGTCTTGAGACAAAAGGTTATACTCAGGACAATCAAAGTAAAAACAGAATGAGCAATTTGTCAGCCTGATGAGGGCCTATCTGACCTGGGAACATTGCTCGAGGCAATCTGTGCAAGGTCTCCGGCACAATGTTGCTGGTGTAAAGGGCTGTTTTACCTCAGAACTACAGTACTGTATTAATTCCGTCTATTACATAAAATTTTGTCCTTGACTATATTAAACTCATTTTTGCCAGATTCTCAGAGGTCTATTGATCTTAACATGACATGAAGTATAATTGGCATACTGCAATGACAACATAATTCATTTATGCACTGAGTAAATACCAGACATGGAGCTGTGAATCATATATAGTTTGGCTCTGTTAACAGCAAACTTGACACGTACATCTACACTTGACCTCGAGATATCAAATATACATGTTGGTGTAGTTATTAAATTTGTGTTACTGCTCCAAGCTAATAAGTAGCAACAGATTAAATTTGGCCTTGTAGGTGTATTGTAGCCTGTGCAAATACACAGTGCAGACTGACAGACGAAATTTACACTTGGTTCACTTGATACAATGAGAACCTTGTTTTAAGTAGATCTGAGGTTGATAATGCTTCTGTACACTGTACAATCACGGACACTGTTGTATATCTTACATGTATGTACTACACGGTTTTCATATGTTGTGTTCATTCACATATTTTAGACAAAAAACTTAGAATTATTTAATGCTTTATGAGATTAAGTGTTAGAAATCGTTGTAGTTTAATTAATAGTCAGTTGATGCTGATTTCCAAATTCTTTTTGACCTAAGCTTGACTTGATCTGCTTGATCAAGCAGTTACCCTAAAGGACCTAAAATTTCATCCATGACAAAATTGCTTATTTTCCCTCATATTGAGGGTTTCATTGATTGTAGAAAGGTGTTTGGCGGTTTACTTTGGAAGGTAGAGCGATATTCTCGTGGAAAAATGTGGGTTTCAGCTCCAAAAGTAATGTTTTATGTCATTTATTTACCTGTAAACTGTGCTTGTTGGGGTGATATTTGAGGTCATTCACAGTAATCACATATTCCAGTCTGTAGTTGTGGGGGATGGAGTGGGGCTTCAGTGCATGGGACAAAACTGTTTTATCCATAGGTTTTGGCATACTGTCAAAATACATATGAAATCCTGAATAGAATGTTGATCATGCACCATATGAACCATAGACAATATGCTGTATCATATGAGCTATAGACAATATACTGTACCATATGAACCATAGACAATATACTGTATCATATGAACCATAGACAATATACTGTACCATATGAGCTATAGACAATATGCTGTATCATATGAGCTATAGACAATATGCTGTATCATATGAGCTATAGACAATATACTGTACCATATGAACCATAGACAATATACTGTACCATATGAGTTATAGACAATATACTGTATCATATGAGCTATAGACAATATACCATATGAACAGGTTAAATAGCTGCTTTTGCTGAATTTTTCACTATATATGTCAGACAGAGAGAGATGACTGTATTATCAAATCCTACATGGATTCAGATTTGTTAAGATAATACTTAGATCAGGGCTAATCTCCCTTTATTATGAGTTTCCGGCACATTGTTGAAATTACTCATTTGTGAGAATGTATGAATGTGGGAGTTTATAACTACGTAGTCCGTGCCTCATGTCCTGAGAAATTTCGTTAGTTGTAAAGCTTGGTCTTTCAGTAGAGGATGGCGCCTATTTGTCAGTTCATCGTTCATCAAAGTTCCTGTCCATTTTTCACATGATTTGGGAAGCGTCTAAGAAGCGGATCAGTAGCAAGCAGTAGCAGCACCCTGAACTTTACCCCTCCCAGAATCTTCACACTGCATAAATGGACTGAATATCTGGGGAATAATGATTATGAAAGTTGATTGCACTAGATGGTACAGACTTGTAGCAATAAAAAGTAAATTGCGTGTATGAACATATATGTAATAAAACGTACTTATCTTTCGGCTTATAGTAGAAATTGTTGTAGTAACAGTCAAGTAATTAAATAAATAAATGCAAGAACTATTATAATATAAATTTTCTTGAGTCATCAGCTTATTGTTGTTAATGTGTATATATACATGTAAATTTGTAAACATAGACAAGACTGTAAAATATTTACTATCATTGCACTCCCTACAGTTTTGACATGGTCTGAAGTTCCGTGTTGCCATTTAAGAGCAATCATATGACTATTGAATACAACCGCTGTTCTGGCAAGTATATTAAGACCATGACAGCAGTTTGGCGCAGTGAGATGAGTGGAGTGCGGGCGCACTGTCGTCATTGCACGTAGATGATGCAGTTTGTCTGGTCATTTTATATTGACCCATAATCAGCTGATTACCAACGAGCAATCCTAATTACCTACTGTCCTGAATTATATGGTATGTAGCTATTTGTGTTCATGCATGGATGTACAGGAGAACACATATATATGTGTTTTCCCAGCAGCTCTGTCTGCAGGAAGTGACGTGCTTAACACAGACAGAAGTCCATCAATCTACACAGATGCATTGTTTTGGGCAGGCCTTGATTTATGTAGTATAAATATACATTCTGTCTAATTATGCTGAAGTGACTGTTAGTTTGAAAAAAAGATTCTCAATCATCTACAATCATTTGTATATTTATGGCTCTAAATGTGTTACCAGAGAGGTTGCATTGAGCTTATGCTGTAATTTATTTTGATATACATGCACAGTCATAGCTATGGTAAATATGACCTAAAATGTCACCCTAAAAATTGCATTTCTTAAAGGCAAATAAATTTCATACTTAAAACTACAACATTTACATCTGGTATGCATACTTACGTGTTTCAAGGGTCCCCTGTGGCTTGGTTAGTGCACTAGCGCAGTGTTATGACCCAGAAGCCTCCCACCAATGCGGTCGCTGTGAGTTCAAGTCAAGCTCATGCTGGCTTCCTCTCTAGAGGTATGTAGGAAGATTCGCCAGCAACTTGCGGATGGTCGTGGGTTTCCCCCAGGCTCTGCTGGCCGCTGTCATATAACTGAAATATTCTTGTGTACGGCATAAAAATAAAACCAATCAAATAACTAAATAAACCTATAGTTTAACATTTCTCAAGAGACACATTCTGCGTAATTCTAATTAATTGATCTGCCGCTGAGGGCAAGTTAGGAGCCTTTTGTTGAAGTTTGGTTAATTTCGTGCAAGAATTTCTTAAGTGCTGATCAGAAGTGTCATTTTAAGGCCTTAATGTGTGTCTAAAAGGGCATTCTGACACACTAAACTGTAAGTGAAATACAGTTCTTACCAAATAGTTGTTATAAGGTCATTCAATGTAATAGAGTGGACTACAGCTACTTATTATGCAGCCTTGTGAATGAAATGCGGGCATGATCATGATTGGCCCCTGTGTACTTTAATGTGTGAGTGGATGTGTCAGTTTGTGTGTGTTGATAATTATGGGAACAAAATATCTCAAACTACATAAGTTAGACTTCAGATTTGGTACACAGTACTTTCTTACCACTATTGCCATGATCTTAATCATTAATTTTTTTCAAAAAGACTTGCTGTATTTCTGTTCTTGCCATATTTTATGATTTTCCCCTGGTTTTATGTTTACATAAAGGACGGTTTCAGTTGATCTATCACAGTCTTAATTAACTACCATGACAACATGTTATACAGATATGAAGTACACTTAGCTAAGGGCTACTTTGCACTAAGTATCCTTCCTAAAACTGGCCCCAGAGGCTTAATGGTACAAGTATCATGTGCAGGCTTGACAGTATATGCATTGGCTTGCATGGCTTATATTAATTAGAGATAGTGATCAATCTGTTTCGCCAGTCGTTCCTGACATTTACCAGTTTTTCCAACTTACATGTACATGTGCATGTATGTTGTCTCAGATCAGGTTTGGTTCATTCAGATATAGGCCTGTGGCTGTGGCCATAGAGCTCACAGGTTCAAATCCAAGTATGGCTGGAGCAGGAGGTTTTTCAGTTAACTGGCAGAGGAGAGTTGTTTACTTGGGGCTCTCCAGTGTCCTTCAGCTGCAAACCTGACAGTATTTATAAATGACAAGCTTTAGAGTTAATTGACCACTGATAAGAGGCGAAACGCTGTAAATTGGACCCAGCTATGCTGTACATATAAAGATATCCTCCTCAAAATATATTTTATGCACAGCTTTAGTACTCATTTAATACTCTCGTATCGCAACTGACCTAAGCTTTCACCCAAGTAGGTGCATTTTTAGAGGCAAATAAATACCATGAAATATTACTTTTGGCGCTGAAACAAGTAGGATACCCTACTACCTTCCAAGTAAGCTTCAGATCACCGTAGTAACAATCAATACAACTCTCAGAATCCCCCAAACATGAGCACATTGTCATGGATGAAATTTTAGGTCGTATAGGGTACTCTTGACGAATTGTGAGATAGTGTTTTGGTAGGTGTCAGTTGTCTGATCTGCAGGAAGACAACACTATTTACTCTTTTTCTGTTGGTTTTTCCCCCCACATGTTTATACCATAAGCATACAAGTGGTATCACTGCATTGGAGGTAAACAGTTTTTCTAAATGTACCAGTCACTACAATTTACTCTTGCTATAAGGCATGGGTAAGTGTGTATAAACAGTGTAGGGCAGTAGTGCTAATCTAAGCTTCAGGCCTGGAGTGGGTGACTGCATGGTCTAATTATATACCGATATACAAGTACCATTTAGATATATCTACGGCTAGGCTTTGTGGTCAGTGGCAAGAGGGTTTTGTCCAGCTAACCTCGATCACAGTGATCAAGGGCGTGTCGTCGTCAAATGTGGGGGTCATATCAGTTCAACTGGCATGATGAGCTTTGTATGAAAGTCTAGGAGTACTCTGTAATTTTCTTCGCTTGTGTTTTACCCTACAAAACTCACGATAGATATACAAGAAGAAAATATAACACAAAAGAGTGGCTTTGCAGGCATGTATAAATTGCAGTTGATAACAGATATTAAAGTGAGGAGGCGTAATTTAATGTTGGAAGGTGTATTCACGGGAAAACTAAGACCGTAATGCTGTTAGCACGTGAGGGGATAAGTTGGGGTATTATGGTAGACTGCGTTAGCGCTGTGTAAATGTTTGTGACCGTCTCTTATCTGTGAAACCTGATACAGCCAACAACAACCTGTCTCATCTCTTTGTAGTCACTGATCCTTGACAGAAAAGGTGGCCATTTAAACTGGCATGGAATGTTTGTAAACACCATCACATCCATGAATTCTTTTATGGTTTCATTAATTCTTCGTGACAAATTGTGGGTGAAATTATCTCGAATTTAATTGGATCTTTTTGCTCGGAAAATTGTCATGTCAACTTCAGTGATATGGAGCTTCAATGAAGAGTCTGTTACATGTACACAGGACATTGTATGGCTACTGCAATGAAGTTTAGATGTATATGTGCATATATATATATATATGCATCTACTAAAATATACCCCGTAGTGTAAAGTTTGAACTTCCTAAGGCCTGTGCCTGGGTTCCTTCCACTATGTTGCTGTTGTATGACTGAAATATTCTTGAGTATGGCGTAAACGGCAATCACAAGAAATAAATGTAACAGCAATCAAACAAATACACAATTATCAAACCAGCTCAGACAAAGCAGCCAGTGCTTGCTGGGGGTTTACATTGGTATCTGGCGTGTCTGTCAAGTTTCTGTGACTGAGATGTGAATGAATTTACCCTGTCATATAGGACAGTTACATGTATCAATATAGTGATCTGTGGATGTCTGTACGATATCCGTTTACCATCAGTCTTTTCCCCGGGATAAAGATCAAACTGTTTTTTTTCTTTTTAATAACAGATGTAGTGTGTTTGGCACATATTGTGATGCAAATTATTATTTTTTGTCTTTATACCAGATCTTAAAAATCTGCATGTAAATATGTAAAGTTGAATAATTCCTGATGACCAATGATAAGTACATGTAATTTTAGCAAATTGTGTTGGGTGGATGGTCTGTTTTTCTATTGTCCGTGCAATCTGAAAAGATTGAAGAGAGGGTGGAACGTTGTATGTATTTGAGAATATTTATTTGTTTATTGGTGGTCTACCCTATACTGAACATTAAGGTGGGTAGAAAGCAGCCAGAGCAAGAAATTCTTCGCCTTTGGATAAATATATGTAAAGCTGTAGACTTGTTCTCTGCTTAAGATAAGGCCAATGACCTCTGTGATATTATTGATATAACCTGCAGACACAAAACAAATAAACAAATCTAAAGTGAGTATTACTTGTACATGTATGTCCTGTCCCTGGCTTTATTTTACTGTCCTCATCCAGGGTGGACAGCCAGGATTAGTTTTGTGGTCAGCTAACCCTTCTGCCCCTTGAGTGTTGAACCCTAGTGACAGTGTGATAGATCCCTGTGGGATCCAGACCTTGGATTGTCATTGTGGAGGGGAGGGGGGGGCAGGGAGGGGGAAGAGGTAAGAGGAGGTTTACCTCAACTTTCCCTGATCTCTGAGGATCGGTCACCCTCAGCAAGTCACCTTGACCCAAATAGTTCACTCTGTGTACTTACATGTACGAAATTTTTTTCTTTTTAATACAGCATATGTTGGTGTCACCATCCATTTTGTCTGTTGCGTTTATAGACAATTGAGTGGACATACACGTGTGTTTTGCACTGAATGACTGACTGTTTTACTTCAGTGACGATAATTACGTGCATCTTTTTGCCAAACTTCATATCAAGATTTTTTACATCACCTGAATTATGTTTAGAATTGTGTTCTTGCAAGTTTGACCTTATCTTAATGAGGGGAGATTATTCTTGAATACGGCGTAAAACACGAATCAAATGAATAAATAAATAATGACGGGAAACACAAGGCATTCACTCTTCAGTCCGTCTGTCCGTTCGATCATCCACCTGTCTCTCTCCTGTAACTATTAAATTTGTGCAGGCCATATTACAGCTATTATTTGACATGCAATTCGCAATGCACACAAACTGTGCTCAGTGACCAGTGGTTGTACACTGTCTGATTATATTTCCACATTTTCACTGGTTTGGATAGTAGTATGCCCTTTCATTTAACTTCTCTGACATCCATTTTGTGCAGGTCGTGCATAACAGTTTGTCCTTTATTACTGTTTGATAACGTATGTCAACATTCATTCTGTGAAATTGTAGGCAATTAAACCCTTGATGGTGTGTGTCTGTTGTATTTAGAACAGTGATGAGATTTTGCAACCATGAGGATCAAATTCATCTGACGGCGTTCTGAAAGCATTCAATTGTGTGTGAACACGCAGTTGTTAAAATTTCTGCTCATATTAGTACATGCCTTGTGTAAATCTTTGGATTTTTCCATTTGAGAAGGAATTGTTGAAGAAAGGTGGAATGCTTATGGATCATGAAGCTTCAAATGGGGTAATTATTCAGTACTTAGGAAAACACTAATTATGATGTGCACATGGATGCAGCTATAGATGTGACATGTTTTCGTGCATTTATATGACTGCCTCCTTAATGTGTATGTCAAAAAAAAAAGAGTTAACGGAGATACACGTGTAGCTCAAGTGTAACGCCTCTGTACAGAGATTATTGCACATCCCATAATTCCCTGCTGTTATTTTCTTCTGATGAAAGACCATGTGCTCTGCTTGATTGTGTCATAATTAAACGTAATTCTAAGGCAGTTGTTCTTTAAACCACAGTCACTGACAGTTGTTGACTTGGTAATTACAGGGGGCATGTCCTTTGAAATCCATGTTTGTAATTAAGATGAGCTGCTCTCAGTCTTGAGAGATGAAAGTGTTAAGTAGCTGAATGGCCCATTAAACAATTAAATTTAAGTTTACAGGTGAGTGATTCGCCAGATAGCTATGTGGTGTATTGCGTAGTATAGACCTCCCCGTTGTGATACACTGATACGTACTTTATTAGAGCAGGTACACAGACTACATGTAAAGGAATGTCTCTAATTACAGTGAGTGACCTAAACTTTCGTTCAATAAATGTCATAAAGCATCACTTTTGTGGTATTATGACTGTATTAATTTGCAATGCTTCTGTTTGCCTTGTTATATACTGGTAGTTACACTTTATTGGTTAAGCTTCATTCACAGGAAGTATATATAGGTCACTTATAGAAGTGAAAAATGACAAAGTGTGTCAACTAATCACTCAGCCAACCAGAAGACCATATTCTGAAGTCAACCAGTCAGAAGACTTCTGACATTAGCTATGTACAGTGTATTGTACTGAGTTAGGAAGACAGAGAAAATTAGCCTTCTATGGTTTTGCAGTTTTGCTGTGAAAATTTTATCCCAACTCCTGAGATGATGTCTTCCCAAGCACCTAACCAAATCTATTCTCTACAAGTAACATGTAACAGGTACATGAATACATGTAATTATTCAACTGAATGAAAGACGGAGAGTGGAGAATTGAAGCTTGGGCAAGAGAGTTAACCCTGGGTTAGGAAATGAATATTCAGTATACCATACATGTACCTTTTGCATTCATGAACTGTCTGTGTTCACACTCTGTAAATAGTCAGTACATGTATAGTTCTGAGATATTTTTATTGCGGTTATGAACGTCATCATTTAAATATTGAAACGAAAAGGAGATGTCTATGGGAAAATTCAGGGAGAAAAGTTCATCCACAGTCTGAAAGGTTTTGATATTGGCTTTATGCGTATTAGAAATGATACAAGTCACAGACATGCTAAAAACATGTGCTTTCTTCTTTGAAAGAAGCTTTATATTCACTCCATGTCTGTACAGTACAGGATATTTTTGTGTACACGAGTGTACAGGTTATGAACAGATACATTCACCTAGCCAGGTTCAGGACTGATACGCAGGTAAAATTTATGTTATTTTGTATAAAGTTTGCTCAGTAGTTCTGTCCCATTCACAGGGCACGCTGTGTCAACTGCTGTGGGTAACGTAACACTACACTAGCCAGTAGGGTGTAATTTACACAACTTTTATTTCTAAATAGATGCTGTGATCTAAGTGTGAGTGAATGGAACGAAAGTCGTTCATTTAGAAAAATCATACCTTCAAGGTTGGGGAGAATTTCTGTGCATTGATACATGTAGTAAAAAATGCACATTTTCCTAAAGCCTTCATGTTTATATCAGAATAAGAAATCAAACATCTATTTTCTTTTTAGAGAAATATAACAAATTGCCCCTATATCTGAAAGATGAGAGAATGTGAATAAATTTGCATATTCACTTGGTGATACTGTTATTCCACTTGTAAGCTTGACCTACATGTGTATCAAAGTACAAATTGCAGATCAAAGGGGAAGTTAAATATACCAATAAGTACCTGGCTATAATAACATGTAGGCTGTTTTACTAGGATAATGAGCTTGATATGTGTGCCCCATTTTAGTTTGCTGTTTTACTAGGATAATGAGCTTGATATGTGTGTCCCATTTTAGTTGGCTGTTTTACTAGGATAATGAGCTTGATATGTGTGCCCCATTTTAATAAACTGCATGACTGTTAGTAAAAGGTTGAAAAAGAGAGGATTTGTTTTCTCTCCCTGTACTATATATGCCCTATTTTTTGTTGATTTTTCTCCCTATTTTTAGCCCTATGCTTTGCTGCAGTGTCCTTGAAAGGCCTAGTACATGTATGAAGTGTGAATGATATGTAGCTGTGTCACAGTGATGTCATGCTGTGGTTTGCTGTGGGGAGGATAAATATTCCAGTTGGTGAAATTGAGACACCAGTGTGTTACAAATATTGGTACTTGCAGAATGGCATTGTTGTTTATTAATTGATGAAGCATGGGGTTAATCATGCCTCATGTGGCACATCACCTCACTCAAGTGATGCGGGAAACGCTGATAATTGAAACTCTGTCGCAAGTCAGGAATTTACAAAGGCATCAGTGTTTTTCATCTTCTCTGTGGACGCATGCTGCTGTAGCCGTGCCCTGAAGTTGAGCTGTTATGTATAGAAACTCACTGTCGTGATGAAGGCTTCGGGACGTTTCGCTTCGGAATGTGAGTGAGCGGTTCTCTTCAGCCTTCACATACATGTACACCTGGCTGGACCAGAATAAACACGAAGTAACATGCAAGCCATTCAGCGTTAGAACTGCTCAGAGGCTGGCATCGATTGCCAATGGACTCGAATCACCCCTGATATTTATAATCCCACGTCCCCCGCATAATGCAGCTGGAGACTTTCCTGTAGAACTTTAATTCTGAACCAAGCCGACTTCCCTGATGGTTTAATGCATTGACCCAATTATTCATTGATCGCAGATTAGCTGCATATTTGATTAATGATTATTTTAGGCACACAGTCTCAGTTATTCAGACCCTGCATACATTAATTTCCTTCTCCTTGAATATGTATTGACCAAAGTTGTCTAATAAAGGATGAATGCATGGTCTGTTCTAAAGTCTTTTGATCTGCCGTTTGATATTGATGTTCAGAAATGGTGAACAACTTTGTTATGTGTTCACTTGCATTGTTATCACTTTTGTGTAGTCCTTAGGTCTTTTAGATGTTTACATTTGGAGTACATGTAAATACAGAAATCATTGTTTCAGTTTTCTTCCGTTAAGGAGTAACAGCTGTATGTGTGATGTACAAGGGATGAATAAATCAAACTATCGTAATAGATTGATTAAAACTCGCACACGCATGTCTTGGTTCTGTGAACAAAGATTCTCTATATATCGAACTATCTTTATATTTGTGGTCTCACTAGCACAGCTGTACTCGCACGCAAGTGATCATTTGAAACATTATCTAAATGCAGTCGATGAAGTTGCATACCCTCTGTTGTTTTTACCTGCACATGTATTTGGAATGCGCCTTTAGACTGTGATATAATTAACTAAGAGTCTACAGACTCATGACTCTGATTCTACTGTCTTAAATCAGACATGTGACTGTACTTGTTATATGTTAGTTTATTTGATACACCTTTGCCCTTGTTGCCAGACAGAAATTTTAAGATGGTTTTCATAGTGTACCAGACTGATTAATGGATCTACATGTAGTCAATGGCTTTAAGGTGTGTCTGGAAGCTTTCCGTGCCAATGCTTACAAATGTGTACACCATTATGAGAGCCTTCATGTCACACTGGTATTTATAGAACCATTTATGCCCCCTACTGGGAACAGGTTAAATCAATAAGGATATATTCTGTAGAGTAATGCTTGGTGTACAGAGATTGGCACAGCTATCAAGGAGCTGTGAAGACATGGTGGCACTATCAGGGGAGCTGTGTAGAGGGAGTGGCACTATCAAGCATGGCAGGGTAACTGTGTGGAGGGGTTAGCTGTGTTATCAGGGGAGTTGTGCTGACGGGCTGGCACCATCAGGGGAGCTGTGCAGACGGGTTGGCAGTGTCAAGGGAGCTGTGCAGACGGGTTGGCACTATCAGGGGAGCTGTGCAGACGGGTTGGCACTACCATTGAAACTTTGTGGAGGAGTTGGCACCATCATTGAAGCTGAGTGGATGGGTTGGCACTATCACTGAACTGTATTGAGGGGTTCGCACTGTTAGTACAGAAGCTATGATGAGAGTTGGCACTATCAGGCAAGAGCTGTGTATAGGGGTTGGTGCTATAGGGGAGCTGTGTAGAGAGGTTGGCACTGTCAGAAGAGCTGTGTAGAGGGGTTGGTGCTGTCAGGACTGTATTGAGGGGTTTGGCATCATCAGGAGAGCTGTATTGAGGGATTGGGACTATCAGTGATCTGTATTGAGGGGGTTGGCACTATCAGAGGAGCTGTGTAGAGTGGTTGGCACTATCAGGGGAGCTGTGTAGAGGGGTTGGAGCTACCAGGCCTATCAGTGAGCTGCGTGGAGGGGTTAGTAGTATTATCAGGCTGCATTTAGGAGTTGGGACTATAATTGAGCTGCATTGAAGGGTTTGGCATTATCAGGGAAGCTGTATTGAGGGATTGGGACTATCATTGAGCTGTATTGAGGTGTTGGCACTATCAAGGATCTGTACAGACAGGACATTATCTGTGGAAGAGTTGGCACAGTTATCAGGGGAAGTGACATGCACTAGTTCATAAAATAACATCATACTGTGCTTAGATTACAAGACAACAAGATGAAAGGGTTCAGTTTAATTCATGTGCAAAGTAGCTACTTAAGGATTGAATGATTTCCTGAAATCTTCTGAATGGCAGCGTGCTGGATGAAGGACATGGCTTTGCAGTTAACAGGACTCCCAGACATGGTCCCTGTCTTAGTGTACTGTGGGGGGGAGGGGGGGGGCAGGGATTATGGGTCCACCAGGTGAAAATGTGCACTATGTTGAGCATCATAATGCAGCTGTTCTTAGCCAGGAGTCCTATGGTGACCACAGAACTGGAATGCTCAGCCTTGCCAGTATCTTGATACGCTTTCTATTCTGGCTTCAGACGCATGTATATGCTTGATTGGTGTTATTACACTGCATGTACCAGTACCTTAAGGTGTCTTCATACTCCTGTTTCACCTGGTTCCGTGTGTTGAATTTTGAAGTGCAAAGCTTTCAGTACATTATTTGACAACCTCCTGCCTAATAGAAGGATGAAAAGCAATGTTATAATTTTTTCAAGGATTAATTAACATATGTGTTTCCTGTATTGCTTACAAGACAAGCCAAATTTGTATGTGTGGAAGTGCTATACAGATCAAATAGGATAATTCCTATTCATGGTTGTGGAAGTATCCTTTAAAGTACCAGTACTTCATGCAGCTCTTCAAGGCTTCGGAATTACCTGATCACTGCCAAAACAGTATCCATTCAATTGTAAATATCTTTTTGTTTGTACCGTAATTAAATGATCTTAGAATTGTAGCTCCTGGGAAGTGAATAGATGAAATATGTGTTGCTATATGCAACCACTAAAAACATGTAAATCTAATGTACTAATGTACACAGGTGTTTTGTGCTGGCTCTCGTGTACAAATAACAGCTCTTTAAAGGCCAGGGGATTCAGAGAGCTCACAAAACGGGGATATAAAACCTCTGCCTTAGTGGTAACCAATAATCAACCACTCACTTGACACTGAGTCTGTGGCAGTGTTACTTCTGAAAGTGTCTTTAGGGATCTACCAAAGGTCAGTGGCATAGTCAATAGATGCAGATGAAAGGCATAACATTGTTGAGCATGTGTCAAGAATCCCAATTCATATCTGTGTGTAAATTTACTGGTATTATATTGTAAACACATACCAGCCTGTGGCCAATAAGGGCTATTTACTGGTATTATATTGTGAACACATACCAGTCTGTGGCCAATAAGGGCTGCAGACGTGGGCCCTCCATGGCTTGCATTCAGCTAAAGCACTGGTCTTAGTGATGGCTGCTGTAAGGTTGCAGACGTGAATGTATACCCCTTGCTGGTTCAGATGCAGGCGCATCTTCAAGTCGATAGGTTGAATTTGCATGCCAGGTATTTGGCACAGGGTGACCAGTGTTGCACAATCGAAAAAATTCTTGAGTGAAGGGCACTAGTACTTAGGAAGCCTGTACAATCAGATAACCCAGTCTAGTCAGGTCACTTGCTATAAGATCTTCAGCAATTGGAATTGTGGTGTACATATTGGTTTATACAAGCGATTTCAGCAAAAATGAATGTCCATATAGCAAAACCTTTGGACCAATTAACTCTTCATGGGAATGACCTCATACATTTATCATGACCTCGTTATCTTCAAATCCTTCGGATAATTGTCACCGTACATGCACGTACATATGTTCATGTATGAAGATCGCTAAACAGTATTTAAGTATTGGTACATGCAAATATGTGTTGAGAGATCAGTGTTAGCAGTGTAAATCACTGGCCTTCACTAGATAAGTATGTTTCTTTTTTGGTGGGTGTCCTCTGGCGTGTGCTCGGTTTTCTCCCACAATAAAGCTGGCAGGTGTCACGTAAAACACCAATCAAATAAATAAATAAATGTATGATTCTACTGAGGCATGGATGTAGGGGTATGGGTGGCAAGAACCATGATACTATATGTATGTGATTAGAGACAGCACTTGTCCAGTTTTCCTTCAACAGATCACAAAAAACAACAGATGACAGATTCTGTACAGGAAACTGACCGGAGATGTGTGGATCAAGTACATGTGACCGGCAATGTATCATAAAAAAACTGCAGTACAAGAGAAAAACATGTAGATCATGGTGCGCTTGAGTTTGCAGGGGTAGTTCGCAAGTATTTCCGCTCAACGAGAGCCTGTGTTGTTTTAAATCGAGTGTTCGTGTTGACACTACTTGACCTGGTCAACACGGCCTCTAGTCAGGGCACACATCCACTGATCCTATTTCCTTTCCACCATTTACACCGACTTTCATCCCACACGATTATCTTGTCATCTCCATCCTCCACAGTCAATGTTACATGGATTCTGTATGGCCATCAAGATTACCTGTCTGACAAGAAATCTCACACTATAATCAGATGTTTAAACTGACCAGCATTCCAGTGACCAGCTGAGGAGACACCTTGGAGCTAGACTGAAAAGAATGGACCCTGTGTAGTTCAAGACATGCAGCTGCTACAACAAATGGGTGCAGGCATCACTTTCTTTACATGAACATTGACTAGGAAATTAAGGATCATATTTGTGAGTTGAGCCTACTTTTGACAACTTTATGACATTGTTAATAAGTTTTAATAAGAAAATTCCTGAGTGATGTGTTCTTTAATTGACAAATATGAAATGAAATCAGTTATTTTCATATAAAAACAATTTCTCACTGTTGTGTGTTGAAATCTGATCGCTTGTATCTTTTACATCTACATATGCATATTATCAAGAATGATCACCATCATTTGATGGAATTGATTTGCTGGATGCATCCTTGCGGCATTTACATCCAATTTTTGAAAACATTTTAAGAGCGCATATACCTTGAAAAAGAGAGCTTACATAACAAAAATTTCTAGTTTAAGATTACATATTGTATTTTGTAACCATATGTAGTTGGCTTTCTTTGTTATCAATATAGATATAGAAGAATTTGAACAGTTATAAAGATTTTTGTGTATTTCCGGGTATTAATAGTTTTTCCAAAGCAGTGTTTCAGGTTTTTGTTGAAAACCAGTGTGGAATGTGTATGTGCTTTGAAAGAGCTTCTCATCAGGTACAGACCTCTTGAAGGTCATTTCTTCAGTGCATGCAAGGGCTGGCCATTAGGCATCCAGCCAGGCCACATGCCAGTGTAAATCGTGTGAGTTCTGCAGATTTCACCCTTTTAAAGTGCATAGACTTGAGAGACTGTCAACAAAACCATCCATGTTACTGAATCACTTAGGGCCACTTAAAGTTGTCTATAAATAGATAAACTGCTAGTAGGTTGGTCACAGTTTTTGGAGCTCTTTTGTGGTGAAGGTGATACAAGTCTATATAAGATTGTACCTCCGTTATGGAGAACACTGTTGCCTTGTCAACAGCAGTTGACCCTTGGTGACCTGTGTGACCTTTAGTCTCATTCATCTCAAGGCTGAAGTGAGCAATTTTCTCAGGTATTCAGTGCATTGGAGAGATATAAATATGGCACCATGGCCCAGCCAGCCAAGGGGAGGAGCTATTGTATGTCTCTGTGGCTTGGTGGTGGGAAAGAATGTCAACTGTTTGGTAAATGAATGCCAGACCTTAGTGTGCATTCTTATCCCACATCAGACAAAATCGTCTGCTTTTGATTGGACAGTAATGGTCACGTGACCGACGCGTATAACTCTGTACCCTGCAGCAGATGCTATGTGCATCTGATGACTCAACAGTAGAGAGAACGCCATGACGTAACAGTTACAAGGTGACTCAACAATGACACCAACGACACAGCATTACAAACGAATGTTGAATGAACATTATCAGTAACGTTATGATGTCATAATTCCCTGGTCACTGCTTGGTAATTCAAAGCTCCTCGACACGACAGGAAATTACTGTTGAAGCTTCTTTCGTTTTTCAAGAATCAAATTTCATTGTAGTTTTCATAGTCTTCCATGGGATAAATTAGTTACATGGTTACCGAGTGAAAGGATACGAAACTGTATTTCTCATATATGTACGAGACATGACGCCTCGCCCAATATGAGGCTTACAGATCCCATATAGATACATATCCTTTCACTCAGTAACCTTGTAACTAGTATTGTATATTAACTCGTCCTTCACCAACCTCTTTAACCTTTGTTCTTTTGCAGGTTTATAATGCAACAACAACAGCAGAGGCTCTCAACATTTGATACAATGTTACAATCTTTTGTTGAATTCATGGTTAGAAACCTTTTACAAATAACTTGACCGAAATTTGTTTTCATCTTCCCTGCTGCAGGTAAAAGACAGAGTGTTATCTGCGGCACCTCCAAAGACATTGAATGAGAGAGAGAAATTAATGGATGATATTCGACGACAGCCCAAGCTAAAGCCATTGTCAGAAGTGAAATCAAATGGTGAGATTAGAAAATATAATGTGCATATCACTTGTAGTGAATAATTATCAAATGAAGAACAAAACTGTATGATACAATTCCAGGTTGGGTCTTACCAATGACTTTAAAAATGGTACTTGTTGCTGCCTCGCTTGATGCTCAGCACTTACAGGTTAGAGCAAGGAAACAGGACTGGATGGCCAGGTGTCAGTATAGTGTGATTGGGTTAGGTGTCATGTCTGGTATCTTCAGCATGATGTTCCAGTGGCAGCAGCACTTTGGGGGCATGGACTCGCCATGCCACAAGAATACACAGAAAATATATACATACTAATAAAGGACTCCTCGTCGGCATGTGTCTGAAAAATTATTAAGTACGATGTTAAAGCCCATGCATACATACAGAACTGATAGGGATTTTTTGAAGCCTTTCTGAAATAATTCAAGGTTGATGTGGTGTATATTTTGTTTCTTAAGATAAAATGTATTTCATTATCATCTGTGATGAAAAATTTTTTTTTTCTTTCACAAATTATTTTCATTACACAATTTCTATAACATCACCAATCCAGTCCATCACCCCAAACAATGATAAAAATGAATGTATGCACTGTTTCTCTGTTGTCTGTGACCACAAACAGTTAAAACCCAGAAACAGTAGTTCTAAATTGTAGTACTTTCATAACTGTTTTTCCTTTCTCCAACAGTGGAGAATTCTCGTACCCGGATATTTGACAGTGACAGTGAGGATGAAATAGATGCCCCTGTACGTGTGAGACAGGTGATCAAGCCGGACATCTCACTCCTCAACAGCAGCATTGAACTAGAGGTGGGTGTAACAGTAGGGCTCCTTCTGGCGGCTTATTGACCTGACAGGAACCGCTTCATGGGATTTTGGTGTGTATTGTCTTCTTGTTAGCGGGAAGATCGGCATGGTAGATGTTTTTCAGAACCGAAGGCTGTCAGAATAAAAGTTAGCCATGGCAGAAGGATTGCAGTTCAGAAAGTTTGCATGTAATAAAACTTTCAAACAAGAATTTTGCCATGGTGGAAGTATGGTGTGATCAAACTTTTTCGAGCAAAATATTTGGCATAATAGAAGGTTTCCAGTCTGGAAGTTTGACCAGATAGTTCTCAAGTCAGCTGATTACATGTACCAAGGAATCGGGAATGTCCAAAGATTGTTTCACCAAACCGACAGTCTGGAAGTTACAGTAAAGGTCAGTCGTAAGGCATTGTCGATATGGCAGAAATATTGTAGATGTTGCGTTGAGCCATATTCATTCATTCCTAAGGCATTGTAATTAAGTCTTGTTAATTTATTTATTTGATTGGTGTTTTGCGCTGTACTCAAGAATGTTTCACTTATACATGGCGGCCAGCATTATAGCGAGAGGAAACCAGGCAGCTCCCAGTGGAAACCCACGATCATCCACAGGTTGCTGGCAGACCTCCCACGTACGGTCGGACAAGAAGCATGAGCTGGACTCGAACTCACAGCGACCACATTGGTGAGAGGCTAGCCTCCTCGGCTAAGGGGACCCCCAAGTCTTTCGTTAATAAGCTGTTTACTGCAAGTGAATGATGAATGCTCCCTCCTACATATATGGGGAACAAACTTCTGCATCATGTGTAACCAGCTTGTTAGTAGCGTAGGATAGCTGATGATAACAGTAGTCAGTGCAGTCCATGTGCAAGATTTTGGTTCCTTACATTGGCATCAAATCAATAGGACATACAAGGTACGAGATCAAAACAAATTTGTAGATTGTCCAGCCCTCAGTGCTTGTGCAGCATAATTTTCATTGAAGGCCAGTTGTTCTCCACTTGTATCTTACAGTATGTAAGTATTGCATGCATGGGGAAAATGTTTTAGTAACTGCCAATGGGGGGTGGTTTTCAATGGGCACACCGGTGTCTTCCATCCATAATAGTGACTGCCCTCGACAATAACGTTGACTTGAATGTTTAATTGAACAAAAGTCAATCAATCAATCAATCAGTCGGTTGGTATATTTGTGTTTGTCAGGAAGAGGACGAGCAAGACACTTATAACGAAACGACAACGACAGATGACGATGAGGATCAGGAGAAGACACGGATCATCCCTACCCCTCTGTCCCCTCTCACCTCCCTGTCCCCACCCACCACGCCCAAACCTGTCTCCACCATCACCTGGAGAGAGACAGGTATGTTCAGGTCTCTAGAGCAAAATCATCAGGCTATGCATATGTAATTTACCGTGAAACCGCCTCGATGGCCTGGTGGGTTGATCAATCCCTTGGTCGGGTCATACCAAAGACTTGGAAAATGGCTTTTGTTCTGCCCCCTTTGGTGCTCAGCACTTTTAGGTTAGAAAAAGGAAACAGGACTGGTTGGCCCAGTGTCAGTATAATGTGGCTGGGTGGGGTGTCATGCTTGTTGTCTTCCGCGTGATGTTCCTCTGGCCACAGCACTGTGCCAGCACCCTCCCTGCCGTAAGGAGACACAGCATAGAAAAACATTCTAAGGACTCGCCGCCGTCATGTGACTGAAATATGTACTGATCCTGCAATATGCCAGGGGTTTGCCTTAATGTCAGTACAGGAGGACTTCGCAACACTACAAGCATATGAATGTGTGATTGAAAGATTTTTACCGAAGCCAGAATGAGCAGTTCTAGGCTACATGTAGGTTCAGTTGTGTTCATATATTTTTAAAACACCATCTTATCCGGCTTCTACAAGAACACCAAAAAAAAAAGAATACAAACTTTAACATAATGTTGAGCATGCAGTGGGGTCATCTGCTGTGGTATAGCTTTCATTGGTTTGGCTGTGTGGCTATATGTCCTGAGTTTGGGGCTGAACAACATTTAGTAAGAAACTGTGGTTTTCTCCTCCAGTAAAACTGACCAGCAATATGTGTGAGTGAAGGTTATAAGTTAATTAATATTTTGTTAGATAAGTTTTCTTGAGAAATGCATTGTAAAGATATCAGAGAATCAAAGTTTTATGATATACGTAAAAGGCCTTTTGAATTAGTATTTAGTACTTTGAAATGTTTTCAAATGCAATAGGAAAACATGACAGACAAAACATAACATTTTATCTCAGTATTATTTGTGCTGTTATAAACGTCATTTTTTTTTCCCCGTAGCTGTGGATGATTTGATAGCTAACCGATCAGAGAAAAAACTCGCCAGACGACACAGCATCACTGTGTGTGAGTCGCCGGGAAAGGTACCAGCCAATGGGGGCTTCAGTTGGCCATGGTCACGTTTCCGCCGCTCGCCGCAGGACAGCATACCTGAGCAGCATGAGGACGCAGTCCGCTCTGGTGACGAGTCTGTGAAAACGCCCATGAATGGAGCATGCTCTGTGTCACCCAGCTCTATGACTGATAGGACTCCTACAAACAATCTCTCTCATTCTCGCCTGTCGAGTTGCTCTGAACACACGCCACGCCAAATGGCCAACAGTCTCTTTCAGCTGAATGCCTCTGAACTTATGCATGTAAGTTGGAAAACGGAATGCCCGCGAAAATCTCACTCCCAATCCACTGCTCCTTGCGAAGACTGTCGCCCTGTTCCTGTAAGTACTGCTTTCTTACCCTCTGGGGTATGTGAACTAACTGTCTGCCTGTCTTAATAATCCCCTTGTCCTTGAATAATTTACAAAATAAAATAACAGATGTTGATTTATTAATTGAGACTTCCAAACTATTATTTGGTGTTTGGGATGGAAAATTTCTGGACAGTAAAGTACATGAATGTAAGAAAAGTGAACTATGATGCTAATCAAAATTATGTAGAAAAATATTTAAAAACACACAAGCACTTTGTATATTTTTGTTTGTAATAGGCATGTAAGGTGAGATAATTTGGAGATGTTGTTTTTGTCAAGGATGTCCTTTGAATTTAGAAAATTATATTTGGTGGTCAGTTTTTGAGTTTTTTTTAAGTTTTTGTATTGAAATGTTTCATGTGTACTTAGCAGAGCTATGACTTTTTCCAAAGTGAAATGAAAACATACAAATACTTACAATTTGTCTTGTAACATTTTATTATAAGGGTTATATCGACTTATACAGAAGCTACACGGTAAACTTCAACCAGATTTTCCCTTTTGATTCTGAGTGCTTTTCTCCTATAGCTTTCCTGTTGCTCTCATCGCCATGTTGACACCATTATCTCATCAGCTTCATTGGCCTGATTATTCTGTCATCATTAATAAGTGAATCATATTTTGAGCTCCATGATAACATGCACTACAGCTCCCTCCTAATTTCTTTGTACTTTAGAAATATTGCGTTAAATTCAGATCTTTTTTCCTTACTTTTACTAGTGTCTGTATATATATATATAATGTACATTGTAGTGCCTAGTTTAATTTTAGTTAATTACTCTGAAATTGAAAACGCAAAATATATGTAAAAAAGATCATGCAACATGGGTCGTTTTCTCTAGTTGACCTTCCTTTATATTAAACCTTGTGCATACATGTAAATGAGCCTTGAACTTGTGTGCTAAATTTTTAGCAAACCTCTACATATAAATGTAGATATTAGTACCTATAGGCTACAACACAGTATTATAAATGTCAGTATAAATTAATACTAATTAATATTTGGCTGGTTGATTTATGTTGAAGTTCTGAATATTGTACTAAAATCGTGTTAGGTGTAAATGGTAGGGAATGGTAGGGGTAGGGACGGAGTGGTTTTGGCAGTATCATGTAGACATGTAGTCTCCGAGGAGAATGAAAAGAGCAGCTAGCTTTGTTCAAGAAGTATTGGTGTTATTTTGGAATAAGAAAGGGATAGTGGAAGACTGATGAAGAAGTACATGTTCAATTGATAGTGCTAAAGATATGGATACAGGGTCAAATACACATGTACATTTTGTTTACCATTTATGTTTTTTTTTGTTTTTGTTTTGAGTAACGCATATGCAAGTAAATACGTCTCATGACTAAGTCATCGCGGGAGAATTAAGCTGTGAGGGTAGTATGTGTGGTGCATCGTTCTGTAAGGTGTGGTTTGGTTTGCCGTTAAGTTCATCTTCACTCTTTGCAGTGTGCAAAATATGAAATTAAAGGTGTCAAAGGGATGCAAATACAGTACAAATTATGTGCACGTTCAAGAGGTTTGAGATGCACTTGGCACAGTGTGGACAACCACACGCAAAAGGTTTGAGGAGCACTTGGCACAATGTGGACAACCGCATTCAAGAGGTTTGAGGTGCACTTGGCATGATGTGGATAACCACATGCAAGAGGTTTGAGGTGCACTTGACATGATGTGGACGACCGCATTCAAGAGGTTTGAGGTGCACTTGGCATGATGTGGATAACCACATTCAAGAGGCTTGAGGTGCACTTGACATGATGTGGATAACCACATTCAAGAGGTTTCAGGTGCACTATGTATGCAGTGGAATAGATTGAAGTGTTTGTGTACTTACAGTATTGCTTGTCATTGCTTCCATGTTAATTTCTTAGACTTTAAATTCTGGAGAGTTCTTGTCTGGCACTTTAATTACTTATAACATGTGTACATGTAAATATTAGATATCTTTAAAGTTCCCGAAAACCTTCTCTTCAAATTCTTGAATGTCTTTACAAGATATTGCAGATTACAAGTATTTTAAAATGGACTGTAGCCTGAGTGACTCAGAGCTGAAAAAAACAACAGAAAACCCCCACAGTTAAGATAAAAAATCGTCAGCTCATGTCTGTGAGACTTGCATTCATTTTCAGAAAGTTTATTAGATGTTATGAAAAGTGCAAAGGTTTCTCAGGAGAGTTTCCATGTTTCTTCCCAAACTTTTTCCATCAGCTTGTCTGTATGTGTGACAGAAAACAGCAATCAAATAAATAAATGGATTAAACATCACATATTGTTGTTGTAATTTCAGAAAAAGTGGCAGAACCCTGTGGAGTGTCTGTCCCTGAGGCTGGATGAGGTGATGCACATCCGTGAGGTCTTAACCAAAGCTGAGTTGGAGAGCCTCTCTAACCAGCCATTCCTTTATAACCAGATTGCTAAAGTCAAGGTAATGTTGTAACAGTATTTAAAAAAAATTATTTTTTTTTTTGACTAGAACTTCAAAGAAAAATCAAAGTAGAATATGTCCAAACATGGCTACCCTAAATGACCTAAAATTCTGTTCATGACAAAGTTGTTTCTTTTCCCTGATTCTGAGAGTTCTTTTGACTTCACAAGAGTTTTGAGGTTTGTTTGGAAGGTACTACTGAAAAATTGTATGTTTTAGCAGCATAAATAATTTGTTATGACTTTATTTTGCATCTAAAAATGCACCTTTTGGAGCAAAATGTTAGATCATTTAGGGTATACTGAATAGATGATGATGTATTATTTTTTCAGTTTGCTCGTGGGAATGTAAATATTAAATGAAATCCTGAATTTTCTAACTCACTGGTTAACATTAACTGAAGTATATTTCTCCTATCACGAATGTTTGTTTGCCAGTGTGTATTGAAAAACGAACGCTTTCAGAAAATTTCTGCTGATCGCAAAAATAATGTGTTAGTGTTCCCATGTTAGTAAAAGTTCATGGTTGTCATCTTTCTGTTTTCAGCTGTGTTTTACCTGTAAAACTACACGATTCACCTTGTTTGGTCAGTGGGGTACGAAATGTCGGTTATGTAAGCGAACTGTGTGTAACAAGTGTCTCAGAAAGGTATGTGTAATCCAGGTCGGGAAAATCTTAACTCTTTGCAAGACATTTTATTAATGGTTTTCATGGGGTTTTTATTTTAAAATATCTGCTAAAAGTGAAAACAAAACATGAATGAATGATTATGGCTTAATGCAACATCAGCAGTATCTCAGCCATATCGTGGTGAGAAAACAAAAAATGAAGGCGCTTATTAAGATGAGTGCTCAGCCAGACAGTCTATCCAATCTCCTGCTTGTGAAAACTTAATTATAATCAGCGTTTGAAATAAACGGAAAACGGAATATGGCACAATATGTTAAAAACGTTATTATAAAAATATTATTGTATGGCTGTAACCAGCAAAAATGCTGATAATGAATCTTTGGGAACCAGTTTATCAAGTGCATGCCGCTCCCGTTTGTTAATACTTTTTGACGCCCTGAATTTATTTCACGTTTCCTTGGCAGAGAAGTTAACAGGATTCTGTGCAAATGGGAATTGTTTCTCTCTTGAAATGCCTATTTCTTTTCATCAATTTCACACCATTTAATCAGTAAAAGAGTTGACATGAAAACAGCATAAATATCACCAGTGAATTGTAATGCTGTCTTTTCCAGATGAATGTACCAACGGATCACTTTGAGAAGATCCCGGTGTACACCCTGTGTCCCACCCCACTTAGTCCTGAGGGTCAGGATCTCCTTACTAAGTTTGTCGGGTGAGTGTTACATGGGCAAGCTCTGGCCACAGTCTACAAATGTTAACATTTGGCCTAAATCTGCAAGTCGCAAATGATCCACACCTGATAATCCTTTTGAAATCTCCAGTAAAATTCCTGGTGAGGGTTGACCAACGAAATTTTTCACAAAGTTGACAAACAGCAGACTTGGGTCAAAGCCACCTGGTCAGAGGTCAGTGAACACTGATTTAAATTATCACTACTTTTACTGAGGGGACATCTGCTTCTGTTTCCTGAAAAACACACAAACTCTTTACCTGGAATGAAATTTAAACCTGTCCTGCTTGTTTGTTCCAGGATTGTGCACTTTTCATACACAAATGAAGGGACATAACTCTGCTCACGCTGTCACACTTTTCACTCTTTACCTGCGTCATGTTTTCAGAACTGGTTCCAAACCACCATCGCCCGTGGTTAACAGTCGACCAATCGTCACACCGTCATCGGGTAGACGCAGACCTCTGACTCGATCTCACACAATCACATCACGGCCACCAGAAGCAGAAGCCTTCATAAAGGGTCCGCAGATGAACGTCTGTTGTGAGTGCAAGAAAATGGTGTGTGAAATCATTCGTGTAAGCAGGACTTCAGTGACTTTAGCCACCCATGGCAACGACTGGCAGCCGCAGAAAAGTCGTGCCAATCGAAACTTTCACTTGGATCTGAAACCTGTGTGACCCGGTGAAAAAATAACCTTGAAGTGATGAAACTTTTCACCTGCCCTTGTGAAGAAAGCATGGGACATAAAGAGTTATTTCCCCCTTGAAGTATTGTGTCAGATAGCGATGCAGAATTCAAGTCGTCTCCCCCTGATAATCATCTGTGAAAGATGTTAATGTGGAAGTGAATGAGTCATGTGATCAAGTTCTCCAAGAGTTGCTGGCCCTTCTTTGGAAAGCGCTTTATGAATTTCCGGACGGACACAATGTTTATATGTGCAGGATACCCGAGAACCTTGAAGTATCCAGGAGTTCAAAACTAATGTCGTTCATGCATGTTTTGTAGCAAATGTATTTATTATACATGTAGAAAAGTACAGTGCAACACAGACTTTGATTGGGTTATTTCCCTTGTTGACAATTGGAGAGTATCCAGTTGGAACCCTTTTATCACAAAAGGTAAGAAAAGTCCGACTGTACCACATGACCTGTCAGAAATATAAGGCAACTATTTCTGCTTACATTTACTATAACATGGGCGTCTAAAAAAGTATCATAAACACTTTTTTAGATTGGACGAAAGATGAAGAAAACTGAGGAGATGAAGATTTGTGAACTAGAGAACTTCTTGTGGAAGACAGGCCTCATTTTTACCTCCTGAACACAGTAAAATAAGTGATCAGTAAATTAATGTCCACCAAAGTTGCCTAACATTCTTGAAAAAATCACATGGTACAGTAGGACTCCTTACCTTTAGTGTACCTTTCCCCTGATTCTGTTGAATCACTCTGTTATCAAAAGCAAAATGCTTGAAAAGAATCTTGCCACTCTTAACAGTAGTATACATGTTAACTCATGTGAACATGTTGTATAGAAATGCAGTGTTGAGAAGCTACGCTACAGGGGACATAACTGTTGCTGCTTCACTGTATCCCCACATACACATATTCCACTACTTTCACATGTACCAGGATATTAAAGGTAATGACATCGTTGACACCTTTGTATGCCTTATAGTGACACTTGTACATATATATGTTATGTGACTCAAAGGTAATCTTTTTTTGAGAATTTTTGAGAACTTCATGCACCATGACATGAAAATGTGTTGTTTTTTGACCAGGATACCACTTCATGTAAATTTCAATATTATTTTAAAATTCTTGTGCATGTCAACCTGTGTATTTAACTAGATGACCCACCTTGTGCAGACATATGTATATGGTTTGAAAGAATTCCATGATATTTACATTTAGCTATTCAGGAAGAGATGGTACATGTTATAGGCATCATTCTTACAAAATACACTTCCACCAATTTTACCTCTATTTTGTTTTTATGCCATATTCATTCCTGTCTTACAGCTGCATCAGTAAGAAACATTGCTATGATACAGTAAGTACTTTCTTACATTCCCCCAAGTTTCAAGCCCACAAAAACAAAGCCCACGGTGTATTTCCTTCATTTTTTTTTCAGTTTGTACATTCCCATTCTAAAATTGTACCAGAGAGTGACACAATTTACCACAGCACAGTATGAACTGGTACAACTTTCTCATACTCCTCGCCAGTTTTAAAATGAATTCCATATATATTTGTTTCCTGCTTGAATTCATTTCCTATTTTTATTTTTTTTGACAAGTTTCCATTTTGAGGTGGAACAAGTTGTAAGACACAAGACATATAGTATAAACAATACATGCAGGGCTTCTTTACATTCCTACTGACTTTTGGAATGAAGACCACAACTGAAGTTGATTTCTTATTACTTTGTCAACAGAAGGTATTCTATGTATTAATCACCTTGCTTCCAGAATTTCAATTTGTCCTCGCGCATCATGCACATGATGATCTGAAATATTTGTCCATGACTGAAGTGACACATTTAGCCAGCATTTCATTGGAGGTCTTAGAATGGTGTTTTGACTTTTGTTGGGAAGATAGGTTATCCTACTGAAAATTCTTAGTTTCATAATAAAAAATAATATTTTATAGGATTTAATAGCCTTCAGAAAAACACAGTTCAGAGGGAAATTTAAGTCAATTACTATAATGCACAAACATGCATAAAATAGTCATTACCTTCATACAATTTACTGATTTTTTGTGAAGGCATACTGTATTAGAAAGGAAACCCCTTTAATTTTGGAGTGACATTTTAACTTTTTAATTGATGCCCTCATTCGAACAAATTGCATGTAGAATGATGATTAATCCAAGAAAATGAATCTCATTTTTGTTCCTATTTCCCTTTATGTATTCATATACATTTCTTCATCAGGTGTCTTCAGACTTTGAACATGAAGTCCTGCTTTGTGGTTGAAATTTGGTTAACCTTGCCACCATATATCTGCTGTGGTGTAAATATTAAATATTGAATCTTTGATTTTTCTTAAATATTATTTTTGTGTCAAAGAATAATTTCAGGTTGTGATGTTTATTCCAATACCATGCTAATAATGGCTCATCATGGGCATCACCAGATGCAGGCAGCAGATATGGGACAGTGGCATTCATTGGTCAGATAACTCTGCATTTTGTTGCAATGGATCCTTTTGGTCAGCTGGCTGAACATTACAAATCTAATTGTGTCTGTTGGGTATCCAGTTTTATCTCTCAAGATTTCCTCACTCAAAAATTGAGTAGCCAATATACTATAAAACAGAATAAACAGAAGTTATAGTTGAATCTGGAATCAGTGTGTGCTGAAGTTATATTCAAGTTCGTTTTTTGTCTTGGAGGGTTTAAAGCACACGTGTTCTGAGAACACCATGAATAAGCTTTTTCAGTAAATTAGTAAACCATTTGTTTTTAAATTAGTTGTGGCCAGAGAAGTTCCTCATCATGCATATGTAGATCTGCTTTCCAGACTAGTGTTTAATTTAAAAAGTGTCTTTCTTGGCTGCTTTCTTCAGTAGATGTTGAATGAATTATCAACAAATCATGAGCTAAGGCAACTGGATCAAGAAAAAAAGGAAATTAAATGCTCCTTTGTGGGCCATACTGGTGTTCATCTGTTCAGAGTAGAATACTATGTTATGCTGTATGCGCACACCTTGGTTACATGAATGCACAGTTTCCTATTTGTTGTGTGAGTGTAACCTTAATAAGCTAGTATTAAGTATAGTGTTTCACCTTGCCCTCCCTTACTGAATAGATAGTTTGTTCTTACACTTTTTTTTTATTAGGTGGGCAACTTTTTGCATACTGATCATTTTGATCCAGTGTGATTGTAGACAGGGTTTATTTTCATGCAGGGGGGCCTCCGTGGCTCAATCGGTTCACCCGCTCTCGGAGCACAATGACCCGAACTCTCCCACCAATGCGGTTGCTGTGAGTTCAAGTCCAGCTCATCCTGGCTTCCTCTCTGGCCGTAAGTGGGAAGGTCTGCCTGCAGATGTTCGTGCGTATGTCCCGGGCTCTGCTTGGTTTCCTCCCACCATGATGCTGGCTACCGTTGTATAAGAGAAATATTCTTCAGTACGGCGTAAAACACCAGTCAAATAAATAAAATAAATTAATAAATATTTTCATGCAGCAGCACAGTGTATTTTCATCATAACGGTCATTCATCAAATGTTCTGATCAGGTTGCTTTCCGCAGGCAGTGGGAAATCTTCTGTAAACATATGTTCCGAAGGGTAATTTCACATAGGTGACATCATTGTGAAGTGGTAAATTGATCCTTCAAAGAAGCGGTCAATCTTCCAGTTGGATTGATTCCGAGTTTGCTGTTGGCAGATTTTGTGATTGATGGCATTTGGCTGTGATAGCTTTTTGTTTTGATACAAGTGGAAAATCAAAAGGTTTTTATTGTGTAAGAGAGTGATGAACTACAAAGTTTTAATGATCTGACAGGCAGGATTATGTGAATATCCTTAAAAATGCAGGAAAGCACATGCAAATCCATGTCTGTAATATAGACACAAAGGTATTCAGAATTGTCCGAGGAAGAGATTTCAGTAGTGTTTGTAATTTTATGTGATATGCTTATTTTAAAGGTGGTGATACTGAAAGCTGATAGAGCTGTGTTTTGATAGCGTGTGTTCAGATACAAATTTATCAGTGCACATCCAGCAGTTGACATGTGATGATAGAAAGGTGAGATGTGTACTTTAAGCATTTGACTTGTGATGCTAGGAAGGCATGTGTGCCCTGCTTCAAGGTATTAACTCGTGCTGTGGGTGGAAGGTCTGTTCATTTGTATAAAAAGATATGTTTTGACATCAGGCTGTTAACTCGTGACAGGCACACTTGAATCTTCATATGACAGAAAGTACGTGTTCACATCAAGCAATTGATTTATGATAAGTTTTCTTATGACAGAAAGGTACGTTTTTACGTCAAGCAATTGACTTATGATAAGTTTGCTTATGACAGAAAGGTACATGTGCATATCAAGTGGTTGACACCCAATTAGCTGGTGATCTCAAGCAACTCACATGTCATAGCAGGGGTTCTCCTGATAGAAAGGAATGTCTATAGTAAGACCTGCACATTTCGCCGATTTTGAAGTTGTAAAACCTTTGGTAAAATGTGAAATGTGAGTTCCATTTGCATCACATAATGAATGGGGCACTCACAAGAACTTTTGGGTGCATGTGTGTATTTGTGTGTCTGTGTCATAAATTAATATTACTATACAATGTTGAATTCATACAGACATTCAAAATACATATACAAGTTTCTGACAGAGAAGATTATAAGTATGTTTCATTGAATTTAACATCTTTAAAGTTTGTGTATATTTTGGATTTTATCATTTCACTACGCATTAATATCTAATATGAGTTTATACTTGTACATTGGATCACTTTATTTACTTGTTGTGAATATGATCAACACCAGTAGCATTCATTATTTCATTTTGTTGGTATTAATTTTTTCTTTTTTCATATTTGTTGTCATTTTCTTTTTCCTTTCCGTCTTGTTTACCATTATATCGATATTAAAAACACACAACATTGAAGTAATGTGTGGAACCCTCTTATACATTATACATGTATATTACGGCCATTTGAAGAAAGCTCTGTCATTTAGTTTTTCATAGTTTTTTTCTTCAACAAAGGACAGCCGATCGTTAATATTTATACAACTGAATCTCTTTGCTGAATTTCATGAACAATTTGTATTTACATATATTATCTGAGCAAGAATCCCATCTGACGAAGTTAATTAATTTCAAAGTTTGCAAAACCACATTGTAACTCGTTATATACCTTATACATATACATGTATATATATGTGAAATACAATGTATTGTGTAGGTACCTTAGGGCAATAAACAGCTGATTATTTATAAAAAATTGTTATTTTCTTTCATTGAACAGCATACAGAAATTCTTATCTTCATATTAAAGCTGTTGTGGTATAAGTGAAGTAATCTTGAGTACAGCTTAAAACAACAAGCAGTTAAATAAATAAATAAATTAAGACAAATAAAACATTGAATAGAAGTAGAATCAGATAATAGACTTGTAAACACTGTCCAGAGAAATAGATTGACTAATTTTCAGCTGAGCAGAAAATGGGTGGATTAGTTGGGGGTGGGGTATTCTAGGGTGGGGAGGTCAGCCTGGCCCCCCATTTGCCCATTATCTTGGCTGGCCTGGTCATTAGGTCCTGTAAAGCGTAATGGTCCCACTATCCCTTTGTTTCTTAATGCC
The DNA here is from genome assembly GCA_016165875.1 of Acanthopleura granulata. Classification (NCBI taxonomy): domain Eukaryota; kingdom Metazoa; phylum Mollusca; class Polyplacophora; order Chitonida; family Chitonidae; genus Acanthopleura; species Acanthopleura granulata. The sequence goes on along the minus strand of JABBOT010000080.1, from coordinate 7,709,732 downwards.
CTTTGTCCTAATTTTTAAGAACATATTGATGTCAAGTTCACAATCAAACCATTGATCTTAATACAAAGATGAAAGTAGGAGTAAAATTTTTGAAAGATAATGCACACAATTCAGTGGAGTCCTCCGTTTATTTTCACAACTCACAAATTACATAGTATGTGCATTGTAGTTGTCACTATGCATATAGTATATACAGGGGCCTCAGTGGCTCAGTCGGTTAGTGCGCTAGAGCAGTGCTATGACCCAGAAGCCTCCCACCAATGCGGTCGCTGTGACTTCAGCTCATGCTGGTTTCCTCTTCGGCCATACATGGTAAGGTCTGTCTGCAACCTGCAGATGGTCGTGGGTTTCCCCCGGGCTCTGCCTAGTTTCCTCTCACCATAATGCTGGCCGCCTTTGTATAAGTGAAATATACTTCAGTACGGCATAAAACACTAATCAAATGAGTAAATAAACATTAGGGTGATGGGCAATTAATAAACTGACTGAACACCCTGACTCAGTCCAACAGCCCACATGGATAGACTAAAACTGGAATCCTATGAAAGTTTAATGTTTTTTTCCGTTTCAGCTTTAATAATAAGGCCCTGAGATCATGGCTAAGTTAACTTCCTTTATTTGCAATGGTCATACCTTGAAACACACTTTGAACTATCTCTGAATCTTACATGGGTTCAATCATTAGTAAATGTATAGAAAAATGAGAAATAATAAGAGTATATTCCTCTTTTGATATATATAAAATATGGCCACAATGGGAAACTGTTGTCATAATGTGACTTGTTCAAACTCAGTAGCTTGTGTCTTCAGATTATTATTGCAAGTTATTAGTGTAGCTAGGTGACGATTTTCATGGTTTAAAATTTACAAGTGATACATGTGATGCTGATGTGGAGAAATGATGAAGACAGAGTGATACATGTGAGGCTGATGTTGGGAAATGATGAAGAGAGAGTGATACATGTGAGACTGATGTGGAGAAGTGATGAAGACAGAGTGATACATGTGAGGCTGATGTTGGGAAATGATGAAGACAGAGTGATACATGTGATGCTGATGTGGAGAAATGATGAAGACAGAGTGATACATGTGAGGCTGATGTTGGGAAATGATGAAGAGAGAGTGATACATGTGAGGCTGATGTGGAGAAGTGATGAAGACAGAGTGATACATGTGAGGCTGATGTTGGGAAATGATGAAGACAGAGTGATACATGTGAGGCTGGTGTTGGGAAATGATGAAGACAGAGTGATACATGTGAGACTGATGTGGAGAAGTGATGAAGACAGAGTGATACATGTGAGGCTGATGTGGAGAAATGATGAAGACAGAGTGATACATGTGAGGCTGATGTTGGGAAATGATGAAGCGAGAGTGATACATGTGAGGCTGATGTGGAGAAGTGATGAAGACAGAGTGATACATGTGAGGCTGATGTTGGGAAATGATGAAGACAGAGTGATACATGTGAGGCTGATGTTGGGAAATGATGAAGAGAGAGTGATACATGTGAGGCTGATGTGGAGAAATGATGAAGACAGAGTGATACATGTGAGGCTGATGTTGGGAAATGATGAAGAGAGAGTGATACATGTGAGGCTGATGTGGAGAAATGATGAAGACAGAGTGATACATGTGAGGCACTCTGCTGCCCTGCAGAGTTATAGCATCTGAGGAACAGTAGTTCTGCTGACCATGCAGTGTTATAGCAGCTGAAGAGCAGTAGTTCTGCTGATCATGCAGTGTTATAGCAGCTGAAGAGCAGTAGTTCTGCTGACCATGCAGAGTTATAGCAGCTGAAGAGCAGTAGTTCTGCTAACCATGCAGTGTTATAGCAGGTACAAAGCAGTAGTTCTGCTGACCATGCAGAGTTAAAGCAGCTGAAGAGCAGTAGTTCTGCTGACCATGCAGTGTTATAACAGCTACAAAGCAGTAGTTCTGCTGATCATGCAGAGTTATAGCAGTTGAAGAGCAGCAGTTCTGCTGACCATGCAGAGTTATAGCCGCTGAAGAGCAGTAGTTCTGCTGACCATGCAGAGTTATAGCAGCTGAAGAGCAGCAGTTCTGCTGCCCATACAGAGTTATAGCATCTGAGAAACAGTAGTTCTGCTGACCATGCAGAGTTATAGCAGCTGAAGAGCAGCAGTTCTGCCTCCCATACAGAGTTATAGCATCTGAGAAACAGTAGTTCTGCTGACCATGCAGAGTTATAGCATCTGAGGAACTGCAGTTCTGCTGACCATGCAGAGTTATAGCAGCTGAGGAACAGTAGTTCTGCTGACCATGGAGAGTTATAGCATCTGAGGAACAGTAGTTCTGCTGACCATGCAGTGTTATAGCATCTGAAGAGCAGTAGTTCTGCTGCCCATACAGAGTTATAGCATCTGAGAAACAGTAGTTCTGCTGACCATGCAGAGTTATAGCAGCTGAGGAACAGTAGTTCTGCTGACCATGCAGTGTCAAAGCAGCTGAAGAGTAGTAGATTCAACTGCTTGAACAGCTGAAGTGTGCTGCTGGACAGTTGAAATCCAGCTATGGCTGCTAATCAGCTGCACTTTGTCAGTTGATTAGCAACTGAAAAGGAGCTGTATGGCAGCAACACTGCTCTGAGCAGCGTCTACTGCCATTTGATAGGACCTTACAGGTGTTATGCGGAGGAAACTGTCTGGGGCCCGATTTCACAAAGCAAGTAGATCTGTAATCCTAAAATAGCAGGGCAAAATGTATTTGATCGGCCGTACCAAATCGCAAGAAAATATAAAATAATAATAACATGCCTCACTGTAGTGTTAATTTGTTTATTTGGTTGGCATTTTACACTGTACTCAAGAATATTTCACTTTTAAGATGGCAGCCAGCTGAGTACTATATTGTGGGAGGAAACTGGACAGAGCCTGGGAAACCCATGACTATCCGCTGGTGAATTACTGGCGAACCTTCCCATGTACAGCTGGAGAGACATCACAGCAATGTGAGAGGCTCTTGGGTCATTATGCTATGCCAGAGCACTAAACACATCAGCCATGGAGGCCCTCTGTAGTGTTATGGCAAAGTGTTAAGTTTTTTCATTATTATATTTATCACATAACAAACAACAAAAAAAAAATTATTAACAATTAAACATCATTTTTATTTTTATGCAGATCAACCTACCCAGAGGGTTTTCAGCCAATTACAAAATATTAGAAAGAAACAAAAAACAGAACTGAAAGTCATGGGTACCAGTATATGACATCACCCTTGTCATTCACAGACAATATTTATGTTGATTTAATTACAAAAGAATAATTTACAAAATGGCTAGAACTCGAGTACATGAACACTTACCCCACCCCAAGATACTGAAAATGCATGTATAGTTGTTGCTATATCATCATTCACACTGGAGAAAATGTTCTCTTACACAAAGTTTTATTGTGTTCTGATTTTTACGACACAATTTATCTTTCATACCCTGAAACATCATAAACTTTTTTAATAAAGTTATATTACATGCTGGAGATTTAAGTTCCTTTAGGCCACACAAAAAAATTACTTGTTTCCCAATATGACCATAACTTTTAGTTTTAAAGTTTGGAAACATCAATTCTTCATCAAGAATTAAACTGCAATTGGTCTTTTGCTCTGACAAATATTAAAAATGCCTTCACTCAATTGCCACAACAGTTTTTTTCTTTGTTCTGAATGCAAAATTACAGTAATAGGAATTAAACGAGTAATTAATTTGATGTGGTCTTAATCTATTTAATGGAAATCTAAATACATTTACACTGTAAAGCAACACTCCCACGCGAAATGAAGTCGATCGTGGTTTACGATGGTCAGCAAGATTTTGACTGCTGACCATTTGACCATGAATTACCATGTTTGGCTGTGTCTTAGAACAGATTATAGATTGTCAAAATGGATCCGAAAACAACAAGCACTGCATCTTTGTTTCTATACTTTGGTCTCATTAAACCATTTTTACAGTGCTATATGAAGATACTTTTAGTACTCACTCCAAATATGGAAACTAAGATGCAGTGCTTATACATGTGTCATTTCTCAGAGATGTAACATTATAACTGTGATGTGAAACTAGGTTATCACAATAAATCATTCTAAGAAATAACTGAACTTTACTTCAGCTTATATATATAAAGTCGAATATTTACTCGGTTAACTTTTTGTCGGGAAAAATCCAAATCAAGTTGGAAACTAAATGTGTTTTACCTGAAAATGGAGACAAAAAATTCAAATTTGTGATCATGAAATACAAATATTTGTAACAAAAGACAAGTCACAGCAAACATATCTGTTGCCACAGCTAATGTAATGGTAGGACTATCAATCCATGCGCTCATATACACCATTTTCTGAATTTCCTTGTCTCACACACCACATGAGAACAGCACACTTTAAGCTGACAAATGACATACAAGGCTAAACCAAACAAAAATATAATAATAATAATAACTTTGGAGAGCCAAAAACAGGAATCCATATGACTTCAATTGTAGGTCGTACCCTTGAGTTACGAATCCCTGGATACCAAGTGCAGCTGTCGCCTTAATTCTTTTATATCACACCTGATGTGATTATATCCCAGTTTATGTAATCATCATAATTATACTGTTCAAACAGAGGCAGAAACAATTAAAGGGCCAGTACTGGACTATAAGTATATGATTTTACGGCAGGTAATTTCCATGCTCCTTGCTTTAACACTACCAGTATGTCAGAAAAGAAAATCTGACACCTTAATCATTGAAGGTCCTGCTGCTATAAAAGCAATACCTGTCATGATAATTTTTACTACAATCATCTGTCACACACGTGTGAAAATGCAGACAAGAAAAAAAACAAACAAACAAACAAACAAACTCACCAGTCACCAATGGCACAAATCAAAAGTAATCTAATAAAAAATACAGCGGCCAAAAATTTCTTTCACTTATGAACGTGTAACAAAATCTGAAAGATATCATGCTTCTGCTGTCAAAGAAACAAAAATGTAACAAAAAATCACTGTACATACTCAACAAAAATAAACGATAAAATACTGAATGAAAACAAAATGAACAAGTGCATACATACCAGACGTATATATTATCATAGATGCAATAATGCACGCCAAATAACACATAATTACCTTTGAGAAACATTTCCGGCTGACACAAAACAGCAGTTTCAGTCCTAACATATCCCAGGCCAAACTATCCTTCAAATTATACATGTTTACCAGCTCACTCTTGATAAAGAGGTTGTCACAAACATGTAAGCAAATAATGCTACTACTAAACACACACATCCATGCATGTCTTTGTACCAACGTATACCATTAGCTGCCTGACCTTAACACTGAGATGTTTCATAATTTTCCTCATATAGTTTTCTCTCTTAATTACTCTATTTATTTTATGGTCTGAAAAGCACCAACCAAATTAAAAAAAAATGCTTTAGTGACCTTTCCTGGTACAAAAAAAGTGAACAGAAAGAGAAAATTGTTTTCTTTTGCCTCTCATTTGAGGCACAAATTATTTTTCACTTTAAAATGAATGACAATTCATCAGCTTAATAAGATAGAAATTATTGAGACTTTTTGAATAGCATATTCATACATCTTCTTTCAAAATTATATATTTTCAATTTTTTAATATTTTTATTCTCTTTTGGGAAGAGGAGGTGGGGAAGGTCTTTAGTGGACAAGGAATGCATATATATCTGCAATGGTTGTGTGACAATTTCACAAAACCTCAAATGATATCAAAGGACATGAATGCTCACAGGGAGTTTGTTGACAGACATTCACAATGGTAACGGCAAATAATCGCCACTAACAGGGAAGTTTTGAGTTCTGATTCTTGTATCGCTAACGGTATGAAAAGTGACCTGGTACCACATGACAAAAAAGTTATTTAGACTTGAACGAACTATGGTGAAAGCCAAAAGGAGCTGAAGATCTGTGAACTTCAGTTACCAAAGAAAAGAAATGTCATTTGCACCTCCTACACACAGTGAGATTGGAGATCAGTAAAGTAAAGTCATCAAACCTTGCCTAACATTTTTGACAAGTTACAATAGGACTCTTTTTACCTTTAGCGACAAAGGAGTTCGAACTCAAAACTCCCCTATCATATACAGCTGAAAGTACGGTACCTGCAGTAATTCCTTATTGTTTTACAAGACTGTGACAGTTGAAAGCACAGATTACAAATACTGGGAATTCCCTTTTACTGCTACACATATTCAATGAATCTGATTAAAATATAAACATTAAGTCCTGCTGAAAATTGATTGGACCTGTCAACGAGTTGATTAAGTAGATACTGGCTGATGATTTGGCAAGCAAATAACTGGGAGACAGATTGGTTGGAGGTACTGATGGTGTCATGAGGTAAAACTGAAACAGCACACTGCCAGAGGCTGCAAAATACTCAGCCATTTTTGTTCCCATGGGTGCCACAGAAACATTTGAATCCCAGACAAAAAATTCATGAAGTCCAAAACAACTGCTAATCCTGTTTTTTAATCCCCGTAATCCCACTTACTTATTCATCGGACTGGTGTTTTATGCCGTACTCAAGAATATTTAACTTACACAGCGTTGACCAGCATAACCAGGTTAAGCTCAGGAGAACCCTTCGACTGGGGAGGAAAGCCAGCATGAGGTGGCCTAGAACCCACAGCGACAGCATTGGTATCACTCAAGTAAGAGGCTCCTGGGTCGCTGCACTGCACTAGCACACTAACCACCTCGGCCATGGAAGCCCCCTATTGAATCTGATGGTAATGTTACTAACTTGGCAACGGAGGCCCTCTTTTGAATTTGATGGTAATGTTGCTAACTATCAGAAGCCAAGTTATTAGGTTCAATCAGTGAAGTGAATCATGTATGCTACAGCAAGTTTACTTTGCACATGTATTTGGTCTGGTACCGCGACGCAGACTTGTGTCCTACGCGTTCAATTTGACTGCATCATAAATACATATATGGTACATGGTTTATGAATATTCAGAGCCAACAGGCCAGACTGACAGGTCTGATAACTGGGATACAGGCTAATAGCATTGTATAACACATATATGTATAGCTGGGTACATTTCATGACTCATCTTCAGCTAAGTAAGCCTTAACCATCATGGCAATGTATCTTGTGCAAATACGAAATACACTTGGCTATTAAGTGGTTTTAACAACTTGGTATGCTTCATGAAACTGGGGCCTGAACTGCAGCACAACGCAGCTTTTATATCATGGAATGATGAAAACAATGATGAAGCTGGTAGAGGCGAAGGGGAGGAACAATTCTGTATCATCAATAACAATGCTAGGTGAAGTTTTTTTTGGGGGGGGGAGGGGAGAGAATGTGACCTGTGTTTTTCATCAAATTCAAGTCGGAATGATACAGCCAGTTCAGCAATGGAAGGGTTGGGTTTTTTTTCAGCCAAACGTGCAGGCACCCAACATCTTCACGCTGTCAGATTGATGTTCGTATTATCAAGTTATAATAGTGTCTGAACACATCCAGTGTTGTAAATACAACATTAACATGAAAAAAATGGCCAAATAAATCTCACTGCCATTAGAGATATTATGCACTGATAAATCTGTATTGCAAACACGAGATCTGCACTTTTATAAATAAATTACTAAATAACTAATTCTTTTGAGAAAAAACAAAAGACGTCTTGCCTGTATACATACATTCATAGAAATGTACATACAAAGAGACATAATTTAAGAATGCAGTCCTATATATAACTAATACATCAGCTTGTCTCCCCTTTCAAGAGGGCTATCTCCTCATCTCTCTCCTTCAGAAGACTCTTTAATCTCTCTATTTCTGCTTTCTGATCTTTCACCACTTTTCTCAGATCTTTGATCACCTGAAACAGAAAACCCATGAACTAGAGTTGTGACTATTCCTTGGAGATTTGAACTCAACCTTTGCTCATGGGAACACACAACGAAAATTCCCATAGAGCAAAGCCTTGTTGGGTAATGGTATTTACCTTCATGTACAATAAAGTTAAGTAAATATAAGTATTGTGAAAGTGTTGGAAGAGCAATACGTATCACCTGTTGGTTTGAGCTGTCACTGGAAGAATAACAGCTATTTGAGACCGCGCACATCCGTGCACTTCACCTGCTTGAGGCAGTGGCAAGCAGACGAGGAGGTGAAAGATAGCATGGAAAACGACAGGAAAATTAACAACACTGCACGATATTCCGAGAACTACGGCTGATAACAACCAGAAATTGCAGTATGTTTGACTCCAGAATAATCTGCATAGCATACGTAAATTATGAACGTTAACAAAACCTACTTTTGGACTCATGAGGCCTTGAAGCAGAGTTCTGTATTAACTTCAATGTTATTTTGACTGTTTTCATTGCCATGTCTCTGCGAGACAACAGAACAAAAAAGGCCATAATCTTGGTCACTTGATCTGCAAAGTATGGTGAAGTCCTCTACCAAACTTCGATTCAATACAATGACCTACGATGAAAAACATTAGAAATTTTAAACTGTTTTGTGGCAGACAGATCAAGTAACCACAGTAACAGATCAACTAACAAACTAGGTGTGAACCTGAAATCCGTTAGTAAAACGTTTGATAAACATGCTGGCACAAAACAAAATGACTTGGATAAAATGAGTGATTAGAAAACATAGGTAACTGGGGTGTGGACTGGCATCAAGTACACCATATGTAAGATACAGTTAAGTCTCCAAGAGCTGCAAAAGATGGACTTAAGTGTTATTTATTGTATTTGATTCATATTTTCATGCAAGATTAACAGTAAACATGCTGTATAAAGGCAAAAGATACGTTGGTGTGTATATAATAATTTGTCATTCTGAAGGGCCAAATCCAGCATAAGTCCAGTTACTATGGTTACAATTTCTCACCTGAGATTTGGAAAGAAAAAGTTCACTTTCCAGCAGCTCCTTAGCTGAGGGTCTAAAGACAGGATCTGAGTTTGTCAGAGAGGTAATTGTCTTGGCCTATTGATGACAAGAAAATAAATACCACATTAATTATCAGCACTATTCTGGCAGTATGAGTAACTGGATTCCAATACCATGTAGAATGTGTAGTATGAGTAACTGGATTCCAATATCATATAGAATATGCAGTATGAGTAACTGGATTCCAATACCATAAAGAACGTGCATATGAGTAACTGGATTCCAATATCATACAGAATGTGCAGTATGAGTAACTGGATTCCAATACCATATAGAATGTGCAGTATGAGTAACTGGATAACAATACCATACAGAATGTGCAGTATGAGTAACTGGATTCCAATACCATACAGAATGTGCAGTATGAGTAACTGGATTCCAATATCATATAGAATGTGCATATGAGTAACTGGATTCCAATACCATATAGAATGTGCATATGAGTAACTGGATTCCAATACCATATAGAATGTGCAGTATGAGTAACTGGATACCAATACCATACAGAATGTGCATATGAGTAACTGGATTCCAATACCATATAGAATGTGCAGTATGAGTAACTGGATTCCAATACCATATAGAATGTGCATATGAGTAACTGGATTCCAATATCATATAGAATGTGCAGTATGAGTGAAAATGAATCATATTCAAAAGCGTCTGGAAAACTATATTGTTACAGACAGACTGACAGATGGACAGCAAGCCTGCAGTCATCTCCTCATAACAGAAGGAAGTCTCACCTGCTCTGGCCATTTCTTAATGAACTCCTCAGGTAAATGTCCTTCCCTCAGAACTTTGAGCTTCTTGTGTCGCTCCATCTCTGTACCAAACGTCTCAAACATCTCATACAAAATGACCCCCAGGCTGTAGATGTCACACTGCAAGCAGATAAGTCCTGTGCACACTTTCACTGAAGCAGTGCATTAATACAGAGAAATGCAGAGAGTTCTAGGCAATCTTTCTCTTAAAAATGTCATGTGCCACCTCCAAGGCTGCCATCACCGTACAGTAATTCCCAGAACGATTTCTACAACAAGGCGCTTATGAAAAGGGGACTCTCTTGTCATGTGCCACCTCCAAGGCTGCCATAACTGCACAGTAATTTCCAGAACGATTTCTACAACAAGGCGCTTATGAAAAGGGGACTCTTTTGTCATGTGCCACCTCCAAGGCTGCCATAACCGCACAGTAATTCCCAGAACAATTTCTACGACAAGGCGCTTATGAAAAGGGGACTCTTTTGTTATGTGCCACCTCCAAGGCTGCCATAACCGCACAGTAATTCCCAGAACGATTTCTACCACAAGGCGCTTATGAAAAGGGGACTCTTTTGTCATGTGCCACCTCCAAGGCTGCCATAACCGCACAGTAATTCCCAGAACGATTTCTACCACAAGGCGCTTATGAAAAGGGGACTCTTTTGTCATGTGCCACCTCCAAGGCTGCCATAACCGCACAGTAATTCCCAGAACAATTTCTACGACAAGGCGCTTATGAAAAGGGGACTCTTTTGTCATGTGCCACCTCCAAGGCTGCCATAACCGCACAGTAATTCCCAGAACAATTTCTACGACAAGGCGCTTATGAAAAGGGGACTCTTTTGTCATGTGCCACCTCCAAGGCTGCCATAACCGCACAGTAATTCCCAGAACGATTTCTACCACAAGGCGCTTATGAAAAGGGGACTCTTTTGTTATGTGCCACCTCCAAGGCTGCCATAACCGCACAGTAATTCCCAGAACGATTTCTACGACAAGGCGCTGATGAAAAGAGGGGACTCTTTTGTCATGTGCCACCTCCAAGGCTGCCATAACCGTACAGTAATTCCCAGAACGATTTCTACCACAAGGCGCTTATGAAAAGGGGACTCTTTTGTCATGTGCCACCTCCAAGGCTGCCATAACCGTACAGTAATTCCCAGAACGATTTCTACCACAAGGCGCTTATGAAAAGGGGACTCTTTTGTCATGTGCCACCTCCAAGGCTGCCATAACCGTACAGTAATTCCCAGAACGATTTCTACCACAAGGCGCTTATGAAAAGGGGACTCTTTTGTCATGTGCCACCTCCAAGGCTGCCATAACCGCACAGTAATTCCCAGAACGATTTCTACAACAAGGCGCTTATGAGAAGGGGACTCTTTTGTCATGTGCCATCTCCAAGGCTGCCATAACCGTACAGTAATTCCCAGAACGATTTCTACCACAAGGCGCTTATGAAAAGGGGACTCTTTTGTCATGTGCCACCTCCAAGGCTGCCATAACTGCACAGTAATTTCCAGAACGATTTCTACAACAAGGCGCTTATGAAAAGGGGACTCTCTTGTCATGTGCCACCTCCAAGGCTGCCATAACCGTACAGTAATTCCCAGAACGATTTCTACCACAAGGCGCTTATGAAAAGGGGACTCTTTTGTCATGTGCCACCTCCAAGGCTGCCATAACCGTACAGTAATTCCCAGAACGATTTCTACCACAAGGCGCTTATGAAAAGGGGACTCTTTTGTCATGTGCCACCTCCAAGGCTGCCATAACCGTACAGTAATTCCCAGAACGATTTCTACCACAAGGCGCTTATGAAAAGGGGACTCTTTTGTCATGTGCCACCTCCAAGGCTGCCATAACTGTACAGTAATTCCCAGAACGATTTCTACAACAAGGCGCTTATGAAAAGGGGACTCTCTTGTCATGTGCCACCTCCAAGGCTGCCATAACCGTACAGTAATTCCCAGAACGATTTCTACGACAAGGCACTTATGAGAAGGGGACTCTCTTGTCATGTGCCACCTCCAAGGCTGCCATAACCGTACAGTAATTCCCAGAACGATTTCTACGACAAGGCGCTTATGAAAAGGGGACTCTTTTGTCATGTGCCACCTCCAAGGCTGCCATAACCATACAGTAATTCCCAGAACGATTTCTACGACAAGGCACTTATGAAAAGGGGGACTCTATGAACAAAATATATCGTGCGACAAATGTAAGATAAGCAAATGTCACATAACACTTGGTAAAACCAGCCCTTTGTTTCCTGCGATTAAGCATCTCTTTAGGTCAGTCATTCTCTTGACTGGTCAAAGTTTTGACACGCTGTTTTTTACCACAGGGCCTGATCACAGGACAATGGGAATCCTACGCCCGTCTGAGAGAGGTGGTTAACAGGCTTATATCAATAAATACCTCTGAGACGGTGCAATACGTGCATGTGTGTTGTTTGCACCATTGTACTTCAATGACAAAATCAAACGATATTTCACTGGCTCTTCACGTAGCAGGCCAACAGGGTGAAGAGGGGAGTTTCTGGTTCAAGCTCTTTTGCCTCTAAAGGTAAATAAAGTCCTGTATCATGTGATTTGTCAAAAGTGTTAGGCAACCACTGTCTTCATCAATACACCCATCACCTAAACTCACCGTGTTCAGGAGGTACAGACGTCACCCGTCCTTCAGAAACTTGTGAAGTTCACAAACCGTCACCTCCTCAATTTTCTCCATCCACTGTCTACTCTAAATAACCTTTTTGTGAAACTTTATTTCATTCATCCATGTTATAGTAAAGGTAATCAAAAATGGTCGTCTAACATTTTTGATAAGTCTTATGGTACACTACGACTTCTTGGTCTTCAGCAGACACTGGACTATGCAGACAGTCACAGGGGCATAGCTGACCACTTCTTATGAACAATGCTCTTCAAGCAGTGAGAGTGAGGCAATCTAATTAACTAGTGCTTTTGAAGCTGTGCTTTACCTTGTTGTCATAAATGGTGCCTATCAGCTGTTCTGGAGCTGCATAGGTAGAAGTCCCCACCCCGTGCGTGTTGTCCTCCCAAAATTTGTGAGCTGAAATCATACAAAACACAACTTTGGGAAGGAAACACAAAATATGTTTTTGCAGGAATTTTGAAGGGAAAGCCTTTTTTAGCTTTGACAAACAGCTGTACAAGCAGAGTGTGTTTGTCGAACTATTTCCTTCCGCAGCCAGTTCAGCTTTGCCGCTGATAGGCAATAATTCCATCTCACCTTTAAGATCAGGAGAGGGAGAGAGGACAGTCTCGGGAAAGTCTCCAGTGACATCCTCTCTGGCCAAGCCGAAGTCTCCAATCTTCACGTGAAGGTCTGAGCCATTCAGAAATATGTTCCTGGGCTAAAACAACATAAAATTCGGTAAAGACTAGCACAATAAAAAAACTGCCTTGTCGACTGTTAGATGTCAGGACGTTGGGCATGTAGGGGATACATTTGACAAAAATTTAATAAAAAGTTAACAACAAAACATGACACCCAGAGTGCAAATCATCACTGACATGAGCAAACTTTATTTATTTCACTGGACTTTCTCATTCAATACTTATTTACTTATCAAAGAAGGGAAGGAGGCAGGAGTGTGGGTTTGAGGGTGGTGGGCGATCAGAGACAGTTGCTTTCTGAGTATCTAAGAGCAGAAACTTAATTTGAACTTGTAACCGTTCGTGGTAAAAACTGGCAAAAAACCCTGAGCACCCCAGTAAAAGTAAAACGTAATAAGAACTTTCTATATTTCAACGTACCTTGAGATCGCGGTGTAAGACTCCCTGTGAGTGGATGTACTCAACCCCTCTAACAAGCTGCTGGAAAATCCTCATGTTCTCAAAGACATCTATCACGGAGGCTGAAACAGAGCAGACACAAACCACAGTATAGTCCAAGCTGAAATAATGGACAGTACAACCGAAATTTACAATTGAGGATACATTAAATGACCTACAATTTGGCCCAGGGCAAAGTTGCAAATTTTGCCTAATTCTGAGTTCTACTGATATTACAAAGGCGTTTTGAAGTTTGTTTAGAAAGCAGGATGACATCCTTATTGGAAAAAAAATGAATTTTAAATGCCAGATCTAATATTTTACAACATTTATATGCATCTGAATATACACTATTTTGGTTGATATTTTAGGTCAATTACTGTACACTCAATAGCCATACTGCCATAGCTCAACGGTACATGCACATGTGGATGATGGTTAGATGATGATAGCGACATTCGTTTATTTATTTGATTGGTGTTTTATGCCGTGCTTAAGAATATATCATTTATACGACACCGCATGATAGGTAGAGGATATATGGATGAGGCCATCCTTAAAAATATTTTCATTGGGCGTAACATTCAAAAATGGCCCTCATAAAAAGTTTTCATTGGCATTTTGATGAAAGATCTTTTTTTCATATTTTCTTTCCATTTCAATTTCTTTAAAATCCCTATTCCTTACCAACCGAAATTTGTTTTCCCCACATGGTAATTACACCCAATGAACAATTTTTTATGGAAGGCCCAATGTAGCTTTCATTTGTATGTTGCGATGCAGACGAATACAGACAATGTACCATAACACTGGTCAGTCAATTATCATGTCAAAAAACAACATGTTTTATTTAACTAACAATAAGTTACATGTAATTAAAGCAAGCTCAGCGAGGGCAATGATGTCCCATGTAAATCACCACGAGAGCGATTTTCTCACCAGCATCACCAGAGTTGTCTCCCCTGGACATGTTTCTCTTGGCCAGCCACTCCTGCAGTGTGTGACTACAAAGTTCCATCTGTATATACAGAGTGACATTCATCTGAAACAAGGATGACAATGGTAAATGTGAAGGAACAAAAGAAATTTAAAAGACATAAATACCTGTACCAAGAAACTTAAAACACTTTTCATTTATGTCAATACTCTTGGTTATATATAGAATTTTACAGTTTTTGTTTTCCTTTTAGCTCAGTATTAACTACAAGTGCATAAAGACAAATTCCAGTTTGCTGTAAAAGTACTATTCTGAGCTGTCAATCAAGAACACACATTTCTGACCAATCGTAAACAATATTCTGGCAAGTATATTGGTTACAAATGTACAATCTTTCTGTGATATGATGACATCACAACTGCTTTCACCGAGAATGGAATTAAAATGTATTGTTACAACAAGTAGGATCGGTTGGACATTAGATGCGTGTGGTGAATCCATGCTTTGACAGTCAAAAAAGATATAAAAAAACGATAAAAAATATGTTTGTGTTTATTTATTTAAATATTTTTTTCTTGTTCAAAGTCACAAGTTTGTAAGAAAACATAAACGGTCCTGTAAAAATGTATTTTCTGCAATGCATGTGTCACCGTAAGACTCATGTACAGGTACATGTAGATGTCATTCTGACTGATACGCTGACCATCTTAAGAAGTGGCAGACAATGGCTAAAATCCCTGCTGACCAGCATTCCCCCGGTCCAGCTTCCCGCACTAATGACTCACCTCTATCAGAAAATTGTCATCAGAATAATCCATCAGATCCTTTTTGTTGTCATCAAGGAGAAGCTTCTCTCCGCTCAACACAACATCACAGCTCATGCTTCGCCGCCATATTGCATTTTTATTTCTGGACGCAGAGTTCTGAACCTGTTCCGCTGAGCACTTCTCAGCAATGTCTTTCCTGTACATTCCACTAACCGGTGAATTCCCTATATTATTGTCACATTGTCTGGTTGATGGACAACCACGGCTACAATGAGCATTTTCTGCAGTGAAAACATCGGAAGTAAGATTTGCAGCCGATTTTGACACTTTCAACGTTTTTAGCGAGGTTTCGCTGGGAGTATTTTTTGGCGTTTTGGGTGAATTTTCCTCAGAGGTTTTTGCACACTGTTCCTGTGGATTTGAGAACAAAGCCACACGACTCGCTGATTCGGACGATTCTGAGACACCGAAGGAGATGTCATCCTGAGGTCCATAGCCGTAGCTGTTGACCTGAAAGTCTACGACTTCATGAAAGTCATCTTCTTCAAACACGATGTCACTGTCCTCCGCTGTCAATGCTGACCTGTAAAGGTAGGCAACAACAACATCTGTTTGAAGCATGTAGCTATGGCCTGACTACAAAATCATTTCTACCCTGAGTACATGTATTATGATTGAAGTGGACTAAAGGGCAACAACTCAAACAAAAACTCTGCTGGGACAGTGCCGTATTAATCATGTGGTGCCCAAAACATACTGATACTGTTCAAAAACTAATGAAGAAGCACTGACAAGAAATAATTACTAACAGACATTCTGATCTAGGTCCTGACAAAGATGGGGTGATAAAAAAATGTCCGAAAAATTAAAAAACTTTGTACAACTGTCAAATGAAGAAAACAAATGAAGAACATTAGTTCGAAATATTACAAAAATTGTGCTTGTTTTTTTATTTTGTTTGATTCTTATTTAACTCCGTGCCCAATTTATTTATTTATTTAACTGATTGGTGTTTTATGACGTACTCAAGAATATTTCACTTATACGATGGTGGGCAGCATTATTGTGGAAGGAAACAGGGCATAGCACGAGAAACCCACAACCATCTGCAGGTTGCTTGCATTCCCACATTCCCACATTCCCACATTCCCACATTCCCACATACAGCAGCACCATTCTCAAGAATTTTTCACCTTTATCCTTCTAGTCAGTTTTATGAGTGAGGGAAACTGGAGAGCCCAGCTTAAACCACCAACCTTTAGGAAGTTACTACATATGACACACATATATGCACACTATATCGATGGAAAACAAGAAGTCTCACGTATTTTAAGACTGCATGCATGCAAATGGCCCCAGCTACATGTATCAGTATCTATATACAGGGGGCCTCCGTGGCTGAGGCTGATTCAGTAATGAGGTCACTGTGAGTTCAAGTCCAGCTCATGATGGCTTCCTCTCCGGTCATACTTGGGAAAGTCTGCCAGCAACCTGTGGATGGTCGTGGGTTTCCCCCCGGCTCTGCCCAGTTTCCTCCCACCGTAATGCTGGCTGCAAACTTAGTGAAATATTCTTGAGTAAGGTGAAGATGCCAATCACATAAGTAAGTAGCATCCATATAGTGACATATTCAATACCACTGGATGTATAAAAGTTAACATATCATATCCGGAGGAGCAAACAGACCTTCTGGAGGCTTGACTGGACACGGAGTCATCCGGCATCCACAGCTTGTTCAGCGTGTGGAAACCTGCAGGACAAGCAATATTTAATAAGGATAAACACCAATTTGAACTAGGTTTTCTACAGTTCCTGCATTCACTAAATACGTAAGCAATTTTAACTGAAATTCCCACAATTCACTTCTGGCACACCTTCATGGGGTTTCATTGTTAGTTTGTTTGTTTGGATGGGGTTAAGCATCGGGCTTTCAAAATAATTTCAGTCATATCACAACTTCAGTGGCCCAAGTATATTTTGAATGCCTCGTCACTGAAACACCACACCCAAGATACCAGTCTCAAAGCATTGCCTTAAATCACCTTAAATTGACGAGCCACTCAGCACTTGGCCCTGTTCTCCAGTGCTAATGTTCAGGACTGAACTCTGGATGTACCATTCACGAGGCAGACACTCTATCGACTACGCCACCATGGTTCATGACTTCTCTTTTCTACACACCATTTCAATCATATTCTTATTGCCTTTATTTTCCAGGAGGCCTATGTTACGTTCAGTTGGATCCGTTACATATTTATGTACCTGTACTCAGTTCTGTTGCGGATGATACTTAACAGAGATAATACTCACTGTTAAAATGTGGTTTTTCATACTCTAACCAGGCTCCGTTGTACCCAATAATGTTAGGATGCTGCAGGTTAGCCAAGGCTTTGACTTCTCGCAATACCTGTGTGCAAAATCGTAAAACTGAAATCTTATCCATACCTACAGGTATGTGTGCCACACGTATTTACATACGTTCACATGTAAAGAAATCAAAAAGCATAGAATTCATAGCTGAAAGCCAATACAGACATTGCGGATAAGGGAGATGGACATCACCATGAAAATACACATCAAACTTTCTGCTGCAGCGGCAAAAATGAAATTTGATATTCAAGTGCAAACTGACACCATTATTTACATTATTTCACGATCTTCCCAAGAATATTTAAAGAATGCAACAATAATTACGGTGTTTCACGAGTGGAGAAAATGCAGCAGACCATGGAGAGATGAAAAAAACAAAATATCAACACATTAACTTCCATTAAAAAAGGGAAAAAGAAAGCACAGATTAAGCGCACAGAGATGCATGCAAACTACAAAGAATAATTCATCAACTTCAATAAACATTTGAATTACCTTCAAAAGCACCTGTGGACTGGCGTGTCTAAACTTGATTTTCTTCACTGCATACTTCCTGCCGTCTAGCTTGTTCCTGGCCTGCCGAAAATATAAATGACACATTATGTATAGAATGAAATACACCTCGCTGACAAATCATGCTCAGAACCGATATTTAGAGTGCTCCAACAAGGTGTGTCCCACACACGCTGACAAAATGCTTGAGAAGACCAGCCAGTCATCGCTTTGACAAACCAAAGGGGCATTGACAGTCAATCTCATCAAATGAATTGTTATACAAATATCAGGCCCAGCATGTAAATCTATCTCTTATAATACAAGTTTGTTAATTACAGTATGCTTATGTTTCCACATGATGCAATTTGTTGTACTAACTCGTTCAATTGCAATTGTCAAATGAAAATAAGAAATAATGATTTTCTGTAAATAATATCCATACGAGGTGATTTGTTTGGAATTTGTTGGAATTCTATGACGCTTGTGAAATTTCAGACTTTTTATCATTCTACTTCTCAAATGCGACAAGCTGATTTGATAAATCGCACCATGTAAACAACGCTATAGGCAAATGTACACAGAAGAGGTCTGTTTTACAAAGTTGTGTTCACACGAGGTGATTCACTGAATGCAGTGTATCTTGTGACGAAAGACCTAATATTTGGCCCAAGACTAAGTTGCACCATTCATTTGATTTTGAGAGTTACTGAAACTTTCATAATGAGGCAAACTAAGTAACTCAGATCTTGGAAATGTGTTTTAAGATCTGTTAGGGAGGTAGGAAGGTATCCTGCTGGAAATATGTAGGCGTTTGCACCAAAAGGAATATTTCATGGCATTTACTTGCCTGAACAAAAGAAGTTCTCTTGGGGGAGGGAACAAAATTCCAGGTCGTTTCAGGTCGCGAGTCCTACTTTCATTCGTATCTAGTTGAATTTTTCCATGAGTTGATACAACAAATAGCACCAAGTAAGCGCATATTCACAGGCCGCTGTGTATGCAGCTTAATGCTTGACAAGAGCTGTTACCATGAACACTGATCCGAATCCCCCTCTGCCCAGCTGGTCCAGCTCCACAAATTCCTGCCGGTAACGAGATGTGTGCGACGTTATCATGTCATCAAACCTCACGAACGGCAACTCTGATGAAGGGCTGGACGAAAACACAGAATGATGTGAATAACAATTGAATGATACCTGGAATAGACTGGCTGGAAATTATGCACACTGACTGATTCATCAGTATACAGCATACATTTAGTTCTTGGCATATCCAAGGATTTTCTGGGAAATTTTTTTCTGGAAACTCAATTTGAAAAAAACAGAAAACGCTATTTTTTCATCACCAATGATCAAAACTCTATTTATTTCATGAAAAGTCAATACAAAATTCATCTAAAACTCAGTTTTCTGATATTTGGCTCAAATGTGGCTAGAAAAACTTTGGCATAACACAGTATTAGCAAACTTCAGTGAACTCAACATAGCAGTGAAAGCTGTTAAATATAAGAAGTTAAATGTCAATAACAAAGCTATATATATTTATCCCATCGTTGATGAACGCCATACTTGAGCACTGACAGAAGGGAGTTACAATTAACATTCATGAGTTCAGATTGTTCAACAAGTATATTACATCTGTACTTTTTTATTCATTTAGCCAACAAAACTCCAAAATTATTACATGCACATATAAATACACATGCCAAAAAAAATGAACTTTTCAAAAGTTCATTGATCCAACTACAAACCTTACCAATATCAAGAATGCTCTTTGGTTTCACTTTCTACTTCACTGGCTGCAGATTTGGGCCAGGACGCCTGAACTTTTTGTATTTTGGAGAAAATGCATCAAGAATATCATAACCTAATAGCGATGGCTTTAATTAAATGAAAGAATCATGTTCCTATTCCTATAGTTGTGGTAGTGTCTTACCCAGGGAACAAGGGAGCTAACCCAGATGAGAGTTCAGCCAAGGACTTGATGGGAGCAGGCAGAGCTGGTATGGACTGATGCTGGAAGTGGGTACAGGAAAGAGTTGAATAACACATAATAAAGAATTGAAATCTGCATTTTGAAAAGAACAGAAACGACAGCGTATGCATACGCTGTTCACAAATTTATTTTCACTTCTGCTCAAGTTGTATCAACATACATGCAACTCACAAGCACTCTTCTTCCAGTGAATAGCAATAATTATGTTGTAGAACTTCTCTCTTTAATATCTTAACTAATTTGGTTTTAGTTTTGTAAAGTTTTGGCAAATTACCCAATAGTGTACACTGATTCTAAGTTTTTATTCCATGGGCACCTGATTTATGCCAGCAAATGACAAGCCACTCAACCATAGTATGCTGACACCAGACATGACACCCTAACCAGTTACAGCACACAGACACCAGACATAACACCCCCACCAGTTATCGCACAGACATCAGACATGACATGCCAACCAGCTACAGCACACTGACACCAGACATAAACACCCAAACCAGTTACAACGAACTGACACCGGATATCACACCCCTACCAGCTAAGCATACTGACATCAGACTTGACACCCCAACCAGTTATAGCACACGGACACCAGACATGATACCCCTACCAGCTACAGCACATAGACACCAGACATGATACCCCAACCAGTTACACCAAAGTCACACCAGACATCACACCCAAACCAGTTACAGCACACAGACACCATATATGGCACCATTCATGCCTAGTGGGAAACCAGGGAAGTACCAAGACTGCTAATTCCAAAGTCTTAGATCTGATCAGTAAATGCCTGCTGATCAATGTGTTTACCTTATGCAGAATAGCTGAGGCCGCTTGGATCATCTTGTGCACATGGTATCTGTACTGAGCCCTCATCCCACTCATCTCGTCCAGGCTGGTCAAAGGGGAGACAACTCTCATTGTCACCAAGTGCTCACATAGCACTGGATCAAGGCATGTACAAAAAAAATCGATCTGGCAAATGATGACTACATACAAATGCTCAAATAACATCTCAAGCTAAACGTGTTAATGTCAACTATTTTAAGATGTCAATGGTCATGTTCACTTTATGAATCAGGGCCCACCTGCATGACGCCCTGTTAATGCTGTGAGCATGTGGTTACCATGGCCACATAATGCCTACAGTGTGAGTTGCCATGGTAGTTATATGCTTACAACTAAGAGGGCTTTGCAAAAGATATCACAACAGTCTTTACAAATCTCTTACTTATCTCACTACATGCACTCTAAACTGGCTAGCTGTAAACAGGGAATCTGTCTTGGCCAGTCAGGATTTCTCACTACGGGAATTTCTCGTTGTGGGAAGGCATGCTACGATCTCATAAAATGACACCAAGCATTCTGTTCATTCCTTACATTTAAACAATTCTCGTGCTTTGGTCTCATCCTTCTCGTACATCATACAGAGCTGCTCCAGAACTGATATCATAAGCAAGTGGGTGGGGACAGTGCGGGGGAGGGAGACAGAGCGCTCGGGGGAGGGTGGGGGCACCGCCGCATTCCCAGAGTCTGTGAACGTCATGCCGGTAAGGTCTGAGTCTGAAATTATACAAAAACAACACCGTTTGGACAATTCCTCTTTTACTGCAGTTATCACAGCATACATGTCAACACAGTCTATGAAGCCATTATTTCTTAAGCATAGCTTATTAATTTCATCCACATCATATTTTACTACTTGCTGCATTGAAAACGTTGGTCTTATGTTTGAGACTTATAAGCGATTTCATTCATGTATTCAGTGGAGAATGCTCTTACCAGTACATTACACATGGACTTAAAGATAGGTCACAATGTATATAGACCATATTCATTGAAAAAATATGGAAATTCCCATGTTTATGACCGGCTTGTACACACATAGCCTAACACAGTTGTCTCCCCTGAGCAGATGAATAAAAGATGGAAGTAATTTCTAATAAAACCATGTTAATTACCATCAAAGTTCCTTATTGGTTTGGGAAATGGATCACGTATCTTGAAACCTCGTAATGTCTTTGGGCGCCCTCCTCTACTTGTTGTCGCCATGGCTACGGTTTCTACCCGGGCATCGTAAAGCAACACCATTCAAAATCTGAAAGTCATAAATTGAAAATTCAAAACAATTTTGTGCTGGTTTGGTTTTCGTTATTTTTTAATTTGTGGTGGGAGTTCTACTCCATTTCGAGATTTTTCAAGGTTTTCAAGTGCCCCTGCAAACTCTGCCACTGTCTCTAGTAACTACACTGTAGTTGATTGTGTGAAGGTGCATGCGTGTGATGATGTGATGATCATGTGATCGCAGTCAGTAAAGAAGTAAATACACCAGAGAAACCTCCTGGCTTAAATTAGCCAGTGAAGCGGCATGAGAAAATCTGTGCACTGATTTGAGTAAAGTTTATCAATTAATTTTGTCCATAAAAACAAATACAATCATGTTAACAAGTTACCTACAATTAGTGCAAGATTTAAAATTACAGACATTGAGATCTCAAATTTCTTCCCTTTTTCTGAAATAAATTTCAGTTCGTCCAACCACACTTTATTTAAAGAGACCCACATGACACCGTTTAATAAATATTAGGCATATACCGTACTGAAGTATTTGTTTAAGTATTTACTTATTTGTTTGTAGATATAATGATTTACACGTTATACCACAAATATGGCAAAATGTAACCAAAGCAATTAATATGAGCATGGGACCTCTGTGGACCTAATGACCCAGGAGCCTCTAATCAATGCTATCGTTTTGAGTTCAAGCCAAGCTCTTGCTGACTTCCTCTCAGTCTCAGGGTGTACGTGAGAAGGTCCTCTAGACCATGAGGCCATGAGAGTTACACCCACATCACTCCATGTCACTGTTAGCATCATACATACATGTGTAGTAAACCTGAGATCGCTCCCCAATGATGTAGCTGTGACAGAACGCCTGCAAACTCACCGATGTCTTCGTGTCATGACATGAAATGAAGTCAAACTACCAAACAGAGCTTCTTCTATAAGGCCGCAGGCAATGGCATGCGACACAGCGGACAGCATGCTGCAACGTTGCATCATTGCTCAAAACACATCAGTGACAGAATAAAATTTTACCGATACCATACTGGAAATTTCTACATGTACTTCTCCATAACCGTGACCTACCGCTTGGCATTACTATAATCAAACAAAGCAGCCCTGTACGGAGAGTCTAAATCGTTCTTCGCCGAATCGAAC
The DNA here is from genome assembly GCA_016165875.1 of Acanthopleura granulata. Classification (NCBI taxonomy): domain Eukaryota; kingdom Metazoa; phylum Mollusca; class Polyplacophora; order Chitonida; family Chitonidae; genus Acanthopleura; species Acanthopleura granulata. The sequence goes on along the minus strand of JABBOT010000080.1, from coordinate 7,686,416 downwards.
CGAAGCGAGGAGAATACATCCATTAGTTTGCCGTTGTGAATTGGTCGTTAGGACAAGCGTGATGTCACAGGTTAGGAAAGATCAAAGAGGAATGGAAAAGAAGAAAGGAGAATAAAGAAACAAGTATACAGATGCGTGATCGTGAACACTGGGGAAAAATAATGAAGACGGAATAACAGAATGACCAGATTTAAGTTTTAAACGTGATGAAAATTAATTCTCGACTAGTACTACCGAATATGAACAGCGACCGCTTATGCGAGCAACCGGTTAGCGCGCCTCTACAAAAGCACGTTAAAAACTAGGACTCAAAACGCAGAAACGAAGGATGACAAATTACTAGCACTTTTCGGATGCAGGTGTAGCCTTTGTGGGGCTACAAGCACACACAGATTCCACAAAGGTGATTTTAATTACCGTAATCATTCTTGCTTATGGAATATTAGGGTATGTTCAGAAAACAACAGGTAGGGACAAAATCTATGAAGATATAATTTAGACTTTATCGAATATGACTACGAAGAAGGAATCCACTTGAATATTTTGGGAATATATTCTGGAAACCAACAATGTATGCAAACAATAGTGTAGATAATACATGTGTACATCATATAATAAACATTCTGGGTATTTGTTACTGTAATAAAAAATGCAGGAAATCAGCATATAAAGGCCTTTCAGTCAACTCGGAAGTTTAATTGCTAATTTTAAATTGCACTGTAATCAATGTGATCAATAACCTACAATTGGAATATTTAAGATAGTTTTCATTACCATTGATGGCCCCAAAATTAGAAACAAGAAATGTTTTTCCCAGTTCTGTCATGGGGGTGCATGTAATATATTGCCACAAATATGACTGACACAGACATATAATAAACAAATAAAAATTTTAACAGTTCATGAAATTTTGGTATTATTGTCAAGAAAGCATATCAGCATCAATTTATTGACCTCTTTGTCTTATCAAATCGATATTTTAATGCCCCTGTTCATAAAAGAAATATTCAAAAACCAGATTTAAAACTTGGTCCTTGTTCGTTTCTGGTTTTTATCATTGTTTCTGGATTGCTTGTGTAGAGGCGCGTTTAATGGTCGCTGGAGAAAGCGGTCTCTGGCGTAGGCGGTCGCTGTTAAGTACACTACCTCCACTGTAAGGATGAGACAGCTGTCATACTCCAAAGTTCCACAGGAGTTTCGCTGTAACTTCTGGCATTTCATTTACAGTATAAAACTATTAGCCAACTGTCTCCATGATAAAATGCGATTTCACTGATTTTCATTACAATAACACCATCAAGGCTAGGTTGTAAGCCTGCTAAATTAACCTTGACAACACAAATGCCGCTGCGAGGAGAGCTCATTGCAACACATGAACCGATGACGTTTCACACAAGTTGCACCACCACGCGTGTTCAGCTGAAATCCCACTGAAGACGCATCTTTTATAAAGTTTGTCCGATTTCCGAAAAGAAACACTTAAAGCCGTCGTGAAAAGAAGACGTGAATCATGGCTGTGCGTAACCAGTTTGAGGGTAACAACGAGATTGGAGTTTTTTCCAAGTTAACAAATGCTTATTGCTTGGTGGCAATCGGAGGGTCTGAAAATTTTTACAGGTGCGTAAGTTGATCACTTCGTAATACAACTACCATCAGCTCACAAATCAAGAGACTTTAACGTGCCGAATGTTATATACAGTATTCCATTTCATATTTGATGACTTCCAGACAGATTGTTATACTGTGGAAGTATTTCTTGCGTCTGTGTGTGTATATTGTGTTTCATATGGACATGCAGTGCACAAGTTAGTAAGCCTACTGGCCATCATGACTGTCTAGCCAGGGTTCTATTTTACAAACTGGGTGTTAGTTATTCCAAATGTAACTGTCATGATGACACAAACTGTAGAGATACGTTGCCATGGTAGATATGCTTGACGTAGCGTCACACTCGCTCTGTGAAACAGCCCCAATTCAGGGCAATGGTAAAAACCAAGGTGTTGTCATATGGTAGCTGAATGATGGCAGTTCATTGAACAATGCCCTTTTCTCAATAAACATGGTCCAAAAAAAACAACAAAGGCACAGCCCTAGTCTTTAGAACCGCCCTGTTCAATGTTGCCACAGTAGATTAGATTTTCATATCTTGGGCTCTCCATATTCACACTGGCACGTACTCATACGGCTATCTAGTGTGTGTGTGTATATATATATATATATATATATATGTATTTACTAGGGATTGTTTGTGCCTAGAATTCATTCCAGTGACTGAAAGTCTTTACGCTTACTTTCAGTTTCACTTTCACAGAATGGCTTGTAATTAATCTGCCATATCAACATGTTCAGCAACATTTACTTTGAAGTGCATATCATTCATAGACACACACAGGTTGAAGGGTGAACTCCTTCTTAATGGGAATCCAGCAAGTCCAATTCCCAGAACATTCCTGTTAAATCAAACTTCAGTTTACAGGAATGTATGTAACTGGATTCTCACAAAATCAGAGATCATTTGTGGCCATCCTGAATAAAATATATGTGTTTGCTGGGTGTAACCTGACCAACCTTCCCTTAAAAGGGCCATGCTCTAAAGTTTTTATAGGTAGTTTGATAAAATTTTCTTTTAATTTTCTGTCCATTTAAATTTCTATAAAATCCCTACAGAACAATGAATGAGAACTCTCTCGAATGACCAACCCTAGTTTTTCTGACAGAGTCAGGTTAATACACCTAGCAAGGGATTAAGGATGGCTTAAATGATCAGTAAGATGTGTAACACTTTGAAGAATTCAGCATTTAATTTAGGTCAAAGACAGCTTACATTTTATTGCTTATTGTGTTGAGATAAGGGATTAAAGAGGTATATAAATACACAGGAATCTAAAAGGAGATTCCATGGATTTCCATGCGTAAGTGCAGCATTAGTCATACACACACACAGGACCTCTTTGCGAAAATTTTTTACTGGTCCACGTGTAGGAATTTAAATGTGTGAATACTACTTCTTGTCGTAAGAAATGTCAGCTTATAATCAAGCGTATTTCTGTGTTTGTTGCCAGTGTGTTTGAGGGCGAATTGTCGGAGACCATCCCAGTGGTGCATGCCTCCTTAGCAGGATGCCGGATCATCGGCCGAATGTGTGTGGGTAAGACAACGAACAGCTGACATGGCTTGCTTTCTCATTTACTTACAAGTGTCAGTGGAGTTTCCAAGTAACACTGAGAAATGATTTCCTTGTTCATAGTTTTAGGTTACTTTGTACACCTTTGTAATGAAGGTAAATGGTGGCCACAAAATTTAAAGTGCCCCAAATTTAAAGCGCCCAAATTGAGCCATGGAAAGGTCTAACATTTTTCGTTAATTCAACATGAAAACAAAAATATTCATTTCACCTCCTCAATTTGGTGAATTAATAGCAAGATCAACTCATCTGATGAGAAATGCTAGGAAATATGGAATCTGCAAAAAAAGAGGCCAAAAAAAACCACAAGAATACAAAAGGTGCCAAAATTGGAGTAGCTGCATTAACCATTTTAAGGATTCTAATGTCTATCTTTTTCCAGGAAACAAAAATGGCCTGCTTGTTCCAAATAGTACAACAGATCAAGAGCTACAACACATCCGTAATTCGCTGCCCGATTCTGTCAAGGTGCAGAGAGTGGAAGAAAGGCTGTCTGCACTGGGGAATGTTGTGGCATGTAATGATTATGTGGCCTTAGTACATCCTGATCTGGATAAGGTAAAGAGAGATGTGTTAACCATCCAAAAATACACTGCCAAACATTAGCACCACCCAAAATGAACACCACCTAATATTAACACCACCCAGAATGAACACCACCTTAAACTTGACATTAATAGTACCCAGAATGAACAGCATCTAACATTAACACCACCCAGAATGAACAGCATCTAACATTAACACCACCCAGAATGAACAGCATGTAACATTTACACCACCCATAATGAACATCACTTTAAACCTGACATTAACACCACCCAGAATGAACATCACTTTAAACCTGACATTAACACCACCCAGAATGAACATCACTTTAAACCTGACATTAACACCACCCAGCATGAACAGCATCTAACATTAACACCACTCAAAATGAACACCACCTAACATTAACACCACCCAGAATGAACAGCACCTTAAACCCAACATTAACACCACCCAGAATGAACAGCATCTAACATTTACACCACACAGAATGAACACTACCTTAGACATAACATTAACACCAAGCAGAATGAACACCACCAAACATTAACACCTCCCGGAATGAACACGACCTTGAACCTGACATTAACACCACCCAGAATGAACAGCATCGAACATTAACACCACCCAGAATGAACAACACCTAACATTAACACCACCCAGAATGAACACCACCTGACATTAACATCACCCAGAATGAACACCATCTTCATCTATGCCACCCACATAAACACCATTCACACATACATTAATCCACTATATGCCTTACACTATAGCCATGCTTACAAAAGCAGGAGCACATAAGCGAGTACAACTCCAATGTCCACATACACACTTTCTAACAGTTAAAGTCCTTTCTGTGGTTTTTCAAGCCAGCCCCTTTTTAGAAACTCAATTTGAACAAATCAGAAAACATTTTTTCATCACCAGTGTGTCAAAAAGGTCTGAAAATTTTAATACAAAATTTGTCTAAATTGTCTAAAAAATTTTCCGCCGTGTGTCTTTGTGGTTCAAAAAGAGCAAAGTGGCCAGCAAAACCCCTGCCCGTTTTAACTGAGCATTTTCCTGCTTTACATGAGCAGCTTTCAATAGCTTACACATATACCGGTACTAGTACCAGCTGGTGGGAATGTCCCTGTGGCTCACTGTGACCGTAGAGTTCAAATCCTGATGTGCCAGTGACTGAAAGGATAATTCCTCTATCATAATGAATTGGCTCACATTTTAATATTTGCACGCTCAAGGAAATTGCAAAGTACATGTTAATGCTTTTGAAATATAATTTTCAGAGTTGTTTCCCTTTTTGATATCATTTTTCTGCAACCACCAAGACCTGCTTTTGTTTTCACATGTAAATAACACTGTAATACATAAGTTTTCTTATTGCAGGAGACAGAGGAGATCATTCAGGATGTGTTAAAGGTTGAAGTGTTCAAACAGACGATAGCAGATAATGTCCTGGTTGGTAGTTATTGTGCCATCAGCAACCAGGGCGCTCTGGTGAGTTCACATGGGAAGACTTCGACATGCTTTTATGAAAACTTTTGTTTGTTTGAAGTGGGCAAATTTTGGTTAAAGCAAAATGTAATTTTTGGATGATAACTTTAGCATTCAAGGATTCTAGCCAGTTGTATTGTGGCCTTCATTTTCAAATGTCCTGTTTTCAGTTTTCTCACCCTTTAAGATCACAGCATTGATACATGATACAGGAACATCTTAATTTCAAGACTTGATTACTTACAGAATACTGTACCTAGCTTCTAAACTAAATGTAAACCTGTTTATGGGTTTTATTATATTGTCATTTGGCACAGGAATGAACTTCAGTGCTACTGTTCTGTTAACTGATCAGTACACACTGTTTGCCTCTAATTATGTGGGTCATTGAGTATACATATTACACGTGTGTGTAATATACAGTACAGAACCATTGTGTTTGTAGGTACATCCTAGAACGAAGATAGAAGACCAGGACGAGTTGTCATCATTATTACAGGTGCCACTTGTGGTAAGTATCTCGCTCGTACGGTGATCAGTAAATGAGTCACCAGCTGTATCCCATACATTGTCCATTACAGGAGTCACCAGCTGTATCCCATACATTGTCCATTACAGGAGTCACCAGCTGTATCCCATACATTGTTCATTACAGGAGTCACCAGCTGTATTCCATATATTGTCCAGTCCAAGAGTCACCAGCTGTATCCCATACATTGTCTATTACATGAGTCACCAGCTGTATCCCATACATTGCCCATGACACAAGTCTTCAGCTGTATCCCATACATTGTCCATTACAGGAGTCAACAGCTGTATCCCATACATTGTCCATTACATGAGTCACCAGCTGTATCCCATACATTGTCCATTACAGGAGTCACCAGCTCTACCCCACACATTGTCCATTACATGAGTCACCAGCTGTATCCCATACATTGTCCATTACAGGAGTCACCAGCTGTATCCCATACATTGTTCATTACAGGAGTCACCAGCTGTATCCCATACATTGTCCAGTCCAGGAGTCACCAGCTGTACCCCATACATTGTCCATTACATGAGTCACCAGCTGTATCCCATACATTGTCTATTACATGAGTCACCAGCTATATCCCATACATTGCCCATGACACAAGTCTTCAGCTGTATCCCATACATTGTCCATTACATGAGTCAACAGCTGTATCCCACACATTGTCCATTACATGAGTCACCAGCTATATCCCATACATTGTCCATTACAGGAGTCACCAGCTGTATCCCATACATTGTCCATTACATGAGTCACCAGCTGTATCCCATACATTGTTCATTACAGGAGTCACCAGCTGTATCCCATACATTGTCATTACAGGAGTCACCAGCTGTATCCCATACATTGTCTATTACATGAGTCACCAGCTGTATGCCATATATTGCCCATGACACAAGTCTTCAGCTGTATCCCATGCATTGTCCATTGCATGAGTCAACAGCTGTATCCCATACATTGCCCATGACACAAGCCTTCAGCTGTATCCCATGCATTGTCCATTGCATGAGTCAACAGCTGTATCCCATACATTGTCCATTACAGGAGTCACCAGCTGTATCCCATACATTGTCCATTACAGGAGTCACCAGCTGTATGCCATACATTGTTCATTACAGGAGTCACCAGCTGTACCCCATACATTGTCCATTACAGGAGTCACCAGCTGTATCCCATACATTGTCTATTACATGAGTCACCAGCTGTATCCCATACATTGCCCATGACACAAGTCTTCAGCTGTATCCCATACATTGTCCATTACATGAGTCAACAGCTGTATCCCATACATTGTCCATTACATGAGTCACCAGCTGTATCCCATACATTGTCCATTACATGAGTCACCAGCTGTATCCCATACATTGTCCATTACATGAGTCACCAGCTGTATCCCATACATTGTCTATTACATGAGTCACCAGCTGTATCCCATACATTGTTCATTACAGGAGTCACCAGCTGTATCCCATACATTGTCTATTACAGGAGTCACCAGCTGTATCCCATACATTGTCCATTACATGAGTCACCAGCTGTATCCCATACATTGCCCATGACACAAGTCTTCAGCTGTATCCCATACATTGTCCATTACAGGAGTCAACAGCTGTATCCCATACATTGTCCATTACATGAGTCACCAGCTGTATCCCATACATTGTCCATTACAGGAGTCACCAGCTCTACCCCACACATTGTCCATTACATGAGTCACCAGCTGTATCCCATACATTGTCCATTACAGGAGTCACCAGCTGTATCCCATACATTGTTCATTACAGGAGTCACCAGCTGTATCCCATACATTGTCCATTACAGGAGTCACCAGCTGTATCCCATACATTGTTCATTACAGGAGTCACCAGCTGTATTCCATATATTGTCCAGTCCAAGAGTCACCAGCTGTATCCCATACATTGTCTATTACATGAGTCACCAGCTGTATCCCATACATTGCCCATGACACAAGTCTTCAGCTGTATCCCATACATTGTCCATTACAGGAGTCAACAGCTGTATCCCATACATTGTCCATTACATGAGTCACCAGCTGTATCCCATACATTGTCCATTACAGGAGTCACCAGCTCTACCCCACACATTGTCCATTACATGAGTCACCAGCTGTATCCCATACATTGTCCATTACAGGAGTCACCAGCTGTATCCCATACATTGTTCATTACAGGAGTCACCAGCTGTATCCCATACATTGTCCAGTCCAGGAGTCACCAGCTGTACCCCATACATTGTCCATTACATGAGTCACCAGCTGTATCCCATACATTGTCTATTACATGAGTCACCAGCTATATCCCATACATTGCCCATGACACAAGTCTTCAGCTGTATCCCATACATTGTCCATTACATGAGTCAACAGCTGTATCCCACACATTGTCCATTACATGAGTCACCAGCTATATCCCATACATTGTCCATTACAGGAGTCACCAGCTGTATCCCATACATTGTCCATTACATGAGTCACCAGCTGTATCCCATACATTGTTCATTACAGGAGTCACCAGCTGTATCCCATACATTGTTCATTACAGGAGTCACCAGCTGTATCCCATACATTGTCTATTACATGAGTCACCAGCTGTATGCCATATATTGCCCATGACACAAGTCTTCAGCTGTATCCCATGCATTGTCCATTGCATGAGTCAACAGCTGTATCCCATACATTGCCCATGACACAAGCCTTCAGCTGTATCCCATGCATTGTCCATTGCATGAGTCAACAGCTGTATCCCATACATTGTCCATTACAGGAGTCACCAGCTGTATCCCATACATTGTCCATTACAGGAGTCACCAGCTGTATGCCATACATTGTTCATTACAGGAGTCACCAGCTGTACCCCATACATTGTCCATTACAGGAGTCACCAGCTGTATCCCATACATTGTCTATTACATGAGTCACCAGCTGTATCCCATACATTGCCCATGACACAAGTCTTCAGCTGTATCCCATACATTGTCCATTACATGAGTCAACAGCTGTATCCCATACATTGTCCATTACATGAGTCACCAGCTGTATCCCATACATTGTCCATTACATGAGTCACCAGCTGTATCCCATACATTGTCCATTACATGAGTCACCAGCTGTATCCCATACATTGTTCATTACAGGAGTCACCAGCTGTATCCCATACATTGTCTATTACATGAGTCACCAGCTGTATGCCATATATTGCCCATGACACAAGTCTTCAGCTGTATCCCATACATTGTCCATTGCATGAGTCAACAGCTGTATCCCATACATTGCCCATGACACAAGTCTTCAGCTGTATCCCATACATTGTCCATTGCATGAGTCAACAGCTGTATCCCATACGTTGTCCATGACACAAGTCTTCAGCTGTATCCCATACATTGTCCATTACAGGAGCCACCAGCTGTATCCCATACGTTGTCCATTACATGAGCCACCAGCTGTATCCCATACATTGTCCATTACAGGAGTCACCAGCTGTACCCCATGCCTTGTCCATTACATGAGTCACCAGCTGTATCCCATACATTGTCTATTACATGAGTCACCAGCTGTATCCCATACATTGTCCATTACAGGAGTCACCAGCTGAACCCCATGCCTTGTCCATTACATGAGTCACCAGCTGTATTCCATACATTGTCCATTACAGGAGTCATCAGCTGTATCCCATACATTGTTCATTACAGGAGTCATGAGCTGTATTCCATACATTGCCCAGTCCAGGAGTCACCAGCTGTATCCCATACATTGTCCATTGCATGAGTCAACAGCTGTATCCCATACATTGCCCATGACACAAGCCTTCAGCTGTATCCCATACATTGTCCATCGCATGAGTCAACAGCTGTATCCCATACATTGCCCATGACACAAGTCTTCAGCTGTGTCCCATGCATTGTCCATTACAGGAGTCACCAGCTGTATCCCATACATTGTCCATTACATGAGTCACCAGCTGTATCCCATACATTGTCCATTACAGGAGTCACCAGCTGTATCCCATACATTGTCCATTACATGAGCCACCAGCTGTATCCCATACATTGTCCATTACATGAGTCCCCAGCTGTATCCCATACGTTGTCCATTACATGAGTCCCCAGCTGTATCCCATACATTGTCCATTACATGAGTCCCCAGCTGTATCCCATACGTTGTCCATTACATGAGTCCCCAGCTGTATCCCATACATTGTCCATTACATGAGTCCCCAGCTGTATCCCATACATTGTCCATTACATGAGCCACCAGCTGTATCCCATACATTGTCCATTACATGAGTCCCCAGCTGTATCCCATACATTGCCCAGTACATGAGTCACCAGTGGTACACAACCTGTTGTGCGAGTTAGTTGCTTTATTTTTAGCTTTTCTGTACAGTGTACTTGCTAGCTTGCCTGTACACAGTAATTAATTAGCTTGTGCCGTTCTCTGAGCATTGGAACGCAATAACAGTTCAAAGAAAAAGTTTGAAAACAGTTTAAAGAAAAATGTTAAAAAACACGAAGTGTTAGGAAGTGCTGCATGTGTGGAGTTCCGGTTTTGCATACATGTAAAGCAGTCACTTGAGAGATAGGCTAGGCATATACCATGCCGGATGCCTTGTGTACATAGTAATTACTGGTATCATAAATACAAAATATCCTGAATTAGCGTATTACCGTATTATTATTGCAGTCAATGACCCGGTTATGATTGGTATTTCAAAATGAACTGCATGCACTGAGCTCTGGTTTTGCATACATGTGAAGAATAATAACAGGATGTGGAGGAATAATCAAATAAATGAACTAAGTGTAGAAATGTTCCATTGTTTTAGCACGTGCATTTAGCTCCACATGCATATTAATTACTGTAAATTACAAAACTCATGACATTCAGGTCTTTTTTTCTTGGGGTTAGAAACTGCAGGATGGTAAGTGTTTTAAGTCCATTTAGATATTGAGCTGAAGTTTTCCATTTTATGTGTCTCCTGTAGGCAAGCTCTTCGGTAACCTTGATATATCAATTCCAAGTTCAGTCATGCTAACTTAATCGCTAGTCAGTTAGTCAAGTTGTGTTGAACTCTTTCAGGCCGGTACTTTAAACAGAGGCAGTGAGGTGATAGGTGCAGGCATGGTGGTCAATGACTGGATAGCCTTCTGTGGTCTCGACACAACCAGCACAGAAATCTCCGTTATAGAGTCCATATTCAAGCTTGGTGATGCTCAGCCCTCAGCGGTCTCCCAGAACTTACGAGAAAGTTTGATTGACAGGTGTGTATATTTCAGCGCCCATCCAACTCAGTGGATTAGTATGGTCCATGATGTACTCAGAGCGTCTGCCTTGTAAGTGGCAGAGACAGGACTTCTTTTCAGTTTAACCCTTTACAGTTGGGAAGCCTCCGTGGCGGGGGGGGGGGGGGTAGCATGCCAGCGCGACATAATGACCCAGGTGTTTCTCACCAATGCGGCCACTTTGAGTTCAAGCCCAGCTCGTGCTGGCTTCCTCTGTGGCCGTACGTGGGAAGGTCCGCCAGCAACCTGTGGATGGACGTGGGTTTACCTTGGGGCTCTGCAAAATTGTGGCCGCAAAGTCTTTTGGATGTAATAATAAAAATTGTGTATATATAATTTTCTGTATATGTAGTCTCTTATGGAAATAAAAACTAAGTGTTACGTTGGACTAACCGCAATTCACAAATCCCCCAAATACCAGAGAATGACAATGTACTTGAGCAGGTATAAACCAAACACAAAGATTGAACAGTTTCAGTAACACATTTACATTTTTGCCTTGTCAGTAAACACTTTAGGGATTCCGTGTGATCAAACTGATTTATTTATTTATTTATTTTTTTTCAGTATGACGTAAAAAGAAGGCACCTGAGGTGGTAGCCCTGGACCAGATGCTATCACAAGTTTAGTCTAATGGTTTTCTGCTTCTCACATTTTCCATGTACATTATGGTGCATGAAATCACACATCATCCGGTTGTTGTATAAAATACATTATCATCATCAGATTAATACAAAGACGTTTCAACTGGACAACCTTGTGGGTTTGTTGTCACTTCACGTGTCGAATTCTTGTATGTTCAACACAGATGCTCCAGACAAATGTAACATCTGTGGTTTTATGGTATATGTATTGTTAGAAACTCATCACCTGGCAACTCTTGGTTCTCGAGCCAGGTAAACCGAGCCCTAGGTTGCTCTGACGTTACGTGTAGGTTTTGCAAAATTCTGTATAGCCAAGGATGGCCTGAAACCAACGTCAAGGTGGCACTGTCTTTGGAAATCTGATGCAGTTACCTGCCCTTGTCAAATATGTCGAGGCCGGGTGTACAGCGGGTCACTTTGAGCTGACATTTACCAAAGAGTGTCAAACCAATCTGGCCATGGAAATAACCCATTGATGTGTTCGAGATAAATCGACAAGATACAAGGGCAATTAAGGAGTGTGTATGTGTTACAGTGAGTATTCCACATGTACTCATTTGACAGGTGAAATATAATTTGTTTCAGTCAGCTGAACAAACTGCCACGGCAACTGCATCCATTCTTGACCGAGCAAAATTTTGCCAAGCCGACCATCAGGGAATCTCAGGCTGGGTAAATTAAATAGGGACCCACTGGAACTAGTGACCATTTTTAAAAAAAAAACCCTCTTTGAGGCATGATTATATGTGGATTGTCAGGTAATCCAGGCAATATCTCGAGCGGGTTTTGTTCCGGAATACGTGTTGGTTACCAGGCTGTTGAATGTAGTGATGGTGGTTTACTTTTTGTGATGCTGAACACTTCAGTCGTGCTTCACTCTACTTTGTTTTTTTGTTCTCTCTACATACAAGCCGTATATGTCATTGTGGTGTACACGAGAAGGTTCTTGTTTTAGAGCTTCCCCAGAGCTGTACACATTTAACTGGAGTTATTTATCAATAGTTATTGGAATGAGAGCACTCATCCAGTTACTGAAATTCTGTTTATACTGCGCATGATTTTAGACAGGTGACACAGATTGACAGTGAAGTGATATCGTATTTGTCGTATGTACCTGTGAGATACATAAAAGAGGATGACCACACAGAAATGAAGTTATGGTGAGTGAGAAGACCATTAAAAATTATATCTAAAAATTCTTTACTGATTTTTTGTAGATTTTTTCTCACTAAACGCAGTCAAATGGTTTGATTGTATGGTGGGTTTCTGGACCATGTATGATAATTTGGTTAACCAGTCATATCTGAAAAATTCAGTGGAGGTATATTTTCATGTACAGTTTTTAATGTTCTTTTCACTCACCATAACTTCATTTATGCGTGGTCTTTCACTTTAATTTCTTGGGTGTTTCAATCACTAAAGAAAAGTGTTAAAAAAAGAAAACCATTAACTGATGCAACATTGAGTAACTTGTTATGTCCTAAAATTTATTTGTACCTAAAGGTTGGTTCTGGTCCAGGAGACTTCTGATATTAGACATCATGATGTGAACTCACTGTTTGAAAAACATGAACAGGTATGAGTGGTAAAAGCAACAAGACATCCCTGTTAGCATTGTTACGCTGAAAATTTTTGTTTCAAACAGAATAGTGCAAGAGTCCGCAGATTCTTACATCTGGTCACTGTTAATTATGAATTTGGAACTTATTTGTACGCATGCCAGAAATGTTGAGGTAGGTTGGATTGTTTTTCTACTGTGAAACTTAGAGTAATTGATATACATGTAATTGGCAAATAACTCATAGATTTTTGTCAGTAGATGGCCAGGATGTCTAAATTTATCGTTTGATCAGTCAGTCAGTTCAGTCATTTTTTTTTTCATCTGATTTTCTTGATACATTTTCATTTGTGAGGTTTTTTTTAGAGGAAACATTGGACATCTCAATAAATTCTTCTTCTATTTGAGATTTGATCTGCCGGTATAAAGTGTTCGGTTTGATGTTGTTTTCTTACATGATAATATTACTGATCAATGCCTTATTATGCCCTTCAAAAAATTATAATTACTAGATGCATTGGTGCTAGTGCTTACACTGGTGATAGTGCTTACATTGGAGATAGTGCTTACACTGGTGATAGTGCTACACTTATAGTGCAGTCAAATTCTTTATGCACAATTAAAAATGGAAAGATTAAGTGAAATTAAAGTTTAGTTTTAAGTTCTGACATTCTTGACAAATGAACAACAGAACTTAGGTGAAAATGCTCTGAGTGAGTAGTGCACAGGCACTTGATCACGGTTGATATGTGCGTACTCTTGTTGTTGAAGCAAAATTATTTCATATGAAAGAGTCCATATTTGTGATCACAGTACTTTTCCTACTGAGCTGGTATTTAACCAAATGGTCAGTTATGATCATTTCCACTGTGACTAGACCAGTTATAGCACTTGCCGTGCAAGGCCATGTTAATATTACGGAGATAACTACACGAAACTCAGTTAGACATGTTGGATTATTACAAGAATTGCACAGTTCAAATCAAGAGGACAAGTCTTGAGATTGTCCTTCGAAGAACCTTTTAATTGTGCTGTCGTCGTTGAATCTCCATATGCGTTAATCAGCAAAATAGTCCTTAAAATCCCAAACTACCAGTGCTATGTTATAATGATACAATAATGTGTAGACATCAGAATGCTGAATAAAATGCTGTTTTGTCTTGAAACACATTGTGCCTTTGTTGTATAATTAATTAAATAACACTTTTCTCCATGTGTTTCTTTGGTTACGCTGAATGAAGGGGCCTGTTACGTGTTATGTAATAATACACGAGTAATGCGAGAATCACTGTAATGTAATAAAAATTACAAGCTATGTAATATCACCGTGTAATGGAATGAAATTTACCTTGTGATACGAAGAAACCAGTGCACAGGTATTGTAATAATAGTTTCGGTATAATAACATGTATATGCATTATTCTGTGCTATTTCAAGTGATTCAGGGAATACGTGTATCTTTATATACTTATTTTGAATAGAACACACGGTAGTGCCTGATGAAATCCTCACACATTCGCTAAGTTGCTTTCCAGCATTGAAATGACCAAGCTCAATGTTTATTTAATTGATTGGGGATTTACACCGTACTCAAGATATTTCACTTATATGATGGCGGTCAGCATTGTGGTGGGAGGAAACCGGGCAGAGTCCGGGGGGAAACGCACGACCATGCCCAGGTTGCTGGCAGACCTTCCCATATACGGCTGGAGAGGAAGGCAGCATGAGCTGGACTTGAACTCACAGCGACCGCATTGGTGGAAGGCTTCTGGGTCATTGTGCTGCACTAGCTCGCTAACTGACTGAGCCACGGAGGCCGCTTAGACTCAATAATTTTTTCACTTAAACGATGGCAATCAGTACTATAGATGCAGGAAACGCCACCTGCTGTGACACAAGAAAAAGCAACCTATTATCACATTAGAGTTTTTCCATTGTACTTGAGTATTAAATGTTCATAGCCAAATAAAAAGATCGAGAAACCGCCAGCCTAGCCTACAGGCTACAGGACCAGGCAGGTGACAAACACGGATTGCATGCACATGGTAATGGAAATGGGGAAATCTCAAAAAGTCCTTGAAAGAATGTTATTGACCCTACAGCTCACGTCTCGTCTGGCGTAATGAAAGGCAAGCACTTTAACCACTCAGCAATGACCTGCTATCAACAGCTTTGATTATGTCAACTGTTGATTCCAATAATTACTAAGTAGACACACATGTATTATAAAAACAATACAAAACTGCCTGTTCTGGCTCACACCATATTTATATTTCACTTCATACATAACAAACAATGAGCTACAGTGGTACAAGTACATCTGCATTTAGGCCTGCAGTGAATTATGCCGATTAACAGTTCTCTTCTGCATAATTACATTTGCATGTGGATTTAACGAAGTAAAAGTAGGCCTACATGATACAAAGTTTCAATACACACTGACCATTCGAGGTGAAGTGATAGTATATCTTCATAAATAACATAAACACAACATCTGCTTTATTTTCCTGCATAAATATCACACAATCTGATCGAACGCATGGAAACTTCAACATTAGCCCTAAACTGTTTGATATATGATATCTAAGATGATTGAGTGAAAATGCACTTTCATGGACGGCTTACTTTGGCACGTGGGCTAATTTTTATCCGATCACCTGCATGGTTTTTGCCAATCATTTTAGAGGCTTAGCAAAAAGAAAACAATATGGATTTCTTGTGTGTGTGTGTTTTTTCTCAAACTGAAGGAGGTCACGTTACGTACCGTCTCCATACTGGGATAGGGGAAATTCTAAAGGGTTTGACAGGTAGTTTCAGGGTGTGTCTTTCTACAACCCCAGACACCTGCCACACCTCCATGGTCGCTTTTCAGATTATGCAGTGTGTCATTTAGAAAGTGGTGATTAAATAAGGTAAGACAGATGTCATTCAGTGGAATCATAGACCTTTAATTATATGTAAAAATGGCTACGACACAGAAACCAGTGCTCAACGTGTAGTTTCAAATATCAAAAGCCCAAAAGGTGTAATTCCAAATGAAACCTTGGAAGTATAATTCCAGAAATTTAACTTAGGAAATGTCATTTCAAACAATGAAACTCAAAAGGTGTATTTTAAAATAACAAGCATACTAGCTGATACTGTTTCTTTTTCCCAATGCCCAAGCTAATTCCCCTTATTGTTGGTGTGTTTCAGTGCTACTGTAAAATATTCTCTTTTTTACTCATATGGAGAACTTTGTCCACATGTAAGTTCATGTAAAATGAAATTCAGAAATGTGCCTACCTATAGGGATTAACAATAACATGCTCAGTGGTTTTTCTAGCCACTTTCTCTATGTGGTGACCACAAAGAGAAATATCGGAAAAAAATTGAGTTTTGGACAAATTTTGTATAGAGGTTTCAAGAAATAAATTGAGTTTGCAACATATTTTGATGAAAAGTGCTGAGTTTTCTGACACGCTCAAATTGAGTTTCTAAAAAGAGAAATTGGCTAGATAAGCCCCTGGTGCTAAACATATGTCAGTGTCATATCATATCAATCCATAGTGAACGAAATCCTTATCTTTCACCTTAATATTCATAATAGATATCTGACAGTACATGTATAAATATTTACTCTTTACTAAAATGAACAACAGAGGCTGCTTTGGTCCTTCACTGTATCACAATACTAAATCTAACAGCAGTTTCACTTTTGTTTCACGTGCATGTACATGACTACGGCATATTCTGCTTCTAATCAACCAAGCAGTTAAGGCCAGTTCACAATGCCTTGATGGACTCAGTGTGTCCTTTTAAAACTTCTGACTTCACCTGGACATGCTTGATGGATTAACAATTCCTAAATGTGCATGTATATAATATATGTCTTTATATTAATCAATACTAATGGAAATAATGGGGCAAACTTCAGCATATATTTATAAACCACAGGAAAAAACCCCAATGCCATATGTTATATACATATCATGTATCCATGAAGATTTATACCTAGTCCTAACATACATCTGTGCTCACACCCAGTATGTCCTCCACACAGCTCACTGAGTCTGGCAAGATGCTGTGACAGGCCTGCATTACACACGGCTGATGTACAAAAATACTAAATCATTAACTCTATTATTTTACTACTCTTTCAAAATTGTATATAACATTTTCATCTTGAATGCATGCAGACATGAGTAATACACATTCTAAACAAATAAGCCTACAAGGAGGCTGCACAAGTCACCTGATGTAAGTCCATATTTATTTTCATACCTGTAGATAATAATTTAAAATTTAAATGCATGCATACATGAATATTGTAATCCTGTCACATATCAGGAGATTTAACCCAACCAAAGAATATGTGTACCCTAACTCTTCCAATATTTCTGACAGATAACAGTACTGCTGAAAATTTCATTTCTCTCCCAGTTTTTTTTTTTCTTCAGAAAAGTGAAGATATGGATATGTTTTTCATTTGATGCACAAAACCATGCGAGAAAAAAGGAACTATATTTTCCTCTTACAATGATATGTATATTGGCTAAAAAGGACAGGCCATGTCTCCAAAGTTAAGAGAAATAGGGTACTATCTGAGTAAGTATCAATATTGTCTCGGCATGTTACATATTTTTTTGATAATACTGCTTCAAGGTACAGTATCACTTTTGATATTATCTCATGATCATACAAACATGGATGCCAAAACCATAGTCTGCCTGCATCATTAGCCACATGGACTGTGTCATTTAACACTTACTGTACGCAATCTACTAAGAATTTTTATCATCAGATTTACAAAAAAAGGAATGTACGCATTTTCTCACACAAATTTGCAAATACATGCATTTTGAATTGGGCCCTAAATATTACCATCTGGCAAAATTTCAACTTGACCAAACAGAGTACAGTATCACAGTTATCTGCTCGATATATATATATAAAAAAAAAAAAACATGCATGAGAACATTACTGTGGACAGAAACTAGATTTTTGGAAAGTCAAATTCAAAAAAAATGAACGTGAGTTGTTACAAATTTTATCCCTGCACAGCCAGTGAAATTTGATAACACTCTACACACTAAGTTGTGACACGTACACTTTCCAGGGAACCAGGGAGAATTTTTCTTCCATTTGACTTTTCTTATTGGCTTTCATAGCCACAAAACATCTATTACCTGTTAAGGAATTTAGCACAGAAGTTTGTACCTATTCCTCACTACAAAGTAGCTAGTACCTGTCCACACCTGGTGGAAAAATCACCTTCCGTCATGTACATGCCAAAATATACCTTAATCCATTAGGGAATGTTGGTCATCTCTTTGGAGGGATTCATGATGTTCAAAATGTTAATATGGCAACTGTATGGCAGTGAATCCTGTGTGACAATGTTTCACTAATAAAAATATCTGAATGTATAGGATAAATAAGGGAGATCCACATATACACCTACATGTGTTTATCATTCCCTATGATACAATCTTCATATAAACCTATGTACGAATATTACAAATTGAATCTGTTTGTGACAAACATTTTTATCTGTGATAACAATACCCTACTACATACATATGTACCTGCAACAAATGATACTTACCGTATGTGTGATAAACAATACTTTAATATACCTTAATACTTTAACAATACCTTACTACGCTCTATCAAAAGGATGCTCCATCTGGGTAAAAATCAATCTACACGTGATAAACCATACCTTATTATTGTGATAAACAATACCTTATTATTGTGATAAACAATACCTTACTAATGTGATAAACGGTATCTTACTACCTGTGATATCTGACACCTTGATATTGTGATAAACGATACCTTACTGCTGTGAAAGACAATACTGACTACAAACCATGAAGGTAATGACTTACACAGCCAACTAGATCGCTTAATAAGTGCTACAATTTTCTTGTCTCTGTTAAATTTATGTGGAAAGTAACACACACCATATGTTTCATGATTATCAAAACGATACCAGCTGGAATGAACAACTCTTGCAATATAACATTTTAAGATTTACACAATGTCCGAGAAACTGAATTTTGAGTCCTCAGTCACAGGAATGCCAACATGTAGCCACCAGGCATGACGTCCCACCCTGTCACAGAACACGAACATGGGTCCATTTGGCATATGACTTCTATAGCCTTACGTTGGGTGCAAAATGAGAAAGTATCACCGCTCCCAGTGTTATAACCAACCGTCACCAGAACTGAGGAATAATAAATGCCTCAAGAGGAGAATGCTACAGGATACTGCAAGCAGGAAGATCAAAGAGGACGATGCACTACTGGGTAGGCTTTCAAGAGGAGAATGCTAAAGGACGCTCAAAGCAGGATACTGCTTCAGGATGATGCTCCCAGACGGATTATCTATTACAATGACGCTGCTCCCAGAGGGATTATCTATTACGATGAGGATACTCCCAGAGGGATTGTCTATTACGATGATGATGCTCCCAGAGGGATTATCTATTACGATGACGATGCTCCCAGAGGGATTATCTATTATGATGATGATGCTCCCAGAGGGATTATCTATTACAATGAGGATGCTCCAAGAGGGATTATCTATTACGATGATGATGCTCCCAGAGGGATTATCTATTACGATGAGGATGCTCCAAGAGGGATTATCTATTACGATGAGGATGCTCCAAGAGGGATTATCTATTACAATGAGGATGCTCCCAGAGGGATTATCTATTATGATGATGATGCTCCAAGAGGGATTATCTATTACGATGAGGATGCTTCAAGAGGGATTATCTATTATGATGATGATGCTCCAAGAGGGATTATCTATTACGATGAGGATGCTTCAAGAGGGATTATCTATTATGATGATGATGCTCCCAGAGGGATTATCTATTACGATGAGGATGCTTCAAGAGGGATTATCTATTACGATGAGGATGCTTCAAGAGGGATTATCTATTACGATGAGGATGCTCCAAGAGAAGGATGCTTCACCAGTGATGCTACAGTGCAATATATACAGAAATGCGCAAGTGGTAAGAGTTTCGAGATGGAAAGAAAATGAAGGATATGGACGGAAGAGACGGATCATACTCTTACCAAAATGTGACACCACTAAACCAAACTCAAGGCCAGCAGCTGAGGCGGTGGACTGCGTTAAATCCGATTCAAAGAATGCCAGGCATCAAGCTCCCGAGAATTATGATTACTGGTAAACAGATGTCCCTTGTTTCAGTAATACACATTGATCAATAGAAAGCAGAGACTTTACAATTGCCACAAGCTTTCAGCTGGCTGTTACTGATGCTGAGAGTACGAAAACATGAATGTCAAGCCCTGGGAGGTGCTATGGGTGGATGATTCTCCCCGAGGATGCTACAAGAGAAGGATGTTTCATGAAAAGGATGCTCTAAGAAGAGGATGCTCGATCTGGATGTGTGAGCGAGTCTCTAAATGCTGTGCCCGTTTTCACTATTAGAGTGCTAAAATGGACTCATTTGTCACACTTCAAATTTTCTGTTTCACTTTTCATCACTTAAGTTAACATGATCTGTTGCTTAACACCCATGAGTCAATGTTTAACACAAGTGTCTCAGTATTTAACAGGAATGCCTCAATATTTAACAGGAGCGTCTCAATATTTAACAGTAAAATCTCAGTGTCTGACAGGAGTGTCTCGATATTTAACGGAATGTCTCAGTGTCTAACAGTCCTGTCATGACTATCTATAGCAGGAATATCTGAGTGTTAAACAGGAGTGTGTTAGTGTTTACCTCAGTGTTTATGGTATACCATTAGTGCATAAGTGTGTACTGTTAGTGTGTCAATGCTTTCCGCACACCCATCTGAGCTGCGGATCCTGCAGAGGCATCATGGCGTCCACACTTCTCCATGAACACTGACAACAGTAAGCCCGGCTTCCTACAAAACACATGAATTTGTTTATGTTATTTATTCATTTCTCTGATTGGTGTTTTACGTTGTACCCAAGAATGTTGACATATACAACAACAGCCAGCATTATGGTGGCAGGAAACGGCGCAAAGCCCGTGGGAAACCCTACGGCCATCTGCAGATTGCTGGCCGCACTTCGCACGCGCGACCGGAAAGGAAGCCAGCATGAGCTGGCCTTGAACTCACACTGGTGAGAGGCACCTTAGTTGTTATGCTGCGCTAAACTCCTCTGCCGGTATCTGTTTATATAAACGATGCTGCATAACTGGTCATGTAGAGCCTAGACTGAGATTCTACATTTGGAAGTTATATTAAATTATAACAAATTTTCACCATGTACTAACCTGAGGTACATGTATAACATATCACAGATTTTAAATGGATTGTAATTTTATCTGTTAAAATAAGAGAGAAACCCAAGTGAACAATAAAGTAGTTCTAACTTTCACATGCTTCAAACATCGAAGACATATACAATACCTTAACCATGACACATATGACACACCACTCAATTACACTGTAATGACACCACCTCATCCATTCCTTACACTCAGTTACACTGTAATGACACCATCTCATCCATTCCTTACACTCAGTTACACTGTAATGACACCACCTCATCCATTCCTTACACACAGTTACACTATAATGACACCACCCCATCCATTCCTTACACTCAGTCACACTGTAATGACACCACCTCATCCATTCCTTACACTCAGTTACACTGTAATGACACCACCCCATCCATTCCTTACACTCAGTTACACTGTAATGACACCACCCCATCCATTCCTTACACTCAGTTACACTGTAATGACACCACCCCATCCATTCCTTACACACAGTTACACTGTAATGACACCACCCCATCCATTCCTTACACTCAGTTACATTGTAATGACACCACCCCATCCATTCCTCACACACAGTTACACTGTAATGACACCACCCCATCCATTCCTTACACACAGTTACACTGTAATGACACCACCCCATCCAATTGTTACAGTTACACTGTAATGACACCACCCCATCCATTCCTTACACTCAGTTACACTGTAATGACACCACCCCATCCAATCCTTCCAGTTTGCCATAAATGGTTAGAATCATTCAAAACACAAACACAGGGCCTTTCACACATAAGAAAGCAACTGAACTGTTCCACACAATTGTGGTCGTTCAGCAGATGAAGTCAAATATCTAATCTTCCTCTCTGGTCTTGTGTGGGAAGGTCTGCCAGCGACCAGCAGATGACTGTGGGCTTCTCCTAGGTCCTGCTCGGTTTCTTCCCACTATAATGCTGGCCATCGTTGTGAAATATTCTTGACTAAATAAATAAATTATTTATATTTAAATATTTCCTCATTCTCCGATTGCTTTATGACAGTGCTGTAATTCTTCAACTTTTCACATGTCTTCATGGTGTTTATTCAAGCATATTCTAAAGGCATTTTTCTGTGTTGACATAAATTATACTTTCTATGAAACCCTGAAACTGGCCAATCCAACCAATGTAGTTTTGTCTCGATAATCAAATTAAGAATGTGAATAACTTGGATGTAAAGTTGCTCTTTCATATGTGAAAAGGCTGAGGAATTAGGGTATGCATAAAATGGAAACTGCAACTATAAATACATGCAGCTTACCTGTTCTGTTGAGTAAGCCAGTCTTAAGTTTTTGAAAGTCTGGGGCATTGTTCCTCAAAAATAAATAGTCTGTTTCTGGACTCCACTCCAAATTGTCGAAGACTGACACTTTAAAGTCACACGATGTGCACCTTAAAGCATTGCAGGACCTGACAATATAAGAAACCCTGATTTAAGTTAGGATACCTGGCAAATGGCAGAGTTTTTTTTGGGCCTGATTCCCTTTTATTTACTTCGTTGGAGGTTTACACTATATGCAAGAATAATTCACTTATACAATGTCAGCCAACATTCAGGTGGGAGGCAACATGGCTCTGGTAGCAGGCAGGTCTTCCAGCCCACAACCCGAGAGGAAAACAATAATTGGACCTTAACTCACCTCACTGGTCAGAATGTGGCTTATGAGTCCTTAAGCTGCACTGGCATGCTAAGCGCTCCGCCAGAAGCACAAATCCCTTCTCCTAGCTAGGATGCATGGCCAAAAATGATGCTGAAAGCTGCTTTTGAGATCATACATGTATCTGACTCATCATTAAGTATATGTTCGTACCACATCACACAAATTGTACTGAAAGTATCAAGTTTAACGTTTTTTACGATACTTCAGTTACATCCATTAAATGTGTTATCCATTGTAAATTTGTTTGGACCATGGTATGAGTTCATCTGCGCAAAGACATATTTGATGCAATTTTATTTATTATTATTTATATGATAAGCACTAGATCTTTTTATGTACTTTTTCTCCGAAGATATTTCTTAAAGAATGTTTGAGTTGAATGCTGAATATAAATGTAAATAGAACTAAAAAAAAGAAAAACAAAAGAAAGAAAGAAAAAAACAATGACAAAAGTTTTGCGCATTGCTGTACTGTGTTGGTACATGTATAATACCTTTTACTGAGGCTTGTTGAGACCCCATCTTGAGATGAAGTACCACCCAGGTAGACTGGGAAACATCTGAAATAAAAAGTGAAAATTTGGAAACCACCAGTTGTGTCTCGTATCAGTAGTCTATGGTAATATCAAAGGTCATAGCTACATCACTAAGCTCAGTGATTGCCTTTTTATGGCTGAGTCCAAACAATGTACAATTCCATTCATGGTTACATTTATTTATTTATTTAGTTGATGTTTTATGCCAAGAACTCAAGAATATTTCACTTATGCCATAGCAACAAGCATTATGGTGGGAGGTAACCGGGTAGAGCCTGGGGGAAACCCACGAGGATCTGCAGACTGCTGGCGGACTTCATGGTTACTGAAGCTTTGAGATTTTACCATAGCAACAAGCATTATGGTGGGAGGTAACCGGGTAGAGCCTGGGGGAAACCCACGAGGATCTGCAGACTGCTGGCAGACTTCATGGTTACAGAAGCTTTGAGACTTTACCATAACAACAAGCATTATGGTGGGAGGTAACCGGGTAGAGCCTGGGGGAAACCCACGAGGATCTGCAGACTGCTGGCGGACTTCATGGTTACTGAAGCTTTGAGACTTTACCATAACAACAAGCATTATGGTGGGAGGTAACTGGGTAGAGCCTGGGGGAAACCCACGAGGATCTGCAGACTGCTGGCGGACTTCATGGTTACTGAAGTTTTGAGATTTTACTACTTCCACTGTTCTCAGGCTCTACTTCATGGTTTAATGAAAGCCTGAAAATAGTTGTCCGACATGGTTATGTAACACCCCTTTGGAAAAAGTGGTAAGGCCTGTATTGCCCCATTACATATGTGACTAAAATCAATGTAATATCAGCTGTAACCTATGCTGTTTTAGTTTTGTCTTTTTTTTGTGTGTTTTTTATTTTATTTTCTTCTTTTAGTTTTTATATTTATTTTATTCATTTATTATTTGTCAAAGTTTCTTAAGAAAAAAATCTGTGTCTGTGCTATGTAGGCTACACATTGATGCCATTATTACATGTAATCATTTCCTTCACACACATAGTGGGTAGAGAGAACTGGTCGAATTTTCAATCAGTACAGTAAAGGCTGTTGCCTTGCTCAATAAGCTCATATTACTGAATGCATATTACATTTACCTTGTTCTCCCATCCAGTAATATAATAGATGTACGTTTACAGGTAAATGATGGACAGGTGAAGTGTTTGGGTGGACTATCTATAAAAACTACAGCTACTTGGATTAATAAAACAAAAATTTAAAGACCTCTTACTTTTTCTTTTCTGGGCCACTGAGAGACTGAGTGGAATCTTGTCTCTTTGGTGTTTTTCTGCATTCCTGTGAAGCAAATAAGAAAAATATACTGCATATCCATAGCCTGTTTGAATCCTTACATGCAGAGCAAAAAATTTGGTTCAGCACTCAGCAAAACTTTGCATTTGATGATCACAAGAATTATTACACTTGCCCCAACAAATCGCCCTAGATGTGCATTCATAAATAAAGGGCACTGAAGCTTATATTTTTCAAGCAGGACATCATCCCCCCCACTCCACCCCTGCAGACAAGCTTTGAATTCAAACACCTATCTAATATTTATAAAACTCCCAGAATCAGGCAAAATGAGTAAATTATTCATGGATGAAATCTGAGGTCAAGTACAGTAACTGTCTACATGTACTGCTTAATAAAACCATACACACACATATACTTATGTACATACAACAGTTCGTTTTAACAAGGACACTGTATTATTCTTACTATTTCTGTTGGAACCTCACAGATATCGTCGATCATTTTATTTAACTCGTCATCTTGCACAGGCTTCATTCTACAAGCAAACAAAATCAAACTTCATTTATCCATCTTTGCACAATAAAAGTCTGCCCCACAATGAAAAAAGGAATCAAGTGTATCCAGCAAATAAATTAAATGTGGACTTTGAGTGTCTTTTTATTTTAACACTTCCATTTATCCATCTATTAAGTCACGGCATGAAGACTTTTACAAAGTCAGGTTAATGTTTTCTCTAATTTGCTGGCTGTAGGGTCAAATGAAAAATGTGCATCATGAGAACTTTAAATGTAACTGGCTTCCTTCTGTCAGTGATGCACAGAGTTATTAAAGCAGCCCACCAATAATGTACCCTATATAATGAATGAGTTTGGTTGTATGTATCAGGTGTTCAAAGCAGATGATAATTAGTGTTCATTCATGAATTCATGGTAAATACCATCTGTGGCAATAAACACAGTCTGTGTCATATGAGGATTTCTATACGATGATCTCAGTAAATCTGAAAATCTTCCAAGGGCTTATTGTGTTCATATACATGTCTACTGCCCTTCAGATTTTTGGATTTTTTTTACACTGTAACAGCTGCACAAAGTTTTATGCTCATATTCCAGTTTTCCAGTATTTTCAAAGTGGTAGTTGCAGTCAATGAAAGATAAATTTTAACCAAATTTGCTTCAGTTACCCAAATCTGAACAGATGAGAAAAAATATGGTCGGTCAGTAGGGAAATGTTTTTTTTTTTTATTGTAGCTCACGAAAAAGTTAGGGATATTAAAGAAATTAACATGGTGAGAAGGAAAAAACACTTTGACCAATAAAAACTTTTTGGGATGGTTGGTCAGGTTACAACCACAGAAAATGTTTTTAAGGACAGACTCATGTACCGTATGGTAAGTTTTTCTGTACCCCATCCAAGGCCTATACTAGCCCATACTTCTAAATGTATTGGCTTTTCTTTGCCAGTGGAAATGCCAGAATGGCACATCAGATTCCCATTCCATGGGTGTTCTATATCACACAGTACCTTCTATAATAGTCGGAGTTTACACAGATACTGGGCATGCTGGGTGTGGCAAAATTTTGTTCACCTAAGTATGACCAAAAACCAACTTTCGAGCATGCTCCTTTTAAAAGTCTGATGCAGTTAGTTGGAGCAGTGAAAGCAGTCAAAAGTTAACGTGTTTACAATTCAAATATGGTTTTCATCTTTAAGTGAGAGAAAAGACAGGAGAATGGAGAATAAGAATGAGGAAAAAATTTGACTAAATTTCATCCCTGAGTGTTCTATTATCTTTAAGCCAGGTGATGTCAGGCTTGGTTCATATTACATACCAGTAGTAAGTCGGCTCTGCATCTTTATTACCGCGCTATTTCCAAATCAAATATTATTTAACCTGTATTTAAAAAGTTTGTGTATTCCCTTGGATATCTCTCTAAAATGATCAGAACCATTAGAACACAGTCAAATCAAAATATAGCAATGAACATTCAATGGCCCAGTCTTTGAACCATGTCAAGTCATGCTGTTTCATCATGTTATGTTTAAATATGTATGAAGTGCATTCTCCACAAGTTTGGTGTTTTCATATGGGAATTTCTTCCTCAGTGTCAGTGACCATGTGCACATTACCATCCTGTCTCCCAACCCTGGCAAACTCAGACGATAAAACTGTGAAGACCGAGAACCGATGTGGCCTATTTTTTTGTGTTATGCTTAACCTGCAGGCAGTACAATGTGATAGTAAATAGTCATATGTGGAACTTATAATTCAATTTTCAGCCGAACAGATGTGGTTTTAAGGAATTTAAGGTGTCACAGAAAGCACTGGAGTCATCCACTGAAATCTAAATGGTCGCCCTTATTGCTGTGAAGACAGTGCCTGTCTATCACGTCTTCACAGCTCTCATGGCTGTTAGTCCGAGACTGCTCTGACATTATATCATTTATAATCATTTATAAGGAGAAAGCATGAAGGCTGTGTTTTGCTGACAAATTTTCAAGACAACTGCCACACGAGTAAACCGGTAAATGCAATTTTGGGAATGTGCCCATGGATGGTCATGTGTAACATTTTTCAATACATTTTTTTTGTCTCTTTTTTTTCTTCCCCCAAATTATTTTCACAATGCACTTTTGAAGTCTTTTTAGTTGCTTTATTTATAGTATTGTTGTTTTCCACTATCTGAAAGAAAGTCAACTGTGACCTCTGCAGTCCAGGAGTTCGACTGATGGTGACAATTCATGTGTTCACATGCATGATCACCTTCAACGACATGGGAAATGGTGGATGTCTCAAAACAAATAGCAGCAGTGTAACTCTGAGGCTTTTACGCAAGAAACGAAACTTTCCTGGATTACCCTTTCAAAATTATGTACGGCAATGGGGAGAGGATAAGTTATGATGATGATTTGGCCAGCTAAAGGTACCGTACATAGAGTGCTTTTTAGGGGTGCCAACTGTAAGTTGCCATATCTGTCACACTCGGTGTCTCTTACATGAGGACTGAGCGACCATGTCATTTCTAATGCAATTCCCAACATCAGAGCAATCTTGGACTACCATGGATGTATGTTTTACAGATATTAATGGCCCCCCCAAAATCTTCCAATATACTGCCAAAGGTAAATGCTGTGCTTCTCAAACGTGCGTCCAACATAACCAAATCTGAGACTCTCAGTAGTTTGCAAACCATTCTGAAGTGAAAGAAAACCTTTGGCAGTAGAGGAATGAGGGTGATGTGACGTGGTAGGGTGACGTCAATTCATTGAAAAATGCCCTTGTCTCAGTGAACATCGGAAAAGTGGGTCAGCGACGACCAGTAGCTCAACCTATTCTTTACAAATCCCAAACCTTTTTGTCAAGTAGGGAGAAACCCAAAACAGTGAAACAATTCTTGTCACTATAAAGTTGACTGATACTTACCTTGATTTTGCAGTCGAAGATATTTTCTTCTTTGAGCAAAACTTATTCTCCACCTCATCGAGTAAATCGTCTATGTCATCCGCCATCCTGATGTTCTATACTTGAAGCCTTAAGTAAGTTTGCTGATGCTGAATGATGAATACAAAATCAGTTGTTTATCGTGTTGCTGGAAACAGTGTTGTTGTTGTTCTTGGGCATACATGCGCACTTGCGTTTTCCGTCAAATATAAGTTAATATTTATAACTCGTGGGATAAATACGAAAGAAAAATTCAGGCAAACAATATTGCAGTATTTTGTACCATACATATATGTAAAATAATATAAACTGAGACAGATTTTGGATCATAATTATGTCTGTGAAACTTTTTTTAAGAATAATCTAAAGCCTTGTTGTGGACTTGTTCAGCAGATTTTTAGGTTTGGATTTTCTGTGGCATCCAGCCTCTTTCCCGGCAATGACTGTTACGCATGCGCATGCTGTTGGTAGTAGATGATTTTTGTGGCGTTTTGGTAAAATTACCTCATCTTCTGGGACATAGTTAGGATTACACGTGTCAACAATGTCGAAAAACGAACAGGTTTTAGTTCTAGACCCTCCAAATGAGCTCAGGTTCAGAGGTAAGATGAAATTCAAGTTGTGCTAGCGCTAATTTTCTTCGATCGAACAAGTGCTCATCCAGGCCTTTAGCTGGAACCATTTATTTTTGCATTCTAACACGAAGCATTTGTCGTTGGAAAGTGAAACTGCCAGTATCGTGCAACATTCTGCCATTTCCAGACTGTTTTCTTCAGTATTAGTCCACTACCGCACGGTACGTTGGTATAGCCCGTTACTGAATAGTTCAGTATTATTCATTCATGTATGTCCAAGTCACATGTGTTCCCCAGGGCATGGGGTCATACAAGTGATGAATGCTGTGTAGCCCATGATTGTTCAAGTTTCATTTCATATTCAAGTGCAAAACACTGGTTATTATATAGCATTACATAGAATGATGTGTAGTGCATAAAAGACCCCAACAGCATTACTGTAAGAGTTAGCTAAATTCAACTCATCGCCCATCTTCCAAAGTTGTCACAATGATATGTCAAGCACATTTACCATGTTGCTGTATGGTGACATGGACATACACCATGTGCCTTTTGTTTGTTAAAAACAGCCACCCGCTTCTTCAAATTATAGCACATGTCCATCAGCAGACATTTTATCAAATGTGTTTTCTTGTTTGGCCACTTCACACCCCCTGTTCCTAGGCTCATCATTAAGTGAATGATTCACAGTTAGGTAAACATCACTTGATTCTTTGTTTCCAGTTTGACTATTGTGGAAAATTGGTGCAGAATAATTTTCAGCGTCACCATTTTATGGTGATGATAAAACTTCACCTATTGGGACAATTTCATAAAAAAAAATGCCTTGAGTGATCATGCTGATGCGGATGCTGTGAGTAAAATGACATGGACAGTGATGGGAAACGAAGAATGAAGAAGAGATCTAAAAGATGAAATGTCAGATATTTGACAGAGGGATAGAGCAACTTGCCAGCTGCATATTAGAGCTAAAAATGTATTCACATTCTTATTGTTTTGAAATGTCTCATAACAGTAAGTAATCTCTAACTCACAAGGTGTGAATTCTCTGGTTAATGCGGCTGTGGATAAGTCAGATGGGCATGTCTCACATGCACATGTGCTTTGAAAAAGAAATGGCCAAGTTGACCCACCTTTTGCCATTGTAGAGAAGAGTAGAAAATTTGAAAAGTCAGGCAGCCACCATAATATACCTGTCTACATATGGCACTTCCATGTACATACATTTTTATATACAGGGTTTAGAGGAAAGGGTTTTATATTTTTTTTTTTCTTCCACGATTACCAGATATGTTTTGTTGCATTTTTTGTTAATATTTTTTTCCTTTGTCACTTTTTTTCAAATATGGAAAAGTCTGTCTTTGGTTTGGTTTCCACAGATTATGCTAACAAATCTCAGACATATTTCATCCAAATATTGTCCATCTTGTGGTATGAGTACTGTCCTACATGCATACCGTAATACCCTTTGTAGTTGAGGGAATAATCAAGGTACGCAAGCACACGAAGCTTGACATTAAATTTCTGCACTGAGAAAAGGCAGATCTCGGTGGCCAATTGGTTAGGTTGTTAGTGCAGAACAGTGACTCAAGAACCTCTCACCAATGGGGTAGCTGTGCAATCAAGTCAGGCTCAGTCCAGCTTCCTCTCATATCGTATGTGGGAAGGCCAGTAATCTGCAGATGATTGTGGATTTCCCTGGGCTATGCCCAATTTCCTCCCATCATAGTGCTGGCCACTGTCATATATGTTCTTGAGAATGGTGCAGAACACCAGTTAATATATATAAATACAGAAAATATGTCTGTTATGCAATCAGTACAATAATTGTCTCTGGCGAAAAAAAAAAAAAAAAAAATATACCATTTTGCCCAAACTAGAAATTAGATCTTAATGATTTGATGACAATCATAGATACATGTACTACCATGATAGATGGGTGAAATAATTTATTTATCTGTTTGATTGGTCTTTTATGGCATACTCTAGAATATTCCACTTACACAACGGCGGCCAACATTTGGGTTGGTGGAAACTGGGCACACCTCAGGGAAAAGCCACAAACATCCACAGGTTGCTGGCAGACCTTCCCACATACAGCCGGAAAGGAAGCCAGCATAAGCTGGACTTGTACTCACGGCGAGTGCGTTGGTGAGAAGCCCCTGGGCCATTGTGCTGTGCACTACATTTATTTGTACAAAGTAATAACAGTACTTAAGTGCAAAACTATTTATTAACAAGGAACACTACCTTTTGATCTGAAAGCACTTCCTGTTTTTAGATTCATTTTGCCAACTGTTCTGCATAGAAATGTGTTATTTGTCTTCTTGCATTTGGCAAAGATTTTGGTTGTTTAGGGTACAATGGTTTTCTGTTGTTAACAGCAGACATGTATTGTATATATTCATGCACTTGAATGTACCGATATCAGCCCTTAGTACATTCACGGCTTTGAAGTCATTTTAAGTGTCAGATTGTAGGATATCAATTCATGTATGCATTTAAGCTCTTAGGCTTCCAAACTTAGAATTACCTACATGTATTGGTGCTTTATGTGCTGGAAAGCAGAAAATACCAACAGAGAGACACTTAATGTAGATGGTCATGATACGTTTATACTTGACATTGCCCAAGGCAGTGTCCCAGTTTTCATGCTTAAAGAATAAGAGCCGTTAAAGTTAGTCATGTGATGTGCATGCATACAGTCACTACAGATTCTGCCCATGGTGTGACATACAGCACTTGCAAGGGTTGACTCCTGACACCTTTCTGAAGATTGCTGTTGCTTAACTTTCACATTACCTCTTACTTGGAGCTCTACTAATGATCGGCTTAGAAGTTGTTCAGGTACATGAATATAGTTGTACCAGAATAGCAAGCACCTGTACTTCAGGCACTGCCCAACGTTGTAGCAGAGTTGAACAATTAGGATTAAACTATGAAAAAATTTGAACTATTCAACTGAACAAGATTGTCTTTCTTTAATTTTTTTTTCACAAGTAGTACATGACAAGCACTTATCACATTATGTGCAAATATGGTTTTCTTTACTTTCTTTTTTTCTTAAGTAAGAGATGGATACCTATACCTATTACATGGCCAAATAAAACATCAAATGTGTCCACATGTAAAGTTTGTAAACATTTTAGTGTTGTTTGTAGTGCCAAGTAAGCAGTTGTTCATAGTTACATATACTGTACACACAAGATAACATTAGATGTGGACTCTCAGATTGGTACAGTAATGCAAGAATGACTAATTCTCTTTATAGTTCAAGACTTGTAATGTAGATAACTCTAGGTAATGTACATGAATATTTGGTCTGTGACGTAATTTTGCCTTGGGTTTCATGGTATTTCTTGAGAGTACAGTATCCTTGTAAGGAGTGTAGCATGAGAGAAAAATAGGAGGATATTTAATATGTTTCTTGTATGTGAAAACATTGTGATAGTCCAGTTTATAACATCGTGTAAGTATAATTATGATTTTACAAGTGCATGGTTGTGTGAATAGCAGGCATATGAAACATAATCAAAATCAGGACATTGGTGAATGCATGTGGAATACATTAATAGTTTTTAGATGAGGTAGAACTGCATTAATTGAATGCTGAATTTGCCATCTCCTGGGTGTCAAATGAAAAAAAAAGTACACTACAGCTACTGTAAATGACGTAAAAGTTTGTCCAAAAAAATGCATCTTTAGAGGCAAATAAATACCATAAAATGTTATTTCTGGTGATGACATATTTTTTCAGTAAGGTACATATGTCATCCAACATTTCAAACAAACCTTTCTACAATCAATTTTAGAACTCATGGAATCAGGAAAAATAAGCAACTTAGTCATGGATAAACTTTTAGGTCATTTAGGGTAATTATTCTGGACGGAAAAATATCCTTGAAATGAAGTGTCGTCAGGCATGCCTGAATGAATGTTCAGTGAACTTATTTATAAAAGCAAGCTTAGTAAGGAGGTATTAGGCTGTGTAATGGTCATCTAGCTTCTGCAGCAGGTGCAATGTCTGCAGCTCTACATGTACATGCAAACTGCGCCGTGTGTCTGGTAGGAACAATCAATATGGCAGCATTTGCTTCTCTTATCAGCGTATAAATTAAGATGACTCTTCAGAGATACTTGTGTAGACGTGTGATATTTAACACTTTAATATCAAATTTGTGTCATATTCCATTTTTGTTATTACCTGTACATGTAATCACTTTCGACAAATGAATGAATTCTATAAATAAATTGTGTCACCCAATTACATACTAGTAAAAAGTTAAGTGGAATGTTAATTAGATTAACTATGGATGTTATTTATTTTGTCTGCCTTCGGGCTCCTTTGTACAAATTGTTTTGTGTGCATTCAGAAAATCGTGCATATCAGATTATTTTATTTAATATACGTGTATTTACTGAATAGCTGTGACATGGCCAGAGTTCTTGTACACATGTATTTGTGCTTTGTAGGAAAGCTCAGGCGAAGTAGCTGGTAGTGGTATTGTTCATATGTGAACACTATTGTGGCAAATGTAGTAGAGTAGCAGACTTTGAATGGAACAGGCTGTTGCTTTTGTGGAATGTATGTTTGATGGGCTGTGGGTGACAGTTGAACATGCTGGAGTGATAAGTGCCTGATTCAGAGGTACTGTATGGTGTGTGTTAGGCAGTGAACTGTTCATCTTGTAATTCAATTATTAAATCAAGGATCTGTGGCCTCTAGTGACTACCTAGCGCTGTGATTTTTTGTTGAATTAACAGCTCAGCATGTATAAAATGTGAAATTGTAGCAACCTTTACCTCATTACTAAAGGGGTACAAAGGCTTTTTACTTTGGACATTATTTTCACATCAAAAATATGATGATTTTGGCGAGAATGCAGTGTGACAATGAATTTAGATTACTATAGACATTAGATAGTACAGAATATCTGTACAGAAGCTTGGGAAAATGCCATTTTATACTTGTCCGAATATTGATATCTAAATATTGAACTGATAAGCCATTGCTTTCTGTTCTTCTGTTTTCCTAAAGCTATAATCTTAACAAGGCGCGTACCATAAGTGACTTAAAATTTGGCTGATGAAGAAGTTGCTCAATTTTCCTGATTCTGAGAGGTCTGTGAATTTTAGAAAGGTGGATTGAGTTTTATTTGGTACATAGAAAGATGTCCTACTGGAGAAATGTATATTTCAGTAACACAAATAGTGTTTTATGATATTGATCTGTATCTTAAAATGCAATTTTTGGGGCAAAATTTTAGGTCATTATGGGTAGTTCTTGTAGCAGGTTCTTTCATCCATTATATGTAATATATATCCACTAGAACATATGTTCGATTTTCAGTAATATTGTTATTTAACATGTCAGAGCTTTCCCTAAATATAAGAAAGATACATGTACATTTAGCTGAAACTTCCACACCAGTTTCACCGTAAAGCCCTGTACACTCTCGTCCTGATGTATTAATACACACAGTAATGCTCCAGTAATTTGTAGTGGGTTAGTCAGTGTTTAGATAGTGCTGTGCCAAGATGTTGTGTCAGCTATATCCTAAGTGTTTGGGTGGAGCTTGCACACCAGGAGCTGAACTTTGACATCAGCTGTTATCTATGACTTTCTCTCCTCTGATCAGGCTAGTGTTACCTCCCTTTGGCAATGAAGCTCCCAGGGCATTTGGTGCTCTCCTTCAATAAGGCCTTGCGGCATAAAATGTTAGACATGCGCAATGCTTTACATTGTATGGCAAAAGATGGCAACAATTGCCAGTATTACTTTTTCTACCATTGTATAGGCAACTTTGTATCAAAATGACGGTTCTGTCCACTGTGACATTACCAGTGAGACCTGCATCATAGCGCAGGACAACTTCTTGGTTATTATCCGAAACTCATCTAGAGCTTAAAATAGAACCCCCAGCTTTCTTGGTTTTCTTCAAGTGCATAGGAGAAAAAGGAGTGCATGATATTCCTTGAATCATCAACACCTGGCTGTCAAATACAAAGAGATATTGAACAGAAGTACGTATGATGCTATTGTCCAGTATATGTAATTAAAATGAACAGATGAAATACATGTATGTGGAAAGCACTGATCAAATAAACATTGAAATTCTTGAAGAGGCCCAAGCCTGAAAAAATTTCATCAATTAGATCACCTGCCATACTGTTTTATTACAATTTGACCCACAGTCAACATCAGGTGTGCTATATTTAGCTTCTGCAAGTCAAAAATGTGTGTCAATTGCTTAGGGTGATACTGTACTTTAGTGCATGGACTTCGTCTTATTTAGGAAACAGCAGTGGCCATTGGACCTAAGTTCCCTTCACATACATGTTACTTATACATGTCGTAGTTGATAAGTTGTCGGTAGATGGCTTCCACCCACAACACCACGACTTGCGCTGTCACTTCCGGGTTGACGTGCGCAGGAGGTTTTCGGCGCATGTTTGTTGGTTGCCCTCAGTCTGTAGGAATGGATGTTTCTCCTTGCACGGAATAAACCTGTAGAATTTGACTTACATCTGTTTGTGCATCAGTATATCACCTTGTGATGTTTGTTAACTTGTCGAATCCCATCTGTCATCAGTTACATGTTCAGATTGTGTTGGAGGTACCTGTAGACTTAAGAGCCCGTGTTTCAGGATTAGGCAGTGTTGTATAAGCAGTGTCATGGAAACAGACAAATTCCAGACATAACTCCTTTACCAAGTCCAAACAGCTGAATGCAAGTGTTAGCTTAGAAGTGGTTGAGGCTCACAACCCTGACAACAGGGGGGTCACACTACGTACCCACCATTTTCTAATGATAAAGCCTAATGTAGGTGCAAACAGTTGTTTACAATATACTGTTAAATGTCACTGGGGGTGGGGGCTGCGGGGAAGAGGTGCTGCGTGGATAAGTGAACTAATAGACTCTGCTGATGGCCTCTCCATCCTCACCAGTGAGTTCCCAGGTGTGAGTCAACTCTCCCTATGTGTTGTTTGGTGTGGCTTTAAGTCATGTTTGTCCTGGGTGCCTGATGAAGCATAACAGTTTTTGTTTTGGGATTTTTTTTTTTTGTTAGGTTGAGCGCTATCTTTCCTTGGCCCGTAAACATCTCATATGTGCATCTTAGGGAAATATTCTTGAATAGAGTATAATATATGTGTATGGTAAACAGACTAATTAATATACATTACAGTACTGTAATAAGTAAGGTCTGCTAAATGAACTGGTTATCTACATGCAGATACCATTCCCCCTCCACCAAAGCTGTGAAGGAACTCAAATAACCAGTCTTACCATTGATATCATAGATGATAGTGTTACTATGTTAATAAGATCATGACGCAACAATCCATTATTGAATGCATTCCCTCCACATCTCTCCTTCTATCAATAGGCACGAGGCAGGAGCAAGTGCCTGAACAAGTTGACATGTACCTGTTATCTTAATGTATGGCACACAGCTATATTGTGTTCAAGGAGAAAAATTAGGTTAGATCTAAGATGTATTCCTCAGATTATATGGTTCATCATCTATTAATATCACAGTATTTGAGTAAATGGTGGACACTGAGGATTTAGCCGGTTTAACAGTGAGGAAACATTTGACGAAGTTCCACTTGGCTTCTGGTATTGCACACGTAAGCAAATCTACACTCTTTAAATGCAGTCCTCCTGGCTTAGAAGTCTTTCACAAGTGGTTCTTGACACGTGCGTCAATGCAGCAAATGCCAGGATGTCCACACTGTAAGAGTGATTTATGTCATATTTGTCAGAGGATTTGACAGAAACGGAAGTGTGGGTAGCAGTGCCAACATTTCATCTGTAACAGTAGACATGTATGTCAAATCTCTGCTGTACATGTGACCTGATTATTAACCTTAATAATGATACCGTAATTCTTCTAATTTTTGGGACAGGTACCAGTAGTGCTGAAAGCAAAATACTGTCTTTCTCTCCTAGTTTTTCAGCAAAGTCAAGATATATTGTCATGTTGTTCATTAGATGTACAAACCATGTGAGAAAAAGAAACTCTGTATTCCTGTTACAATTACATGTATACTGGCTAAAAGGGGCAGACCAGGTGGCCCAATAAGTAGAGGAATTAGGGTAATGCAATGTTCAGTCATGATACAGACATGATGGGTAGGCTTGTAGACCTGGCTTGTTTCATTTCTGAAGTCTTTATAAGGCATACTGGATGGCACATTATTGTTGTTGGTTATGTAAGTTGTCTGATGCTGTCACATGATATACATGAATGTATGCGTTAAGCCAGCTTTTTGTGTGTTAGTTGATAAGGGCTTCGTCGCTTCCCTGACTGAGTGAAGGTGAAACACTAGTTGACTAGCAGGAGAATGTAAAGCACATGTGGAACACAGTGTACCAATAACATGGACGTGAGACCATCCCTGAAAATATGCTTGTTGGGCGTAACCTGTTTTTATAGAAGTTTTTAAAAATTTTTATCCCCATGTTAATTTCTTTCAAATCCCTATCTTTATCAAAAACCAGAATAAAAAAAAGAATTCTCTATCGATGGACCCAATTTTGTCTAATAGGATCATCCAATAAACAGTTTTTAAAGGATGGCCTAACTGTATGGCACATGTGTAGGGATGCACTAAGGTACATCGACATCTAAAACTTTGTGGTTTGGGTGTGTTTGTTATTGATGACTCATCACATGGAATCAAGGAGTGAAACCCCCCAAGTCTGCAACTACAGCACAAGTGATTGATGTGGACGTGTGTACACATGGTCATGTAGCTCTGAGTAACTGAAAACATACTGTGAATAACCTAAAATTTCCTCCCAAAAAGTGTACCTTTAGAGGCAAATAAAGGTCATAAAATATTACTTGGGTGATAAAACTCAGTTTTCCAGCTGGGTATCATCCAAATTTCCAAAGAAACCTCAAAACACCTTTTTGAAGTCAATAGAACACGCAGAATCCGGAAAAATAAGTAAGGTAGTCAAGGACAAAATTGGGGTCATTTAGGTTACGCACATGTACTGTGTATAGAATTAAGAAGAATGTAGTCTGATTTTGTGAATAAGGTGGAGGAATTTATTTTTATTTTAAATTACAGTGTTGCCCCTCGCTATGTGAGCTGGGGCAAAAGAGACTGCATGTGCATGTAGGTGTGGGTGGTGACACTATTTGAAAATGGTGCGATGTGCCAGCTAAAAAGTAACAGGCATGTTTGAGTGTGTACTACATGTACCAGTGAAGTGTATGCTATAGTGTGTACCAGGCTGCCTTGATGGTCTAGTGGTTAAAGCATCTGCCTTCCAGTCGGGAGATCCGGGTGATACCAAAGTGCTTGTTACTGACTTGCGTGGCACTTTGCACTGAGAGGTTACAGCAAGAAACAGGACTGGTGGGCCTGGTGTCAGTATGATGCCACTGGGTAGAGTGTCTTTTCTTCGCCATGATGCTCCTTTGGCGGCAGCACTTTGGCACATATACGAAGAACTACTCCTCCTCATGTAACTGAAAAATTGTTGAGTACAATGTAAAACCCAAGCATAGATATACATAGGTATATATTTATATTTATCCAGTATTCAACACATGCACCAGACATTGAATACTGTCAGCCGCTTGAAGTATATCTATTCCCCGTTATGTCAGGCTTTGACAATTTTGACAAAGACATTGCTGCATGTAGTCTGTGGTCTGGTTAAATTTACCAGTCTGTAAATTTACCCCTAGCCAGTCGGTTCATGCATAGGCCTGTTGCTGTAGGTCTGGAATTTACAAGTACATGTCACTTAGTGTAATTCTAAGCCCTCCCTGTTCACAAATGTAAAATTCTGTAATGCGATACAGGAACTGTGTCTTTTTGAATGGGTGAGATGTATTGTCCATTTAGGCCATCCTTAAAAAATTATTTGTTTCAGGTAATACAACCCTATCACAAGAAAACAGGATTGGTCAGTAGGGAAATATTTTTTTTTGTTCTACAATATAAAATACAAAGATTTTAAAGAAGTTAACATGAAGGGAAAGGTAAGTAGGAATTACATCCACAGCCCAATAAAAAAAGAGGGGCCCTTTTGGGGGGGGGGGCAGTCAGGTTACCTGCGACAAACATATTTTTATTGATGGCTCTATACATGTAGCTGTTGTAGTTCAATCTTCCAGACCTACTGAACTACATGTATTAGTGCAAAAATTTAGGGGACACATCTGTATCTATATTTTCTGCATATAGTGTAGCCTACTTGTAATGTACATTGTATTTGTGCCTTTTTAAAGGAATTTGATCTTAGGGGTCGGATTTGAACTGTTTTTTTGAGTTCCCATGAATTGTCTGTCATGGATGACCTTGAGGGCAATAAAGCATGACAGTAAGACACTGGTAAGGTCAGTGATCCTTATCTGGACCATGTACATGTCGACAGGCAGCTGAAGCTTGCATGTTCTATGTAGGTGTACGTGTATGTGTTAAATATACAGGGCTAGAGAAAAATTTCATCATTTCAGTTAAGAAAAATCAAATACATTTAAACAGCACACAGTTCATCTTGTCATGACTCCCGAACTGGCTACTCAAAACGTTCTGAATGATAATCGCAAGGGTAATGTTTTTTCCTGTGATGCTGCCATACTTATGTACTACCTAGTTTTGTGAGCACACATAAACTGATGACTTTGACATACTATAACAAGGGAAAGAATCGAAGAGGTGGGAAGCATTTTCTTGGGTTTCTCGTTTTAGCACACTTCACTACAATGCACTATTCAGTATACATGTAACATGCTCTCTTATGAAACGTCATCTCAGAGATGAAAAGTTCACTGCAGTGTTCCATGTTTGTAGAGTTCAGAACCTATGAATCATGATATTTGTTCCCTGGTCAGAATATATATATGTGGCCATGTCCAGGGTCACACAACCAAAACAGCAGGAGCTGAATTCTAACATTGGACCTCAGTGGTCAAAAGCAGCGCTCATTTTTCCGGTTCCAGAATATACAGCTATGTAGATGTTGAGAGATTCTCTCTGGATTCCCGGGAAGAAACAGTATAAAGAAATATGACTATTTATGGTAAAATTTATACGTCTTCCGTTTTATCACGTATTTGGCTTGAGAAAAGCTGTTGAAGAACAAGTTTAATATATATACAGGAATGTAAAGTTGCATTCCAGTGGTAAAACAAAGTTCAAATAGAAATCCATTTGGATTGTGGTAAAAATCGATGAAAAATAAGCTTGACTTTCTACTGTTGGCTTCATTACTCAGTCTTTGCAAACATTGTTTCACAGTTACATGTGTGTTTCCTTAATCAGCTAAGGTTTTGTGCAAAATTTTGCTACTATAGGGTCTAGTCTCGATGTGACCATTCTTAAATTCCATTTGCCTCAAATCTGAATGGAGTGTGCTGAAGAGCAGTTCAGACAGGTTAAGGAAAGAAAAAGAAAGGAAAAAAATTCATTGTTGAGTATACATGGAGCATAACCTGTCCTTTTCAATCACTGGAACCTGGAGATGCTTCTCGTGGTTCTCCCTCGTTTGGGTCCGACAGCTGGAATGCAAGTCGAGTCATCACTGATTTCACTCGGGGACGCTCTCATTGGTGCTATTGATCACCCTTAGTCATGTTACGCTGATAAATTGTCATGGGGATTCTGCCGGGTTATCTCTGTCTATTGGCCCACACGCCAGTATAAAAAAGATGTGACGTAAGGCTGGAAAATATTGTAATAGACAAGCGAGCGTCATCCTCTTTCAAGTTTGCAGAGCGTAGGGACTCGAAAGCTGCCAGTTCCGTGTTTTTCAATGAGATATCAAGTTACAAGTTGCATATTTTCACACGTCCTTGTTGTGAATCCTATGTAGGTTGTTATGTTGACATAGCTAATTGGATTTTGTAATTCCCCATTAGAGTCAGAATTCCATTATTATCACATGTGCTCAATATACATACACCATGCCTGTTGCAATCAGCATTTGTGTGTGTATAATTTCTGTACATGTACATTACACATAGGCTATGAAAGCTCTGTTTTCTGTAGCACCACTTGTTGATTGGGATGCTGTTTCTGTTCTTGCATTTGGTGCCTTGTTTAGGCTAGCACATCAGTGTAGGTTCTAGCAGTACATGTGTACCGGTATGTACTTACAATGGAAATGTATACAGAGATGTAGGGAGAGGAAAAAAAAAAAGAGAGAAGAAACACGCTCATGTAATTTATTACTGGTTTCTTGCTCTATAAACAAATTAATAAGCCAGATACATGTAGATGTTTGAGTGTGCATGACCTGAATTTCTTCACTGTGGGATAAACAAACCCACGTGGTTGTGTTAAAGCATTGTAACCCTCTGGAATCACACAGAATGCAGTCCATTTGAAACATTTTATGCAAGTCTTTCTGACATCTAGGACTGTACAATGTACATGTGCTGTAGGGCAGTTTCAAGGCGTAAACTCGTAAATGAAATACACAGAAAAAATGAGAACTCAGTGGAATCTTGGTTTGTCACACTGAAGTCTGTAATGTTAAAGCATGTACTCATGCGCACAGATGACCATGTGCTTTTGTTTATGCCACGTTTGAGCTGTTCTGCTCATGCACAGTGAGGCCTGTCCTGGAAACAGCTACATGTTCGCTTATGTTTAGCTTATTCTGGCTTTCAGTACCTTACAAGTATGTACATGTAGGCTAGTCCACCCAGGTGCTTATTGCCTGTACAGTACATGTATGTGGATGTACATACCTGTATGCTGGGTCATTCACCCTGTTATCTATTACTCATCCTCACAGCTGCTGGTCTGGTCAAATTCTCACAGAAAAAGCATCGCCTGATTTTATTTGGAGCTTGAATTCACGTATGATGGATGTGACTATTTGGTCACAGTGCCGATCTCAAGGCTTACGAGGTCACCTGATGGACAGCCTGTATCCTGATTCTGTCATACTGGATGTTCATCGAGGCAGGAGATGAGGCATAATGCGTCTGCAGATTTACATGTATGTACACTGCAGTCTGGTACAGCCTGATCACAAAGGACATTTGAAAAGAGTCTGCCCGCAAAATCCATTAAAGATGTATTAACTGGAGGTAACCCTCTATAATAGGGCTCTACTTTTAAAGTTTTTATTTGGTTTAATTTATAGGCAATATGAAAACAATTACGCCCCCCACCCCCCGCCAAAAAAAACACACATACACATGACATAAAAGGAGTCCTCTACAGTATTTTTCTATATTCTATGCAAATGCAAAGCAGTGCATTATATGGTCATGGCAGTTTCCCAACCCTCAGACAGGAAGTTGCTGATCAAAGAACAGCCATTAATAAATAGTTGGAAAGATGATGCACAGATTTAAACTTTCTGGCTTCCAGTTTCACTACATGTTCTTATAGAAAGTATTGTAGTGAGGAGATGTGAGTAAAAGGAATTTAACATTTAAAAATGTCATTTTTTTCTCCTGTGCGTGTAGGAATATATTGTTGTTATAGCGAGGGTCATCCATGCTACAGTGCCAGACTTGTCAGTTTGTGAGAGGTAAATCATTCAAATGACAAATCTTTACCAGTATATATAAATTAAAAAAAAATTTTAAGCGACAACGTCATTTCGATTGTTTTCACAGTATTAGAGATGTGATCGCTTTCGTTTTGTTTTTGTACTGTTTTCGTTCTTCACGGGCCTGACGCCTACTTGATACTAGGCCCCCATCTTGTAAAAGCATTCATTATCGATATCCACTTGTGTGGCATACTCAATAAATATTGCTTCACTCGCTGAATATAGAAGATCAGTAGCAGTTGAACAGGAGTGGATTTGTATCATTACTTACTGCAGTTTTGATGCAATCTCAGATTGACAGACTGGAGCTAAGACGGGCTTTTACTCTTTAGCGAATTCCAGTGGTTGCATGTATGTCAAGCGATCATTTTTCAAGGAATTAGAACAAGGATGTCATATTCTAGAATGATACAGATCCATACCCATGTGTACCTGCCATAAACAATACAGATGTAAAAGTAAATTTAGGTTTTAAGACTTGTTTTAAATGGGTCAGAAGTCACAAGTAATACCGAAAATTGGACACTGTATAATGTATCACATTTCGTAGTCGAGGTTACCTCAACGTTATGTGGGGCATGCCAAGAGAAAATTTATAAAGCTCAGCATACCTTATTACATGATTTTTGTGAGGTTTATTTTGGTCATCTGCGGTGAAATAGGTTTTGTCGCAATAGGTGTTCTTAACAAATTAGATAGGGTCGATGGTGTCCAACCATACGCAGCGGGA
The DNA here is from genome assembly GCA_016165875.1 of Acanthopleura granulata. Lineage (NCBI taxonomy): Eukaryota > Metazoa > Mollusca > Polyplacophora > Chitonida > Chitonidae > Acanthopleura > Acanthopleura granulata. Next base: position 7,643,077 of record JABBOT010000080.1, on the reverse strand, counting down.
GGGGCCACCGTGGCTCAATTGGTTAGCGTGCTAGCACAGCGTGATGACCCTGAAGCCCCCCACCAGTGTGGTCACTGTGAGTTCAAGTTCAGCTCTCCCGCCGTATGTGGGAAGATCTGCCAGCAACCTGAAATAAATAAATATGCAGCAAGAATCTTTAACTGCACAGTGTATAGGTTACCATGCCTCACTTAAAGCATAGTTTGTATAAAAATAAATATCAATGAAATTCCCCATGGACCTTTTCTTAGGGTAGACCTATATTTATGCTTTTTAAAATGTTAAAGAGTTATACTATGTAAATTATGGCATATCAGTTACTTATATGCAGCCTTCATTCTGCTGAAAAAAATGTTTTCATTACTTTCTTTCCTGAAATGGGTTTTGTGTTTTTTGTTTGTCATGTTGGTTCCCATGAATGTGAAACACAGAACCAAAGAGAAGTTGTCATTGAGGCCAGTACGATTGAAATCGCCAGCCTGCAGGCAACAATTTGAATGTTTATCACTAATTAGTATTTGCTTTCCTCATAAAGCAGTTCGTAAACCTCCTAGTTTGCACAAAACACAGTAGATGGATAAAAGTGTGACATTATGATAGATTTACTTCTGTGTCTCATTACTTTTGAAAGGCCAGAGTTATCTACATGTAAGAAACCTGAACATTCATCATAGAATACATATCAGTTCCTGTAGGCTCTAGTCTTTTCTACAATGTCTGGTTACCCACAGCAAAGAATTTTTCAGGGATTGTCTTGTTTTTAGTGGGCATTAAGTTTGTATCAGTTGAGCACCATGTTGGGTAATGGCAGACTGTTTCATCGACAGATGTTCATTTTTACAGTCCGTGAAGATTTTATGATAGTGAATCAAAGTAGTAAGATTACCGTGAAATGAAATCTGCTCAGGATTAATGCAATACTTGTAAAACACAATCATGACGTTTCTTTTAGTATAGTAAATAGAAAATATTATGAAATGCATGTTGCAATAGTGCATATTGGTCACTATTGTGTCTTGCATCAGAATTGTTTGTAGCTCATTGTATACTTTTACCTGTGCACGTGTACTCACAAGCGTTAACACACTTAGACATTTTTCCAGTAGAGCAAATTACATGCTGTAAATTTTAAGGCAGCAATAGTGGCACTAAAGCATCCTTTCCCTTTTAATGCAGATGTTCATGTAATGATGACAAACAGTATGCTGATACTGATCTTGACCATTGAAAGTACATGTATGAAAATTTGAAGGTCTGACTACTCTGCGTGGCTTCCTCTACCCTTCCAGGACCATTCACTGATGTGGTGACAGCAAATCTAACCCTCACCAATCCCACAACGTCACGAGTGTGCTTCAAAGTGAAGACCACAGCACCGAAGCGGTACTGCGTGAGGCCAAACAGTGGCCTGCTGGAGCCCGGGAAGGCTGTCTCTGTGGCAGGTAACATATTTTAGTTTTAAAGCACTTGTACAAACAAATTATATTCTAATGCCACTGTTGTGGTTATAACTCTGGCCTGTATGAATTTTCTGATATGTACAGTCCATTATAAATTTATTTTTCTGACATGGTTTAAAATAACCTGAGATTTTCACCATGTTCAGAGACAAGATGTAAGTACATTTACTACTGTAAAAGAAAAGACAACAGTGGACCAGATGTATATATGTATCGATAAAGAATTCCATTCATAGTTCAAAAAACGTGACTTTTTATTGATGTTGGTTAACCGAGATATCACAGTTCAAAGTTAGCAAAAATGTCCACGATGGCAAAATTAAACGGACTGCCATGCCCTCAATTTCAACCAATCAAGGGCAAAATATTTCTACCATCCGAGAAGGCATCTGCTTCCACTGTGACATCACTCATGCCTAGTTCACTCTTTTGCCATATTCTTTCAAGCTGTTTTCAGAAATTATTAGTGGAATTCGTCTGAGCTTATTTCCCAAGATCTCAACCAGGAGGCCACAACGCGTGGCCTTCGATTGTAATGATAAGAGGGGCCGTACGTAGCACACATAGGAGATGTCTTGACTCTAATATTGAAGAGCGTAGGGTACGGATGATGCGATATCATGTTTCTGTCTTCACTAAAATGGCGTATCTTATGGCCTCGTAAGAATTCCAGGTGAAAAGGTGATTTATAGAGTTACCAAACATGTCATACGGATATACCTATGTCCGTTCAGGCCTGTATGGACACACCTTCTGAAATAACTTTGATTATGTTTTTTGTTGTCTTTTCTTCTCAGGTTTATCAATATATGCAACTTAACCACACAGTTTTTGTTATTTTATGATTTATAGTGTTGTTCCACGAATGTTTTGATATAAATGTATACTGAGTAACCTCAGTCTGACAAGTACTTTATCACATGGCTTGTTGATTATGATGGTGGACTTCAGGGGTCATGGTCATAAAAAAAAGTCCTTTGTTGAAGTCTTATAAATGTGCGTCTGTGAGATTTGTGAATGTGTGAGCCAAGACAAGCTTTTACGACTCTCGACCATGTTTCCAGCAGACATATCAGAAGAATACTGCAAGGATTATGTATGAGGCCAGCTCATAAAGCATATACCCTAAATGAACTAAAATTTCATCCATGACTAAGTGGCTCATTTTTCCAGATTCTCAGATTTCTACTGATTTTAGAAAGGTGTTTGAGGTTTGTTTGGAAGTTACATGTAACCTGTTGTCTTACCTGTAAAATGTAATTTTTCAGGGATGGGACTTTTCTACAGATTTTGTTTTGCCAAGTTACGATTTTGTACTTTGTGTAAATTTGATAAAAAGATATTAGGTAGGAGAGGTATGCAGACTAGCGACAACGTCGTCTTGGTGGCGTCACACTGGTCTACCCTTGTTATGTGACTGTAGGCTTACAGTATCAACAACAACATCCTTCAAGCCTAATATGGCGTGGTCACGTTGTGATTGGTTGAGAAGTGATTGTTATTCAGTCAGAATTTGCATTACTAATTTACGTGGCTGTATGGAGTTGTGTTTAATGTTAAAAGATCCTTGTTAAAATGGTAGAATTTCTGAATAAAGAAATCGCGGCACGAGTGAAGGAGGTCGACAGCGGTGTGAAAAACAAATTCCTATGGGCATGGATGGAAACGTGTGACTGTGCGGGTGAAAGTATGGAAAAACATGAAGGAAGTAATGGAAAAGTTGGAAGATTTCATCACCAAGTGCGACTTGCGAGGGAAAGCGCAGTGTACTTACTGTAATGATAGAATGAGTTACTGGTCGAGGGGATGCGTTGCACTGGCAGAGTGTGCCACTAGGAGCCAGAAACATGCAAACATGGTGTTGTTGCATAGGACAAACTACTCACTAGGCTCAGCCTTCAAACTCAACCTGTGGCAACAACAACAACATCTGCACTCAGTGACGTACAGATTGCCTGGCCTGTTGGAGCTACCTGTACTACATAATCTCAAACCTGGTGGCAAAACAAAAATGTCTTAACAAAACAGAAATTATTGACTTTCCAATCTGAAAGTATATCCTGACTGACTTTCAACAAGATGCAACATATAATTTAATTGTTTTAAATGTAACCGATTGGCCATAAATTGAAATGGGCTAAAAATCAAGGCTGATGTACATAAATAGTAAGTGCTCTGTTACCTTACTGATATAAATGCAATTGGGTTGCCTGTTAAATCTTGATTTCAGGTTGTACATGTACATACATAAATTTATGTTGTCGTCTATGTATGTTTTACTCTCTGAATTGCTAAACTTGGGTTCTTAAAAGATTAAATCCCTGGAGGTCACCGGTGGATCCACCCCCCTGGACCCTTCACCATGCTCCATCCTGGATCCAGATGGGGACCGGTGTCCCCTATACCCTAACTCCCCAACCCCCGAATAATATCAGCTGATTTTTCCAAAACTCATTCCATCCCTGAATTTTCAGCACCAAAAATGATATTTTATGACATTTATTTGCCTCTGAAAATGCATTGTTTTGGACGAAGTTTCAGGTCATTTACATTATCTACTACTTATCACAGGGTGAACTACACGTTAGTTTCATTAGGTAGTTATTTCTTAATAGTATACTGTATTTATACATGTATATGTGTATACCTGTATATTTACCTATGTGTAAGTGTACATATGCTTGTGTTGCAGTCATGTTACAGCCCTTTGATTATGACCCCAATGAAAAGAACAAGCACAAGTTCATGGTGCAGACGATGATTGCTCCAGAGGGCAAGATTGAAAACCAAGAGGCTTTGGTAAGCATCATGGTCAGAAATACTGATACCGTGTGTAAGAGACCGTGTCATCGGCCGATCATGTAAAAGGACAGAACAGAATTGACATAAAGAAGCAGGTCTTAACAATTGCCAGAGACAGCTTTACAAAGCTGCTGCAATGTTGCATGAAGCGCTGTTTCCATGGTGATGTATGATATTATGCTGGGCCTGATATATGGCTGTTTGTGAAATGGGTCGCTGAACTTCATGTACAGGTACATGTATTTTGAATGTTGGAGGTGCTCTTCCTGCTTGAATATGTAGTTCCATGTAAACAGATATTCTCAGGAAATTGTTGAAAAGTGGCATAACTCTACAAATTAGAAATGTTCACTCGTCAATCTTCTGCCCCACCTTTAACAAATAGGTCCAATGCTGTGTGCTCCTTTGCTCTTTCCTGAGGTAAGCCACACTTCTCGATGGATGTGGGTTTATAAGAAAACACTTGGGTAGTAGACAAGAATTGAAGACATCACAGCGAGAAACGATGTGTTTTACTACAGTTTGGACCCATTTGTGCTGCTTGACAGTCTCCCACTGTTTGGCTTTAACAGACATACATAAAGTCCCATTTGACAAAACATTCTGAAGTGACTAAGTTTGGGGGGACCATTTCTGAAGCTAAGAGAGTACACGTGCATGTGGATTATAACCCAAAATTATGCCAGGATCAAAACTGTTATACATCACACACATTTTAAAACATCAACGTCTTGCAATATTGAAATGAATGAATGAATCATTATGGTGTATGGCCACATCGGTAGTGTTTCAGCCATATCGTGGCTCCGCTTCAGATGATGGCGGATTTGTTGTTCAGTGTACAAGATCACATGGTACGTTTCACGGATTCGCATCTTAACATCCCAGACATACACGGAGTTAATTTGTAATGATGTTTTTCAAGCCTGCAAATAAGTACCTGACATTTTTGAAACCACTTTTTTTGTGAAAGTGGTATAAGACCTTTGTCCAGTAATATGTCACATGGATAACATGATCGCACAATTTCATCTAAAAGGACATTTTCAAAAATGTCACGCACTTATTTACAAGCCACATGCCATTGATCTCTGATGTTTTTGTTTTTTTCAGTGGAAGGATGCCCCAGCGGAGAAGTTAATGGACTCTAAACTTAAATGTGTTTTTGAAATGCCATATGACACGGTAAATATTTACACCAATATTCATGGATGCATCTTGTCTCCTCAACCTTCATACAGACAGTGGGTCGTGGTTGAGTGATAAACACTTGTGTCTTTCAGTCACTATGACACAGAAGGTGCAGGTTCAAACCCAGGCTTGGGCAGGGAATTTGTAGATTTTCTTGTTTAACTATTCTTGGTGACAATGAAAGGGTGATAATGTTTGTGTTGGAGTCTTAATGTTCTTTGAAGACCACCTTGTATCCGTCATCATGTGTGTGAAGACCTGCAAGTCAGATGTTGGGATTTCTTCAGTAACCATGGTAACTTGCCAAATATGAGTGGTCTATTCCGAGCGCTTTTTCTTCCACCCATGAAATTGACAGCTATCATAAAGTTGTAAAATCATGAGTTGATCATGGCAGTAAACAACAGTCAAATGAATAAAAGAACAGTGGTAGGCAGGGTTAATAAATTGTTTAAGGACGGAACTACTCAATTGGATGGAAGTGTAATTAGTTACTGTTTATTTGCTCATGGTAATCGTAATAATGATAATCAAACTTGACAAACACACAAATATTGAAGCATTTATTCGCTTTCTTCATCTTCATGTAAATGATTGTTGTATTGTTATAAATGGTTTGATTCATTCTGTACACCCGTCTTTACTTTCAGAATAGTGCTAATAATGAAGAAGTTACCAAACAGACTATTTCAGAGAGACAAACACTGCCAAAGGTAAGGGACAAAATAGTTTTCTTTAAGGTGACCTTAACCCGCTGCAGTGAAGTAGGGCGTGGGGCATATCCGTCGTAAAAAGGTAGATCTGGAGTTCAGTCCCCAATCGATTCCTACCCTTTCTAATCTTGGTACTATGTCGCTTGGCATTCAGTGGAAGAGGAACAGACCAAGCTTTCTGCACCCAGCACATGTTGATTTGGTGTCATTATAATAATGTATGACTGGGTGGGGTGTCGTGTCTGGTGTCATGGGCATGGTGTTCCATTGAAGCAGCAGTATATTAAAGTGAAAGACCCCACAAAAATAAAGATATGGTAAGTAAAAAGACCATTGAAAACTCTACCTGAAAGTACCTTCACTAATTATTATCAATATGGTCCATCAAACCCACCATACGATTAAAACATTTGACTACATTTAATTTGCTGAGAAAAAAAAAATCTACATACTCTTTGTACTCAACATAACTTCTTTGTGGCATGTGGTGTACAAGGTGACACCTTCCCAGCAGGACTGACTTGGTGCCGAAAGCAATATTAAAGTTCAGTCAAAAAACAATGCAAAACTTTTAATATCATGGGCTCAAACGCATTTGTAAGCTCTGAAGTCATATTTCATGGTTTGACTTGAATCCTTAATGGCTTTGTGGAATCAATCCCAGGTGAAATTTTGTTACCAGTGACATCTCCTATTGTGTTTGGTACAGGCTAACCCTGCCGACCCTGTGGCAGAATATAGGAAGCTGGCAGAAGAATGTAAACGCTTACAGGTTGAGAAAGGCCAGCTTAGGGAAGAGAACAGCCAACTGAGGACAGACAACAATAAGATGAAGGTAAGGCAGTACAACTAGTGACTTTTGGTATGCCCATCGGTGGTAACTTAATGCTAGTAATATGGTGTGCCTGCTGTCTAGTCGTCTCTGTGAAGTTTGATGTTATCTCGATATTTGTGGAACAGCTTCACCTAGTTATAAAATTTTTTGACTTGATAGCTCACCTGTTCGAAGTAAGTGTGTTGGTGTTACATCCTTATTTAGAACATTATTAGGCAACAACAATTAATACCAAAAGTTTGACTACTATATGTAAATATTTTCAAATACCCTTTTCTCCTGAGAAATATTTGGAAATAAGTCTTGATGCTCTTCCATCTGCTTTTGCATCATTTTTATGTTTTCTTTCCCTTTAACATTAACAATATCCACTACAGCCAGGATCACGCTTTTAGCTCAACTGGTTGGTGTTGTCTCTAGACAGACCCTTACAGACAAAACTGGAATTGAAGGTTCTAATGAAAGATTTTAATATAAATAAGTAGTTTATTATAATTTTTTTTTTTTCTTGTCGGAACTACTTGGTAAGTAAATAGGCAACATCACTCCCAAAATCGGCAAGTAGAAAAATTAAATGCTCACCCAGCTAGTTGGGGAATAAATTATGAAAATTAAAATCCACTTGCCACTGTGTGAACTTGGCTTATGCCGGCATAACCTGGCTTTTATTGAGAGTATGAGGCCTAGCGAAACAGTCTTCCCTTGAAAATCTTTCTGCCTAAATTAAATTGCACATGTAACAGTCAATGTCAAAAACAAGCATACACCAAAACATACGATTCAAAATTTTCCCAAAAATTCACCACAAAATCTTGGAAGCGACAGTTTAGCTGAACCTTTGCCTTGTTCCAATCTCCACTTTCTACCAGGTGGCTATCCACTTATACCGCTCATGAAATTAAAGAGACAATACAGCGGAATTTTTATAACTTGATCTGTATATATCTTGAATTAATGTAGTAGCTTTGCTTGCTATAGGCTGAATTATAAGTATTTATGTACATAAATTCATAAATAATCAACTTTAACACGGCACCAGAACATGCATATGACATCAACTGGTTGAGGCAAACATAGGTTTTACATACTCAATCTCTCATAGACATCTTGATGTCACAATTGCAGTTGCCGAGAATGGTATGAAATGCAAGCATCTATTTTGTGCGAAGTTTGCCAGATAGCCTTCTACATCCATATATGGTAGTACTCATTACTTTTCATGCATACATTAACTTCCGCTGTTCATTTTGAAATAGAACACTTTGGAAAATTAATTTTTGCTTAAAAACAGAAAATCAGAAGATAACGAGGATGATATTTTCTAAAAGTTCTTAAGTCAGCTCTCGGAGGAAAAATACCAAAGGTTCAGTTTCAGCCGATTAAGCTGAAAATTTGCAACAACTGTCCAGTATAGTCTCTTTAATGTAGGACAAAGTTTTTAAATAAACAAAAGAACTACACGGTCCAATTAAGTGAGTTTGAACTGTGCCATTTTGACCTGAGACAACATCCACCAATGGTATCAGCATAAGGGATGCAGTCAAAGAATTTAGGCTGGTCAAAGAGATAGTGGCAGCTGAAAGTTACATGTCACCAGAGTCTCCTCTATGCATTGGCGATAAAGGTGAATGAATCATTTTTTCTTCGTCAGTATAGTGAGGAAATATCAAATGAAAATTTAAGTCCACATTTTTTCTGGGCCCAAGGCTTAATTTATCGCTGTGTTCAAAATCTCCCCAGTCACGCCGACTGTCACGATTTGGTGACAGGGTTATTATCATCATCCACACCAAACATGTGGAATTACCTCCCTTCTCGTGCTGTTCATGTGTGGTGTTCCGATATCAGAAAAGTTTGGAAACAAGTTGTTTGCTGAAATTTTTGTACAAAATATACAGTTCGCATTTATTCTCACAACAATGAAAAATGATTGGCAGTTCAGTCATTATGTGATATCGCTTATTTTGTGCCTTGTATATGAACTACTTATCTTCAGTGAAAAGATATTAGCTCTCTGCCTTGCTTCTGTGGGGAAAGTTCAACCCAGTATTGGTTATTAAAATATAATGTAATGAAAGGCTGTAAGTATTACAAGTTTATCTCTTGATATTACATTGTGAAGTCTATAAAATTTAGATTAAATTTTCTTGCTTAACACTGTCAAATACTGGACCTGTGGTAAAGTTTGACCTTGACAAAGGTACTCCTTTTGCCTGGTTCTGAGAGTTGTTTGTCTGAGAAATGCCAAGTCTTCTTGGAAGATGTATTTAGGGTTGATGAGTAGTATATATAATTGTCACAATTCAGAGAAGATTCTAGGCCATTGATTGGTCCGTTGACCTTGAATAGGCTACCTTATTCGCAAAACAGGCAAACGATGCAGTCTCCTGCCTTTGACATTTCATCTGTATCCCCAGGTAGTCAAGGATTCTTGTGTCAGCTGATAGCAGCAATTCTAATGATTGTAGAAATGTTTCTCTTAGCATTTCTTTAAGATAATTAAATTGCAAGCCCTTGCAAAATGAATCAAAAATGAGCCGTAAGGCAATTATTCTTTTTTTGTCTGCGCAGTCAGGGCCCCGATCTGAGCCTGTGCTCTTCTCATCATGTGAGCCGTGACATTGGTCTCGGCTGCACGGTCAGGGTCAAAATGTCCGTGAAAACACAGTGCGTTTTGACTCGCCCTTCAGGCTCATGAAAATATTAATCTTTTTGACGAAATATCAGGTCCAGTATCCATGCAACACTCTGGTTTAACTTATATTGCTTTCTCCTAGTATATCCCCCTGATCTCATGTGCAGACTGATAACACTAACAAGCCATTGTTACAAGATGCATATTTTAACCAAAAGAAAATATTGACCAAACTCCCTCACTAACAAAGTTAGCTGATTTTGTTTCCTCATGAAAACCTCCATGCAACACTTTTTCTGTTCCCCCTGTGGCCAAAAATGAAGTAGATAGGCAATTCCTGATGATAGATACCATCAGAGGTAAAGGTTTAGGTGGGATCTATCCAAGGCTTCTGAAACACATGCTATTACAAAACTCATGGACCTGGGCATCACATCGGGTATTTTTCCATCCAGCTGGCAGGAGTCTAAGATAATCCCATCACATAAAACGGGACCAGTTAACAAGGCTGAGAACTACCGTCCCATCTCCATATCGCCCTCTGTGTCAGAAGTCTTGAATAGCATGCTCATAAACAAATGTCCTTACAGTTATTTATCGGACAGCAACCTTCTCGGTGATACGCAGTCATGTGATGACTGAAGATGGCTAAAGGTTATTGACAATAATGAGTTAATTGGTCATGTGATAATCGACTTCAAAAAAAGTATTTTGACTTCAATGATCACAAGTTACGTTTAAAGAAATTAAATATTTATGGCGTCACTGGGGCTCCCTGGGGTTCAATTCTTGGACCATTATTGTTCATCATTGACTGAAGTGACTTTGCCTGAAATGTCACTGATTGTGGTGTTTATGCTTGTGACACATCACTATACTGTTCTTCTCAACACCCGCCTGAAATTGAAACAACCTTAAATTCCAATCCTCAACATATAACTCCATGGAAAATGGAAAGAGGATAAATGGAAATAAAATAAGACTATGTTGATTAGAACATCTCAAAAACTAAAGAAGTGTTTTTATAGTAATTGTAGCTATCTTTAAGCTGTAGTCTGTACTTTGTCAATGTGTCTGAAGGATAACTGCATTTACTGTATAATCTTTTCTAACACATTCGGTAGTTCCCATAACCAGCAGAGTTAGTTTTAGCCTATTTTACCTTGTTTTGCTGTAAGTACTGTTACTCTAATTCTTTAACCTTTTCAACCACCTCTGAAACCAATATTTTGAAAGATTCTAACAGAACTAACGGGTGTAGAGAAATAATTTGCAGTTTTATGAAGCTTATGTCTTTAAGCACATAAACAAATCACTTTTACAGTCATTTTGATAATTAGTGTATGCATAAATTCCATTGAAAAAGTGCTTTAGTGGTTGAAAAGATTGAAGATTTACAGAATGTTTTTTTGTATTTCATTTGTATTTCTTTTGTGTTCTGATAGTATGTTGTGGAAATGTTTGTATGTGTTGTTGATGTATGGAGGACCTGAGGGAAGATTTATGGGATCATCCCGAACAAACTTTGTTGGGTGTGACCCAACTGTAGGAGAAAAAATAGTAGTTCGGTAGAGAATTCATTCTTTTTTTTATTCTGGCTCTTGAAAAAGAAAGAGGATTTAAAGAAATTAACATGGCGAAAAATTAAAGAAAGAAAGAAAGAAATAAATAAATAACAGTAAAAACTTTTGAGAAGAGCCATTGGAATATATTTTTAAGGATGGCCTTATATATAGACAGGCTTGTATAACCCTTTGAAAATAGAGACGTTATTATTATAAGATACATATAATGGATAACATCCTACTGGAAAAACATCTACAATTTTCATGGTATCTTTTCTTTTTGTTCTCTCCACAGGAGGAGACGGTGCGCTTGCGTAAAGTGGCAGTGTCGGAGACGGTGTCCTCAACTCCCCCCTCCACTGCTTTGTCGGTGAAGACGGCCAGTCCTATCAGCAACATCCCCCAAATAGTCCTTGTGATCGTGGCGTTAATATTGGGTCTTATTATTGGCAAGGCCCTGCTGTAACTAGGCAGAACACTATCCAGAAATAATTACATGTACCTTGCCTTTCTCAAGTGCAACCACGGCTATAGAATTCCTATTTTCTTCTCTGCTATTAGATTTCATTTCTTTTCAATCTGTCAAAGATAAAACAGAGAAAGAGCCTGTTTTTTTCCATGAAAATATGGCCAATCAGATCTACATTGTAGAAGTGAAAGTCCGGCATGCATACTGAGATTTTGTGTGTGTGTATAGATACAAATAAATATATATGTATACATGCAAAATATGTGTACATGTATTTCACAAATTACACAAGGGCAAACCGGGATTGCATTTAATTCACCGTTGCAATGATGTTGAAGTTGTCAGTCACTTTGGAAATATTAATATTGTTTAGCTATGATTGTTTAGCTAGTATGATCATCCTTGATCTTTGATATTTTGACTCTGCTACTCGAAAGTGCTTACAACTATATAGGAAAAGTAAAAGTGCATGGAGAAATTATTTATATCAAACGTGATATTACAGCTTTATAGTCTGGTGGAGTGTGCTGTGAAAGGGTTTTATGAGTCGGGTGATTTACAATTTGAAAAAAAAAAAGAAAAGAAAGAATAGCTCGAAAACTCGCACCCTTGTAGATGTAGTGGATACTCCCTTGTTCTGGAGATGCACTGGTTCTAATGCGTAATGATTAAGGGAATTGGTTGAGGGGGAAAAATGGATTTTGTTTGTTCGTCATTCAAGCACTCTGGTTTCTGTACGTCCCGGTTTGCATTAGTTGTGCAATTGTGTATACTGTATACACTGTCTGTGCTCAACTGCTTGCCTTACTGTTCCTAGTTACGCACACTTTTCTCGAAAGTATGGGAGCTAGGATTTACTGTTACCAGGCTTCGTGTCAAGCAGACTTATTCTCTAGAATTGGCTGCCTTGTGTAATACTATCTGATAGCTGTGTTGTACAAAGATACCAGGGTAGACAACTTAATGAACTCTTGTTTTGTAAGAGTTATTTCCCTTGGATGTACCTCCGGATGGCGTGAATAACAGATGGAAGTTAATTTGTAAACTAAAAATACATTAAGTAAAGGTATTGGGAGATTATTTACTGAACAGATTTCATAGATTTGTATTTTGGTGTTGCTTGTAGCTTGCTTTAATATTTCTGCAGAATACTGGTTTGAATTATGAAACTCGATTATGACAATTTATGGCAATTATTAAAATCTGAGTCCATTGTGTATAAAAAAAAAGACACGCACTTTCTATATGTCAATCCTTGTATAATTAATAATTTTTCATATCTGTTGGTGATTGTCTTGACAGTTTTTCTCTTCTGTTGAAGGAGTGTTTATAAGTCTGCCAATGTAGATGTACTGTACATATTATATATATATTAGACATATATGTGGAGTTGATATGAAGGCCTGTAGGTGTGTTGTAGCTTGTATAGTGGGACATTTTCTCAATGGACAGTCATTTCTTTTGTTCATTTGAAAGGGATAAGTCTGGTCTGTGTGTTGGTAGGCTGTCACACTCATGATATTATTAGTGTACTCCTCATGCTTTTTCTTTCAAAGCTTTAAATACATGTTTTAGGGCTTTTTTTCTTTTCCTTCCTTCCTTTCTCCAGTCTGACCAGAATAATGTAGAGACAATTGGGAACGAAATAAAAAAAACAAAAACAAACAAACAAACAAAAAAATACCAACCCAGGGTCATAGATGTATGTGAAGCATGCCCCAAACTGGATTTAGCATGCTTCAATCAGTTTTGTTTTTCTTCCTAGACATATTATGTCGCATTTGTAATGAGATGTTCATGCTCATGAGCTGCAATGATTGTGCTTGAGGAAAACTGTGACATACCAAACCTACAGATGACTGCACACAGGAGCCTGTTCTTTCATTGTATTGAAGGCAGAAAATAATTCGACAACAATTGTAGATAAATATTGCAACCAAATGCAGTTTTTAGTTTGCAGTGACTAACAAGTTGATGGCTGCCTTTTGGAAAATAAATAAGCTTGTACATGTACTTACAGGCCATGTCTATTTCATGTAATTAATTTTATGTTGTGATGTAGCCCGATCATTTTTATCAGATTTCTGGGTGGATTTTCTTTCTTTGCCGTTTTGCTTAACCTTTACTTTTGTTCGTTTTTTTTTTTTTTTTTTGGTACGGTTTTCAATCAGATGAAGGTGCTGAGGTAGTATAGGTAAATGTGCAGGCAGTATGCAAAGATTCTGGTGTAGTAGTGCTTGTCTGCACCAACTAGAGATCAAGCCTGGACGTTGTGTGGTTGTACATGAAGAATACATGTATTATGTATACGTGATCACCTAAAGCTTAACAATGTTACTAAGGTTCATATTTTGCCTGTGGAGTTTTCGTTATATTACAAAGGGCAATAACAGCATCAAATCAATGTATCGTACAGCTTTTGACAATGTCATTCTGTTGTGTTTGAGACACCCATTGGTGCAAAAAAAAACAAGAATAATAATAATGATAAGATACTGTAGTATAGTACAGTTGTCAGGTCATCAAACACCAGGTGTAGTGCAGGGGAGGAAAAGTATTCGACAAGTTTTCGATATAGTCGAGTTGAAACACTTGTTTGTACAGCTCTGCTGATCTGATTCAGCAAAGCAATCAGTTGTGCCAACTACCATCGTGAAAGCAGCCACAAATGCTGCGAGCATGCATGGTAATTTTGTCTGACACGGTCATAACGGTTCAAATCCTTTCAAGAAGCTATATCTTGGGCATTGCTAAAGAAAAATAGACGCCATCATGAACTGAGGGTAAAAAATTAAGACATTCCCATGGGAGATTATGACGTGTCAACACGGCAGAGATGTGAACTGTTTCAGAACATCGGGGACATGATTGGTTCGATGGAAAGGGTGTACATAAAGAGAAAAGGTGGGTATTCCCGGAGTTCAGAACAACCAAAAAACAAACCAGTCAGTCTATGTGAGTTTTAATCTGTAAAAGTGACATGCGCCACATTTTCTTAACTGATCGATTAAATTCCCAACAACTACACATTTTCCTATTGAATTCCGTGACGTCGTTAGCAGGCTGGATTAACACCTTTTTATCTTTGAATGTTATAAATATTTGTGATAAACTTTATGTGATGGGACGTAACGCTTCTCATCTTGAATAATTCTTCGGTATGATAGGGTTGTCATGTGACCATGAGTCTGTCTGATAACATGCAGATCTGATAAAGCGTGACGTCGCCTTGCATGAATTTCCCAACCACATCTCTGTTTAGACTCAGAAATCTGCCTGCGAACTGTACCCAGACAACCGTTTGTTATCAGGAGGAACCTTGAAAGAGTTGAAGCATCTTCGCAAATGTTCGTACACCTTCTGGACTTGTTCCAAGAAGAATAAGTTCTTTGTTGATCATTATTTATTGCATTTACGTATTTAATTTGGTATTTTAGAGTGGAGTTTAAATGTAGATATTCTCGACTGTGGCGGATACAAGATATGTACATGTAGTATATTCTGTTTACAGACCCCCATTTTGATTGTCACGGTTTAATTGCTTATGAGCGATTTCATGTAAACATAGTTCTCTGAATTGATACACTGGCTATAATGGTTTTCACCTTGGAAAAAAAAACGATAGACAGTTAATGAAATATGTTTTTAAGGCAGATTTCTTGACACAAGCCGTCTGTATAACCTGTGCAAATAAAATTTCTATACGTCTGTTCAAAAATCTATACTTTCAGTGTTCTGTTAGTCCTGTGTATGGCAAGTAATGCTAGTGACTTTTATAGTATCTTTATAAACTTCTACATTAAAAACTCAGACTGCATTGTACAGTGCTCGAGAAGTTTAGAACGTCCAGGGTTTTATTCTTTGGTTCTGATATGTTTTCGCCACGATATGGCTTAATATATGGCAATATGGAGTTAAACACCTTTTATTCGTTCCAGTCGAGGTAAATATTTTTCGGTTTTAATATATTCACTCCACGATATGGTTGAAATACTGAAAGTGTGGAATTAAAATACCGATCATTCGTAAATAATTACAAGGACTCTTCATTGGTTGTGATGTATTCTCTCCACGAAATGCCTGAAATACTGCTAGTGTGGCGTTAAACCCATGGAATCATTCCTTCGTTTTCGAGAAATCTAGGTTCTTCCTCTATTGGTGTGCAGAGTTTTTTGTTTGTTTGTTTTTTTACCCAAAGGAGTTCGCAAAGTATCGGTCAGTAAGTGTCAGAACAATTTTTTTTGGTGACACTCAGTGGTTACGTTGATACCGCCAATACATGGTGTCTGTTGCATGGCGTTTCGGTGGCGCAGCACCTAAGCATTGCGTCGGAATTGATAAATGTTTGAACAACATGCGAAGTATTTCCAGACCATTGTGTTGTGGCGAGAGTAGGCTTCTTGATCATTTCATGTTCTTGATTTTTTCTTTACACCGTGTAATGTTGGCTTACGATGACTTGTCTCCAACAAATATGGTGGGCGTACGTGTAGGTTTACGCCATGTGGCAAAGTAACGTGCCAAATGTCGGTGATTTGCCCAGAGCTACTCCATTTTCATGCACTCATACAACTGACAACTGCTGTAACGATAATCGCTTAGCGCGCGAACTTGGTATAGAAGTGAAAATATCTTGAAAATGGAGATAAGCAACATCAAAAAAAAAAAAAAGAAAAATAAATAACGAAGTGAATCGATCTCTCTTGCAGCTGGGGATGTCTTTCAGAGCTGATTTTGGTCACATTAAGGTATTCTTTGTACAAAGGAATGCATGCACATTCGGCGCTGATTGACAGATACTGGAGATTTTCAGGGTTGAGGCCTTTAACCATGGTTAGGCGTGAATAAATGTACCCTACTTGACATTCAGCTCTACCAATCAGTCCATCAGCGACAATTTTGTATACCGTTTTTCAACATTTATCTTGTGGTTGGTTCCCCTTCACTAGATGCCAGATATACAGATGTGGTGGTTGGTCATGAATTTATACACAAGCAGGCTATAAAGGTGTATTTTTGTTAGACGCTCCACTCAAGAGCTTATTAGGTCACTTGGTCGTTCACGCATGGCTCTGCAATCATGTTCCCACGGGTTGATCAGCGGGAAAACTTGCATTTAGTAAGATATATAGAAGCCACTTTCATCAAAATGTCGTACGTGTACAATAATTCTGATGGTACGACAATTATGTAAGATATCGTACCTCATGTATACGTCTCTTTCCCCAAAATACTTTGTGAAAACGGACAACGTTGTAAATTATCGCAGATCACATTGTACGATAAAATTCACGACAAAAAATGTCCTACGATCTTTGGTGAAAGTGGCCCCCAGGCTCTTTAAAGCCAGTTTACGTAGGCGTATGTGCATTCCTTATGTGTCCTTTGAAGTTATGTAACGTTCATAGTCCTAGAAAATGATCTAAAGACACAATCATAAATCTGCATGTTTTATACGCGGTATTTGATTGGAGCTTTAATCGATACTCAAGAAAATTTCACTGATACGACGGTAGTCAGCCAATAATAGTTGGGGGAAACTGGGTTGAACATGAAGCAACCCCACGACCATCAAACATGTCAGACAAATACAGCCGTTTAGGGGCACACGGGCCGATTCCACAAAATTATTTCTGACAAAACTTAAAACCCCGTGTTGAGCGTTCAAGAGGCTTGTTAAATCAATCAGTCTTTCAATCATTAAAACTCTTCAGCAAACGACTAAATGACAAGGTTGTAGCCTTCACGCGAGGCTTTACGTAGGTGTATGTTTGTTAGCTACTAAGTGAGATGGGATGGTTTCACCCTTCTTCTGTTCACTAGTTTATTTATTTGATGGTTTTTGTGTTTCGTATGCGAGCTTATTTCACTCATTTCACGGCCAGCATCATGGTGGGAGGAAACCGGGCAGAGCCAGGAGGAAACTCACGACCATCCGCAGGTTGGCAGACGTACGACCGGAGGGGAAACCAGCGTGAGCTGTGCTTGAACTCACAGCGATTGCATTGGTGATATGCACCTGGGTCATTACGCTAAACTAGCATGCTAATCTCCTCACCCACTAAGGCCTCAAGTGTGGTATATAGTTCAGGGCTCTGTTCGGTAGACTAGTTCCTGGGCTATTCGCTCTGCACTGGATTCTTCTTTGTAGCATTCATGTTCTCTTTGGTATTTAGGGGCTTCTGTTCACTTTGCCCCAAGTTTCCGTTCGGTATCACCCATGCACCCACAAGCCTAAACACCATGCATTAAGTAGAGAGTGAAATGAAGTAGTGAAATGAATTAATGCATATTAAAACAAAAAACAACAACCGAGGGAGTAAATCTCCATGCAAGAATGGAAGGTAACCACACAGGGTAAAAAATATAACTTTATATGTAAGTACGTGCACAAAGGATTTACAACGGATAAAATGGCGACTTGATCCAAAATATCAGTTTATGTATTACATATATTTTTCAAATTCAAACGAGTATCCGCTCATCTGCTTCTTGTATTCCTCGTCGAACCTCTCGTTCTGGGCCACAGTGAAATGTGTTTTCCAGTCGCCAATAATACCTGAATAAGTGAAACAAAAACCTGTAACAGCTTACACGGACGTGGCTTGTGTGTTGTAGAGCCGGGAAGAGTATACGTGGGCTCTAACGCTCTCTCAGATTGTAGGCTTGTAAGACACTTTTTTGATAAAGGAAAAATACGAAAGATGGTTAGTGCGCCAAGGTCAAAAAAAATTTCAGAAAGAAATATTTCTAAAATATATAAAATAGGTAAATGCGAGAATATTTCTGAAGAAAAAAAATAAGGTAAAGATGAAATAAATCTCGTGAAGAGGAGAAAAAAGTTCGCAATAAAGAGGAAAAAATCTCGTCATTATGAGAATATTTCTGGAATCTTTTTGTTTTACCTTCGGAATAACGAGTTTTCCTGCGAACACAAACTTGTGTCTGCGATGTAGTGAAGGTACAGCTTTGAATTCATTTAGCTGAAGACGATAAAATATCCGACTTAATCCACGCAACAAATTTGTAGTTACATGTAACGGTGGGTCTTTTCAGGGTGTATGAAAATTAGCGCAGTGCCATCATGTGAGTACCCTACTTTAGTTGATTTGATTTGGCTGGTGGCGTGACAGGTGGCAATAAGTTTCATGGCAGGGAACATGATTTTTTTATAGTTCCAGCTAGGAGAACCTTGCATTTCGCCTTATTGACAGATTTTTGTCTCAGCTTCATGTCTGTGATCCTTAGGCCGGAGATGTCCGCCACATGCCTCCGGGGGATTAAGTTACAGTACAAGAAAATCTAATATACTATTCTTTCAATTATCTGTTTGCCGCCATACTCAATAATTTTTCACCTGAACACAATAACTGTCGATTTTTCAGATGGAAGAAAGGATCCAGGGGATGAAATAAACGGGTCTGGTCTGGATAAACCATTGACTTTTGGCCAGTTATTGACCAACATTTCCGTGTGTGTTGCACGCGTGCCATACTGATAAAAGTGGTGTGATGAAAGCTTATCCAAGGCGCTGGTATTAAACTAGCACCTCGTGTGGGACGTTGCTACGAATGGCGCACTTTACAACACGAGTCTCGAAGTCTGTTTTTCGTGTGAAGCGTTTTTTAATTCAGGTCCAATGTTTGTATCGTTGTATATTACGAGAACAATGGAAATACAATGGCGTGAGATGCCTCTTGCCTATTGGCGTGAGATGCCTCGTTAACTATACATGTGACAAACGTAGAGGCCAACATCTCATTCAATGCATGCATGTATATGCTTAGGTTCTTAAGTCGTGTAATTTTTCAGTTACACGTCGAGGAGTCCTTGGTATTTATATACACTATATCTTTCTGTGTCAGGAGGAGTCCATGCCGCCAAAGTGCAGCCGCCACTGGAACATCATGGCGAAGACACCAGACAATATACCACATGAAGTCACATTATACTGACACCGGGCCGACCAGTCCTGTTTTCTTGCTCTAACCTCTCAGTACTGACCGCCAAGCGAGGCAACAACAAGTACCATTGGTGTGTCGTTGGGATGACCCAATCTCGCTTCTCATTCAAGTATAGAGTAGAGCGTAAAGTTTGACACGGACAATAAATGCTCAGTGGCCAGACCAGGGCTTACAAAAATTATAACTTTTCATTATTTTGCGTTGGGTGGATTCGAACTGACGACTGTATCGATGAAGGTCTGCAGACAAAACTGTTGTCTTAGAAGGAACACATTATTAATTATCCGAAAGTTGTATAAAGCTGACCAATTCTCACCTTTCCTGAACACTGGGTGTTCGTCTCCATTTACCATTCCCTTGAAGTGCTCTGACATGACTCCTCTCTGTTGTTTCATGCTGACGAAGTCACACTTCTGTACAATGTTTTCTCGGGTAGATTCACTGCAGGAAACTCCCAGAAACTCGGCAAGTTTGTTCACGCCTGACCTTAAGTCCTTTGAAATCATTAGCGAAACAGAAAAAGTCAGGAGTAAGATAAGGGACGCAACTCGTGTTTCCGTAGCGATTGAAAGGCAGGTACCTTAATCATCGAATACGCTCCATAACCCCTCAACCACGCGCGTCTCCCATCATGCACTTTGACAAGTTAAGGTGAAGACATACGGATTATTGAACTACAAATATATGACGACCGTAATTTGCGCTTATTATCCACATTCTAATAAACAAATCAAATACAATCCGAATGGTCGCTAACACGACGACAACTTATTCATTCGAGAACATGCAGGGACATGGTTAGAAATGTAGCTTCTATCGCATGCTTTTAGCACTGGTCTTTCTAACTGGTCTAGGTGTTTAATTTGTTCTGTACTTTGAGGGCTTCAAGTCGCAGAAATTTGTCATAGAATGGACGAATATACACTTTAAGTTGTGATTATTAAATGATAATAACATGTAGCTTTCAAATATTAATAAAGCACTTAGCGTAAATCTGCGGACAATGTAGAACACAGCATTAGACCAAAAAAGTAATGGGCTGAAAGTAATGAAGAAACGTAACACTGAAGTTAGCACCAGGAGAATGACCATAGAAAACTGTATCTGAACATAGCTTTACTTATTTCCTTCACGGAATTAAATGCTGTCCAACGTTTTGTCCGTCAAGTGGGCGGTATCAATAATATAATGTCATCAATGACGTCACTCCCACTTTTCTCCGATCTTAATGTGGACACTTAAGCTCAGAGCCGCTTTTTCACACCCCATGAACGCACTGAATGAGTGCAATTCACAAGATTTTATTCAAACAAAAGTATGTAGAAATCCCCTCACGAAATCGATACATTTAACTAAATATAATTCACTAACAAAATCAACAACCACAAAGATGTTTTTGGGTATTGTTTCTGACAGTGTTCTGCTTGCTGCTCAGCTCATTTTTACGTGATTCTTTCTTTACGTCACATTACTTAAAAACTCATTCACTTTAACGTTTTACGGGCCATTTTCCGTGATGCTGTGTACATTATTCCAACGCAAAAATTCTTGCGATTTACAACTTTACCTGTTTGAGTTCTTCATAGTTTAACCTCATGACAGGGACTTCCGGATGCTCTTTGAAAAAGGCCTCCCACTGTTTGGTAAAGGTGAACCAGTCACCGTAATCAACTGTCAACAAACAAGGTATAGTCTGAAATATCCAGTGTTTAGGTAAACTAATTAACATAATCAACATATCAAAAATATGGATATAACCTGAAACCTCCACGGTTACTTTCAACCAGTCATCGCAATCGAATGTCAATAAATAAGGTATAACGTGAAACATCCGATGTTAAGGTACACCAGACGCCATAATCAATTATCAAAAACAATAAATAATCAGAAACCTCCAGGGATATTTCTAACCACTCACCATAATCCCTGGTAAGAAAGCCAGGCGCACACACCAGTCCGCCAAACTTTCGCCCGAATTTATCACCGAAAAGAGATCTCGGTTCAACGCAGACAATCATATTCTTAAACCCGCCAGTAACCGGTAAAAATCGCCAATATTACATCGCATTGTGGGTTTCTTTTTCTTTTGCAAAATAAAATGACCGTGTCATTAAACAAGAAAAACGCTCTTTCCGCAGTTTTATTTAATTTGAGACGTCGACGAAAACGTAAAGGTGCTCGACGCAGAACAGTTTGAGCACGAACCTCGCTCTATCTTTGTTGTATGAGCAGTCATGTGATTTTATATGCATTCTGATTGGTCAGTTGTATCAAATCCACCTTCTTGCCCAGGCACACCTAACCTCGCCGATATTTTTCGGCGCTTTTAAGTCAGGAATATCAAGACAGTCTAGATGTGTGCGGACTAGATCGCTCATCAGAAATCGGCGGATTATTTCAGCGCACACAAGCCGATTTTTGTCCGCGAACTGGTGTGTGTGCGCCTCTCAAAAGAGGGTATGGTCTAAAACATTCTCTGTATGGTGAACCACTGACCATAATCGATTGTGAACAAACAAGGTATAGCATGAAGCACCCGACGTTATGAATCACCAGAATCAACTATCAAAAACAACATGTTGTCTGAAACCTCCAGCGTTACTTTCATCCAGTCATATCGTAATCGACTGTCAACAAACACGGTAGAGTCTGAAATATCTGGGGTTAAGGTCAACCAGTCAATAGAATTATTAACAACAAAGAAGGTATGGCGTAAAACATTCATTAAAAACACCATAATCTACTGTGTACAAACACGGTGTAGCATGAAAAATCCGGTGAAAAAATGTACCATGCTGTCACCAAAATAAATAGTAAAAAAGAAGGTATAGGAGACTTGCACTGAGTATGCTGCTTTGCAATCTGGGTAATCGGGAAACCATTTTGGAAGATTACAACAGCTGTTCGCAGTTTTGCTGTGATGTCATATCACCTCTGAGCCAATAAGAAGCACTGTCTTTGGTCACGTGACTATAGTTCTGGCGGTGAAAACAAAGCAGATTTCAACAGGCCTTCAATAAGGATTTTGCCAAGAAAAATGAAAAATAAAGCCCTAAAAAAGATTTTTTCTGGAAAAGTAGTTGGAATTTGTCTAGCCTTCAGATATGACAGTTTCGGTGACCTGCATGTAATTAAACTTTAGAAATCTGCAAAAATCAGCATTTCGCCCATTTAGTCCCATATTATTTGTCACCTTCAGTCCCTTGCGAAACTATGAATGCAAGCTGCATACGAGTAATAACACCTGTAAATATCAATCTGTACATGCAACAGCATATGCGAAGAACTTTGTGGATTGCCAGCGGATTTGAATCCGGATTCTCTAAAAAGGTTACTGTGGTGGTTTAGACACATACTCCACAAGTTTTCCAAAAGAGAACCCCTCTCCAAATACGCCATCCGGAGATAACTGTGAACAAGATACTGATGAAATCTGGGTTTTTTTCTCGTGTATGTAAGCCCAACAGCCACTAGCTTTTCAACTCGTGAAACCCCTTCCCGCTTTTAACAAAGGACCTCAAAGGAGTGTGCTCCTTTGTTCTTTCTTGGAATACGTCACACTTCTAGGTGCTTCCAGCACTTACCTAAGTGCTGGAAGCACCTAGAAGTTTTGTACACAGACACTACAGCGTCACAGCAGAAAACGATGTGTTTCTCCGCGATTTGGACCCTTTTGTGTATCCGGTCCGAGCCTCCCACTGCTGGTCGTCTGAATCTTTTTCTTGTTGCCCGAAGACATGAGATACTCCAGCAATGCTCCTTCGAGATGTTGTACTTAAATCTCGCGCCTGTGCTTGTATCTCGCGTTGTCGACTCAGTATGACATCCTCGAATTCCGTTTCCTCGTTCATTTTTTGGAAAATTTTGTTGGATTTTGACCAGATATTGACCAGAGTTTATGCGATTTTCTGCATGGGCGAACGATGGCCGTCGTGATATAGGCCAATAGGCCTACACATGTAACCTCACAAGTAGTATGGTCAGTTTGAAGCCATAATAACTTGAGTAGGCCTTTAAAGACTAAGACTTAGTATGAAATAAAGTTGTTCAATGTACCATTCTTTTTTAAGTCCAAAGCGCATATAAGTAGTCCAGTCAGAGGCTTTTTAACGCAGTACTCAAAACTATTCATTTACATATATACAAAGTCCGCCGGTAAGCTTCGTGAGTAGAGAGAACCGAAATGACTGGCTTTTGGCAAGTAAATGAGAGACTTTCTCACCCCCAGCAGTCATTCACTCACACGTTCCGCGTGCTCAAAAGGAAGATTGTAGATATATTTACCTCCACCTGCCATAATATGCTCAAAGAAACTATCCCAGTTTCCATCGTAGTTATAAATCTTGTTTTTCTTGATGTGGTAGTAGTAGGACACAAATATGTCCTTGGGATTTCTCGTCACATAGATAATCTTCGTCTTCCTTGTCACGAGCTCCTTCGGGAAGATATTTGGTGTGACATGCGTGTTTAGTATACGCACAGACGGCAAGTTGTTAATCTTCTCTGTCGGCTGCACTTCAATCATGGACTCTTCCTTTTCACGCTTATTCACATCTGTTCCCGGTTTCAGAAGCATGTCGGCTATTTGCCAGGTCCAGTGGGTGCCTAAAATAAACATTCGGGATATCACATACAATTTAAATAAGATAAAGAATGAGTATTTGTGACCTCTATATCTTCAATGTATATCTCAAATACTTTCTCAGGGTGTAACGTATTTATAGTAGTAAGCCTACTAACCAGGTTTACTATGCCGTACAAAACTTAAGAAATGTTTTAATTCTAGGATCCATAACGGAAGAAATGTCCAAATGTTTGATCCATATAATAGCCATGGACAACAAGGACTTAAACACAGACTAATATCCCAAGCACGAGTATTGGTTCCTTTCATTATGATTTGATTACGTTTATACTGTAATTTTCGGTAACATGGAAGTGTATATAGCATAGAGTTATAGGGGACGAGCTCTAAGTAGCTGTTTCAACTCTAAACCTTGAAACTAAAAATCGATTCATTATTGTGGAACCATCTTAGCCCAATCACTGTTAAACTTAATTAAACGAGAAAGGTAACTCTACATACCGGCCTTTGGATATGTGACAATGGTGACGTCATCATCTCTGCATGGAATGTCGGGAAGATTTGCCAAACAAATGTCAAGGTCATGGTATGCTGTTGGCACAGGCGGGAAACGTTTTCCTTGAAATTCATGGCAATTTATGGAGTTTCCTCGGGGGTCCTTAACAACTATCGAAGGCATTGTTGCCTATTTCCTAAATAGCTTCTTTTGGAAACGGCAGATCACTTCGATGCTGCTAAAGACAAATGATAAGGACAGAAATGATCATAGTATCCTAAGCACCTGTAGGTTTAATGTGTGGATGAACGGGGTAGCTTTTCCAACACCATAGTGGCACGGGTCCAAGCTGGATTGAACTCTTGAAGGACGTGAGTAACACGTTTCCATTTTTGCCCACATATTTTCATGCCAAAGACTGCAATGAATAAAAGACTTCCCAGCTTGGAACCGAATAAGTTTAGGCGGAAAAAGTTCCTCATTAGAAAAAAAAGTCAATTCTATACTTTTACCTGACTGGTGTTCACGCCGTATATTCAAGATTATTTTAATTATTTGATCGATGAAAATTAGAGTTATTGGCGGATTAAAACTTGCAAAATGCCTAGGAAGAAAATTAGCACCGTGACTAGCGCCACCCGATATGAAGCCTTAACCGAGTGAGCAGGAACTGGATTTGAACTCTTGATCTTAATATATTGGTTAATGACGGTTTGTTATTGGACTTTCGCGACAGATAACAAGGAAACTACATCAAGCTTTCCCGTAGGGTGCATGGGTTACTTATTTTAAGTAACTTATTTTGACTGTCACCAGTATGGTGCCTGGGAACTAAGTAGCTGACAAATCTAAGAATATTTCACTAATACGACGGCGGCCAGCATTATGGTGGAAGGAAATCTGGCACAACACTGGGGAAACCCACGATCACCCTCTGGTTGCTGGCGGACCTTCCCACACACGACGGGACAAGAAGACAGCTCTCAGTCATCCACCAACTCTGTAATATCATCGGGCTCTGTGGTACGTACCGGTTTTTAAATTTTACTCCAGCTGAACCTGTTCATATCTTTAGTTCACCAATTACACACGATCCGAAGACGTGTCTGCTTAGGTGTCTGCATTCTGGAAAATATGGTCCGAGCTCCAGGCTCATCAAATCATTCGCTTTAACCCAGTCATATGTTGAACGGATGATTGGAGTTTAGCGCCACACTGACAATGTTTCCCCCATATCATGTCGACCACGTATTTGTGAAGCGAACACTCAAATGCATAAGTTAAATGAATAACTCATTCGCTGATCTGAAGTTAGCAGTATCGGTTCGGGTACCGTGATTCTTCTAAATTTCGGAACATCTGAACTGGCCCTGTTAGCCAATACACATGTTATTGCAACAGGAATCCACAGTTTCTAATATGGTTGGGCCATGCATCTATATATCCAACATATCCATATCTTTACTTTTCTGAGAAAAAAAAGGAAACAAATGAAAACTGTTGTTTTCAGCAGTATTGATGTCTGTCCCAAATATTAGAAGTATTAGGGAGTATATAGACAATATTCTGTATTTATAATCACATCAACAGGAACGGACCTGTAGTGCAAATCTATATGTTACATTGGTAAAGAACATGTAGGCCAAGGTCAAACTGAACTGGATGTTTTTGTTTGGTCGAAGTCTTTTCACTCAGTTTTTTTTAGCTGGATAAACAGAATGACATGTGCAAGCTAGCCATATGAAAACAAGATTCATATTCGTAAGGTAAGCTGCGTGAGATATAACTCAGGAAAACTGTCTGGAAATATAGCTTGGTAAGCAAACATGCGGGAAAACAAATAAACGGACTCCTTTTACGAAATGTGAAATATGAGGAAAAGTAGACTGTGACAGTGCAAAACGGCAATCTGTGGCTGTTAATACAATTAAGTTTCATGAGTTACGCAAAACTGCTCTGAGCATGCAGCTCGGAATACAACATAGAAGGGGGAAAAAACGGACACACTTACAGAAAAACGTATACAGATGTAGATTTTGTGAATTATTAGAAAATGTAGACTTTAACAGTTCAGCAGATTAGAAGTGTAAATTATGTTTGCCAAAGAATTAAGCTTCGCGTTAACATGCAAGTGCGTTTAGGAGATACAAAGGGAAACATAGCACAGGGGTTTGGGGAAGTTATACGGGTGGAATGGCAAACATACAGGTATGGGATGGCATAATGATAACTAGTGAGCTAGCTATTAAAACAAGTGTCAGTGAATCGCAGTGCGAAATTGGTCTTGACATACATGTAATTCGGAATATTGGGATAGAGGAATAGGCCAACGGTTTCAGGACGAGCGCAAGGACCGTACAGGACGACACCTATTTTAAGACAAAACACAAAGTCTACGACTCCCCCAATATAGCTTGTGGGAGTATGTAGGCCTAAACTTCATTGCACATTAAACCAATTGACTCTGTCACATATCAAGATATGAAGATATCTAGATATCGTATAAATGTATCACGTTAATTAAACACCGAAATCGCCTTTACACACTGCCGCATCAGCATTCCCCTAGAAGAATGTAAACTCACCCCAACAACTCGGAGATATGCACAGATCAGATCTAAAACTCGAAGCCTCGTCTACAGCCAATTATGCAATATACAATGAAGCCTCCGACAGTGCTAGCATACTGACTGTGCTAAATACCACAGGATAAGCTATTTTATCAGCGTCAGCTCAGAAAGTAGGACGGGTTTTAGACAGGAGCTGAACAGCGACTATACTCAGCGTCAAGACACGCGTTCCGTTCTGTAAACATGCACTACGTGACCGAACTTCACGAGCTTTCATGAATGTACGATTCTTTTATTAGACTCTTATTGGGTCTCCAGCTCAGTACTTAATAAATTCTCTCGGTTATAAATCTAAATGTATGGAGGGACATAAGGGTCTTGAACATAACGACTGCAATGTAAGCGGTATTTTTATGACAATCGCATTCTCGCGAGAATTCTTACTACAAACGAGACTAAGATAGCTCTCGTGCGCACTTACGAGCCGTTGGGCAGCATTTTTTGCACGTGGAACAAAAATGAATGATATATCACCATAGGAAAACGAATGTGATTTACACGACCCAGCAGTGTGGTAACGACAACATGTCCAATCGTTACACGATTCTAAATCACGTGTTGCTTGCACGTGGTCGAGTGACCTCACCGGTTGACCTCTGAAAGGAGTCCGGCCGCACAAAATGGCTCATATGAATCTTACAGCTGATATCTCGACGTAGGACTGACTTTTTTTTTAGAATGATTGATATGGTTGCCTTTCCACGCATTATTCCGCGATATCTGTTATCTTCCAACATACACACCGGTGAACGAGAATTCCTTGGCCACGTGATCTGGCGGGCGTGTCCATATGGGACGCCTTCTCGATGGGACAATCAAGCCACATGTATGCAGTGATCAAGTGTATGTAACGCATGGAGTAATACCTTAAAGGGCCAGAATGTCATTACTCTTTTCTTTGTATATTTTATTTTATTTGATTTCAACTTGAAATATTTCACTTATACGACGGCTGTCAGCATTGTCGTCTCAGAAAACCGGGTGGAGCCCGTGTGAAACCCGTACCTCATTACTTGTTTTGAAGGATTGTATCTGAAACTCTTTAGGTGTTCATAGTAGCTACATGATGCCAATGTGTTATATGGTTTTCATGTTATCTTACTTCCAGTTTGTTGTTTCACCGTGGTGGCAATATACGTGCCACATTTTGGGTAATTCTAGACCAAAAACTCCTAATAAATTGTAATTAACACGGCATATTGTTTTACTTAATTCTGCTTAAAGGAACAAACCACAGTTTTAGAAAGTACGCATCATCTGAAAGGCAATTTCCTGCTGATTCCACATACAGTCATTAAAAGAGAAATAAAGATTGAGGTATTACGGTGGACTTTTTGGACCATATTTAAGCACATTGATTTTTTTGCTGCTAAACATGCTGTATCTATTATGTTTCCATATAAATACACATACAGGTGTTGTACTACATATCTATTCACGCAGAATGTAGACATGTAAAGGATGTTTTGCAGCTAAAAAGAATCTGTGACGTCCTTGTGCTTCAGCATGGTCCAAAAAGCCCACCGTAGTATCTCAGTCTTTATTTGTCTTTTCATCAGTGTAAAAAATGCAAAAAACTGATGAACGTCCATATTTGGAATCAGCACGAAATTGTCTTTCAGATGATGTTTACTTTCTAAAAATGTGTTCTGTTCTATTAAGCCGTTCATGCTGGCTCCCTGTCCGACCGTATACGTGGGAAGATCCGTCAGCAATCTGGGGATTGTCGTCGGTTTCCCCCGGCTCTGCCCGGTTTCCTCCCATCATAATGCTGGCCGCCGTCATATAAGTGAAATATTCTTGAGTGCGGGGTAAAACACCAATGAAATAAATATATAAATTTTAAGCCGTTGTGTTACCTGATGTGTAAGTTACAATAAAACTGTTACTGAGGTTTAAAACAAGAAACAAGAAACAAAATTCCGCATTTTTCACATTCTCAACGGATCCTTTGCAGTACCACTCTTGATCTCATTGAACATTGCAGGTGGTTCGACTCAGTTTCAGGTTGGTGCTATCTGTTTACTTACTTATTTATTTCATTGGTGTTTTACGTCGTAGACAAGACTATTTCACTTATACGACGGCGACCATGCAGCATCGTGGTGGAAGGAAACCGTTCAAAGCCACATGAGAAACCCACGACCATCCGGATGTTGTAGGCAGGCTTTCTCACGTTCAGTTATAAAAAGGGCACTGATCCAATGAAATATTTCGGGCTCTGTCCGCTTTCATCTCGCTATTGTGTTGGTCGCCGTCATATAAGTGAAATATTCCCCAGTACTGCGTAAATAGTCAAATGTAGGTCCTATAATAATCGCGTGACCTTAAGTCTTTTGGGCACACCTAAAACAGGTACTCTGATTGGCCACTCCCGCTCGCCATCCCTTTGCTCTGGCATTTCTCAGGTAAAAACGTACCACGTTCATTTGAACTGAACTAGAATCGCCCTTCAGAGATGCTAGAGTCAACGATATAAATAAGAGATGAAGGAACATGGCCTGGTATAGCGAGACTGAACTGCACAGGATAGTCGTAACCACATGCCAGCTATATATCACAGTTCTCAATGCAGCAACCATGGTTTTACTCGCCCGTTGTCGTCTTTTATAATGTACCACATAAATATCAACTGTAAACATTTGCAACTACATGTCATACAATAGCTATATTTATTTCGCATTTTATAAAACATTCTATGTTGTCACAGTAATGTGTCAGTATAATACAGATAATGCCATATGTTAAAGGAAAAAAAGACGATACCTATTATTACACTTATATTATAATCCTTCTTGCTTAAATAGGAATGATGTTTACAAACCATAATAATAAGAAATGTCGACTCATATATTATAAATGAGATCGCGCTGCTGAGCAGTTATGCCAGACTGCATTGAAAGGGTTTGGTTTTATCGAAACTCGTAGAATCCAATGGGTAGCCTTTGTATAAGGTGAATACTCCGAGCAGACCTCGGATATTGTGTGGATAATTGATCTATAAAAATAAGTATTGTGACGTCATTAGTGTATACATGAAGACTTAGTTTCTCACACTCAATAAACAATATTATTTTGAAAACATATCTGTCGGTTTTAAAGTTAACTTTTTACTTTAACGTGCTCAAGGCAAGACGTGGTTGAAATACTTTTGAGGAGTCAAAGTAATTCATTTATTCTTGTCCTTTATGCTTAGAACGGTTCCCACTGGAACCATAATTTAAAAGTATAACACTTCCACACATGGCTTGGCGAAATACTCAACAAACTCACCAATACTCGCACGAGGAGTAAAATCTTGATCACGTAGAAAAGTTTGTAACGTCTGCCTTGTAGAATTCAACCAGTGTGGTCGAAAGGCACAAGTGGCACGTTTTCATCCCACGTTTAGGATTCATGATTCATGTGACCTAAACGTGTAAACAGCAACAGAAATACATATATTTCCTTAGAAATCATAAGTAATTATTCAGGAATTAATATTGCTAGTAAATCAACAGAAATGGGTTGATTCGGTTGATAATATGCGACTTACTACCACACTGTGTTTCAAAAAATCTGCTAAATGACTGTGAAGGATTCACTTTATTTAGCTACTTGATTGTTGTTATGCATCGCACTCAAGAATATTTCAATTATATACGACGGCGACCAGCATTATGGTGGGAGGAAACTGAACAGAGCCCGGGGAAAACCCGCGATCACCCGCAGGATGACAAATTTACTGGCCTCTTCACTAATTGCACACAGTTTATTCAGGAAGCATGTATGTGATATTTGACTATATAATTATCAACAAATGTATCATGATATACAATAATTTCGAAATTATCCGTGTCTATGTTAATACATCTATGTTACATGTTTTGTTCATATGCAAAGCTGTATCCGGTCATCTGTTTGCCGCACTCGGCGTTGAACCTCTCGTTCTGCGCCACCCTGAAGTAGTTCTTCCAGTCTCCTACAGCACCTGAGCGTGACAACAACCGGATTGTTTGGTTGGTGTTTATCTCTCTATTTCCTTGGTTGTTTGTAACACCATACTCAAGATTTTTTCACTTCTAATAAAATGGCGGTCAGCGCTACATGTGGGGAACATTGGAGCGCACGAGAAAAACCACTGACTTTCGGCACCTTCCCAAATGAGACGTACACACATACACACCACATTGGTGAAAGACGAGTATAGGATTTAAATAAGGTTAAACTGCGCAAGCAGCATGTTAGACTACACCAAACGGACGATATACACACTCGTCTTTATCAGCGGGTACTAGCGAAATGCATGATGAGGCATACTCACTGATAATGTGAGCGTAAGCGAGTTCTGGCTCTCGACTAACAGCATCTCGGCTCGATATGAGTGAGGGAGTGAGTGCTTTGGGGTTGAACGTCATACTTAGCCATGTTTTAGTCATATGACGACGACGCCTCGATATGATTTGTACTGCCGCAGAGAGGCATGTGACGTCACGAAACACTTTTGTCGGCACCTTTGTTGGCGACTGTGTTTAGTAATACAAGTGTATAAAACTGATCTTTTTGCTTGTAACGAAGTATTACCGGAGTAGAGATGGACTGTTGAGAATTAGGAACAGGCACGTTACCTTTTCTAAATATTCGATGCGACTGCGTTGTCCCAATTTTTTTGGAAATACGGAGATAAAGTGCGACTTTTCCTCATATTCTCAAACCCGCATTTTTCTGCCACTTTCAGCCGAAAGGATAAATCCCGGTTCACCCCAAGGAACTTTGAGATCTGTGCAATCCAAGTTTTGTTGTCCTACGTTGGAAAAGGGATGACAATATTTCTCAATAAGTTTAGTGGGATATCTTTTCCGACGCAATGGCGATTCGGCATCCAGCTGACTTCACTATTGTTCTCTTGCACCGCACGCGTAATACTTTATCAGTTTTGCCCTAAAACTTGTACAATCCTATCTTTGCTGTCCACTATGTTGGAAAAGGGACGGAAAAAAAATATTTCCTTATTTTATTACCTTTTCCCTGGCAATAGCGATTCGAGTAATACGTCATCATTTTGTTCAGAAGACGTCATCGCTAAAGCAGGAATGTACAACAGAATACACAGCGTGGACCAGTATTACTTGGGGGGGGGGGGTTCTTCACTTACATATACGATGATCCAATCTCCTAGTCTGATCTTCAAGCTTTCCTCTTGAGCATAGGGTGCGCCAGTGCCTATGCATTCGGCATTCTTCAGATTTTTTTGGACTGGTGTGTGTATTTTGGAGGGTCTTTTCCCTAGACCGCATACTCGAGATTTTTTCCACTTATACCAGGCTAGTGAGTTATATACTGATTGGAGAAGACGTGTCCGATTTAAACTACCGGGCTTCTCCCGGTGTCCGAAAAACACCGGGCGCAGCCGAACCAACGAGAATTACTTGGATTTGAACGTGCAAGGTCACCGTTTATTGACCAACGCTTTGAGTAAATTAAACAGCAGTGTATCTTTTGTAGTAAGACCTTTCCTACTGTTTGTTTTGTTGCATGTGTACGCTGTTAGTTGTCTGGTAATGCAGTCTTCAGAAATTCAGGTGCGCTCTTTGTAGTCTGTTGTTCATTTGTGTGACTTTTCCAGTTGCTGATTACGCATTTATTGCCAACATAAACTTATAACTTTCCATGAGTAAACGCTGGCCTCTTTTCATCATTTAGTTTCGTTGTGGGTGATTTTTTTTCTGTATTGTAAATTTTACTTCATATGTTACCTGTTTAAGGTTCTCGTAACAGAGCCTTAGAACGGGAATGCCCTCTTGAGTCAGGAAAAATTCATCCCAAGGTGTCACATAATCGAACCAGGATCCATAAAGAGCTGCATGAAATATGTGGTTGAAAATATATTTATGTAATAAAACCAAAAATTTTATTCTTGTAATATAAAAAGTTTAAAGGAACCCTGTCATCATTTTAAGAGCGCACTATATCTGAATACCGCCAGCTATTGGTATTAACTAGGGCATTACAGTGTTACTATGCTAAAATGCCACTTCAATGGTCTTTACTAGACTTTAGACAGACATCAACATGCAATAGCTATGTAATAACATATAGAATATAGCATGTACCAAGTTCTTCACGAACACTGTTAGAAAATTTCAAAATTATTTTGTATTAAGTCATAATTTGGCATTTAAAACAAAATCTAATCTGCCCATAAATGACAAATGTGGACATCATAACGTGACATTCCGGTTAGGTTAAAAGGAAGGCTTTTCAAAAATGAACTTATAGTGGGTGAAAAGACCATTAAGAACTGTATCTGAAGATATCTTCACTGATTTTTTGTACATGTTATTGCACCAAAATAGATGCAGTCAAATATTATGATTGTATGGTGGGTTTTATGGACCATATTGAGGATGTGGTTCACTAATGATGTCGCGCCGACTTTTCTATATTACTGGGGTAGAAATTTAATGTCTTGTTAGCGTTTCCACACCCAGGCGAACTTTACAGGAGCACTCTTCACGATACCTTTATTCGGAGCTGAATATAAATGTGTACAAAAGTTGTGTGACGCCACTGGTGGACCACATTATTAATTTGGTCCACAAAACCCACCATACAATCAAACCATTAGACTGTGTTTATTTTGGTGAAAAAAAACCTAAAAACTTCAGTATTTTCATATACCGTTTTCAATTGTCTTTTCACTCACCATAAGTTAATTAACATACAGTAAACCGAATAGGAACAATCTTGTTTATTTGGTCCATATCATTCAAATTTCAAGACAAAGCTATTGTTTTAACTGAGAACAATTTTGTTCTCAAAGGTTTGAACTATTTAGATACTTCTAACAAAAACTGTAAAAAAACTCTACTTCTGAAAAAAATGTCCAGATTGAAATTAAGATTAAAATATTTTCAATGCGCTATAACATGTCTAACGATATTAAAATTTATACTTTAAAACAAACGCAAATGCACTGATGCATGGTATGTATTAAAATTCTATAGAAGTACAAAAGTAGAAAAATATAATTTCTAGAACTGTGTGCCAAAATTTTTCAACAGATGGTTGATATCTCCGTGTTTAAACCTTATTCTCTTCCTAAAATAGAGTTGATTCCACTGCCTGGTTTTAAGGGACGACTCTGCCATATGGGTACCTTTTCCCGCCCAATTGCGATTCGCACCTAAGTCGGATTGACTATTGTTCTCTTGTTATACATGAGTATATGTTATCAGTTTGCCCACAGTTATATTCTCGTGGCAAACGGAGGACTGAACAACAGACTAGACAGCTAGGGCCCGAATCACGATGGAGGGAGAGGTTCCTTATTACATGAAGAGCTTGTTTCCCTCAATGGCTTTTAGTGCCAGTCACGGTGCCATTTCAAAGCCCCTATTCCAGAACAACCCTTCATCAATTCTAATATAAGACAGCATACATAGACAAGATATAGTGTTTTATCTCGTACATTGATTTCTGTCGATCTACGACAAGTTAATAGAAGTTTTTTGTGACATTATGACCTATGAGCCAAAAGAAATGTAGATTTGAGCGTCTTAGAGATCTTAGCAGACTAAAAACACCAGACAATGGCCAGTGAGTGAGCTTAACCAGTCACTAGCGGCCACAGAATCTGATTTTGGAGGAGCAATATATCAGCAACATATTGCACATCTCCCAAACCCAATGCGTTCCTGGAGATGTTGAAAGGAAAATCATACCCGTAATCATGCATCCGTATTACAAACACGCGATTCAGTAGTAAATGTTTCAAGAACAAATGTGCTCACTTCTTCAAGGAGGTAACTTGGTTGACATTAGCATTTAACACAGCTGTTAGAACAATGTGAAGAATACCTGTCGGAAGATGTAATATCATTTAGGAATCTACGTTCATCTCACGAACAGTGAATACAATTTGTTCTTTGACATAATAAGGATTTCAAAAGTGCCTTCAGGATAATCCTTAAGGTAGACGTCATTGTAATCATTGACCAGTCACCTTACTACAGAGTTGTTCTAATCACGACGTCAAGAAAACTAAACAGTTTATCAACATGACTTCCCACGGAATTTGTAGACAGTTGCCTGCAGTGTTAATCCACAGAAGATAGCTTGTATTCTACCAATATGGCATGCATGCTTGTGTGTCAAACGTGGGGAAGATCGTCAGTATGTAACATGTTATAAAGGTCGGTATGAGGCCGCTGTCCTCCAGCCATGGACAGAGAAGGAAAAAATAAAATAAAGTAAAATGATTCAATGAAATGAAATAAAATGTATTCCCTACAATTCGCTTTGTACTTTATCTTTGTGTTCTTTTCTATTTCCACTACAACTAAATGTTTATACTGTTACTGATAATGTGAAAGTACGTATAGCAAGCAAGGAATTAGAATATATTCAGTTCGGTAAGTTTGACATTCAATGTACTACCTTTTTCTTTTGGACTACAATTGTCTACATTAAGTTTGGTGAAAAAAATCTGAAAAATCAGTGAACTGTTTTTAATCACTCACCATAAGTTCAATTTTTCGTAGTCTTTCCATTTTAATAACTAAGATCCAGACGCAAGGAGAGCTTATTTGATGAAGCGGAAGCGCTGCTTTTTATATTATCGTTAATTTTCCTTGCACAGCACACTGCAACATATAAATCAAAAGACTTCTATAGCTGAACTGCTCCTATCTCCAAAAACATGTGGAAAAATCAAGAATTGCCAACATGGCTGCCAAAACACCACAACCCTTGCGACACCTCGATCTGACCCTCTAAACGCCAATGTCACAAATGTTATAGCTTACCTGCTTTAGGGAAAGCGACAATGGTGACGTCATCCTCGGGGCAGGAAAGGTCGGGGAGTCTCGTGAGAATGTCATCTTGATCTTTGTCGGGTCTGACTGGATAATGCTTCCCCTTGAACTCATGACAGTTCATCGTGTCGCCATTCGGGTCTGATATGACAACCCGTGGCATGATGCTGAAGTTGCACTAACCTACATATAGGTATAAAACCACTAATTCGATTCAGGCGCACAGAAAACGGACGGATAGGGACGAGTGGGGATTGGCTGTATCTGTGAAGTGTGTTGAAGTAGTGTCAGGTAATTTTTGCAGGTATAAACTATGACAAATAGTAACTGAAAAAAAAGTCTATTACTTGTGGGTACAATTAAACAGAGAAAAATATAGTCCAATGAGAAAGTGCCCCCTACGCCCTATTTCTATGGCGATAGGGCGTTAGTACCTGCATTCCAGGTGATTTATTTTGAGAAACTGGTGGTCAACCACAGATGATATTTAGATATGGTGTAGGCCAGGCATCTAGTTATATGACAGTATGTGTCATTTGGGCCAACAAAAATTCGGGAATACAGTTTAGGTGGGTCTTCTTTGTTAAATTACTACATAAATAGTAAGGAATTTTTTAGTGTTTTTATACCTATATAAATTTGTAGGTGGTGAATATGGGGTTAGCTCACTGTGGTAAGAAAAGTTGCTTTTCTTTTGAGATTTGCATAAAAGCTCATTTATCCTGCCTAGTACAACTTTTCACTATATATGGCACAATCCCGGAGTAAATAATGTACACTAATATAATATAATATTGGCCCTGGCTAACCTATACTTAGAAAAGATTAAACCCTCTAACTGCAGTAGCTTGTAGTTTTACAAGGTATGCCAAATATACCAAATTCCAAAGTACTTGGTGTTGTTGTCTTCTTTGCACATAGTATGTATGAGCCGTAAGATGCTGAAAGGCAAAGAAGATCAACCTCAGTGGAAAACAGGTAAAGTAAAGGTTTTCGGCCGCCACGTCCTTCTGGTGGATATCACTTTGGGTTAAGAGCGCTAGGGCTTGCGGTCACAGGTTCGAAATCAGCTGACGGCTGCAACATTATTTTTTTGTTTGATTAGTGTTTTACACCGTATTCTCACGAATGTTTCACGTATACGACGGCCAGCGTTATTGTGGAAGGAAACCGGGCAGAGCCCGGAGTAACCAACAACAAACCGCTGGTTGCTGGCAGACTTCCCCACGTACGTTCGGAGATCAGTGCAACCAGAGCTCGATTTGAACTCTCAGGAATCGCATTCAATCCGGATTTCCCTGGCATTTCCATAAACGGTAAACAAAGGGTCGCGGAAATCTCGCGAGATCCACTGCAGTTTGCAGGTAAGGGTAACTGATTGCGGCACGACCCATCACTTTACACTGGATTTACAAGGACAGTGTCATTGTTATTTGTATTGATGCTTATTTGACACTGGATGCATTCATCTTGT
Organism: Acanthopleura granulata; assembly: GCA_016165875.1. Lineage (NCBI taxonomy): Eukaryota > Metazoa > Mollusca > Polyplacophora > Chitonida > Chitonidae > Acanthopleura > Acanthopleura granulata. The sequence goes on along the minus strand of JABBOT010000080.1, from coordinate 7,605,463 downwards.
ACTTTATAAATGTACATATATCAAAGGGAGACGCCAGTTCAGAACAGTGGTGAATGCACAAGTGTTAAAAAGAGGAATTCAGCTGAAATTTATTTATTTATTTGATAAATAATAATAATATTTGATTGGTTTGAAGACCAGTGTGGTGAGAAGAGCAATGTTTTATTCATTTATTTGATTGTTGTTTAACGCCGTACTCAAGAATATTTCACTTGTACGACGGCGGCCAGCTTTATGGTGGAAGGAAACCGGGCAGAGCCCGGCGGAAACCCACGATCATCCGCAGGTTGCTGGCTGACATTCCTACGTACGGCCGGAGAGGAAGCCAGCCCAGCTAAAATGCCAGGCCTCTCCGCAACCTGATACACTTCGCACAATCCCGTGGCTCGCGTGCTATTTCCTGGGTATGATGATGGAGATTGACAACTAACTCTTAAGGATGAAAATCTTAAAACGAATTACGATAAGACGGTCACTAAATATGAATATACAAGATGACCGGCCACAAATATTATAGCCTAAGATAATGATTATAATTATTCCAGCTGAGTCTAAAACATAACTCTTCCCCAAGGCTCTGAAAATGTTGTCAGTCTGGTCATGAGACACACTCAAGTCGATAGCCAGCCTTAATTAGGAACTTGTAGGGTTGAGGCTAGTTGTAGGCTACGTATTGCTTTTCGTCACGCTGTTTCGGTCAAGGATGAAATAAACTGTAGTCTATCTGTGCATGTCTTAGGCCGATATCGGAGTATGTAGTTAACTGCGTGAAAGTTTGAATAGAGATTACTCTCATTCCCTAATTATTCGCTTACACGTGACACAGAAACGCTGAGAATTCTAAGCATATATTACCACTGAATATACTCACCGTTAGCCTCTCGCACCAACGAAGGTCAAGACGCGCAATCGCCTGAAGCGTATTAAATGGGCCTTAAATTAGCTCTGCATGGAGCGTGACCCAGTCAGTGTGACATTTCACATGCACGGACGGTATATCCCAGGTAAACCGCACGGAAATTTATTTTTGCAATGTATGTAAATACAGTGTCTCCTGATGACAGGGCGAATTCATGCCGCAAAAGTGCTGCCGCCACTGAAACATCATGCCAAAAACATGACACCGGGCATGACACCCAATCCAGTCACATTATACTGCCACCGGATCTACCAATCCTCTTTCCTCGCTCTAGCCGCTCAGTGCTGAGCGCGAAAGTCTTCGGTATGACCCAACCGGGCTTGATCCCGGACCTCCTCACCCGAGGCGAAAGGAGAGCCATAAGTGTATAGATATCTTATGTTTGACCCGATAAACAGTTTCGCCTCAGCTTTCAATCATACGGACGATAGTTCGAGTGGACGGTTTCCGATTTTGAGTAGTTGGGAGAGTTCAGTCGCAGTGACGTTAACTCCCTCACACAGTGGCTCCACACACAACTTTCATGTAGGTATGTATACTTCGGGTTTACGTCGTCATTTTTCAGTCACATGACTACGACACAACTACAGCTTTTATCTCACTCGCAGTGTTTGTATGGCTCACCAGCTAGGAGCCTGGGCCCACTTCCACGAAGTCCCCTTAACCTTATGAGCTCGTAACTACCATGCCAACCAGCATGCTCTGTGGTTATTACGTCGCCATGGTAGCTGCGCTATGACGAGCTCGTAACGTTAAGATTGCTTCGTGGAAGTGAGCCCAGGTTAACTTAAGAAGCGGAAACACGTATGATAGCTTTATATGAATTTATTAACTGCAAAATTGCGTTTTTTCACTCAGTGAATTAAATGCAATCAAATGTTATATTTCCATGGTGGATTTTCTGCGACACACACTAGTATAAAATTTTCGTTTTTACTGTGAAATAACGGTCATAACCGTAATATTATCGTGTGAAATAATAAGTGAACTCCACAGAGGTGTGTCTCCTGTTACAGATGTTTTACTACTAAAACGTCTGTAGTGCTTGGTAAAACCTTCGTACAAATACCGGAGTTGATTAGCGTGGTAAAAACGATGCCCATTTTAATAGTGTATTGATAATATCACACTACATTATCTCGCTTATAACGTAACCTCAAGTATAGGTCATGACCTATGTGAGGTTCTTAAAATCCAGTTCTATGCCGGAACTGAAAACGTCCTAAAAAGTACGATATTTTCATAGCCTATTGCTAGTAGCCGCATATGTTGAAACATGCTTCAGCATGACGAAGCTGTTTTAGACATACGTCTGGCTTAGTCAAACGTCAGGCATGCTCTTGTAAATTGCAGTATTATTTCTAAACCTAAATTTGAGTTTTCATTCTGAAATGACAACTCTTCAGATTAAAATATTTTTTAAGGCGAGTCACAATTTTAGCTCTGAACTTAAGACCAAGTCTGTGTTGAGCCTAAGGCAACTTCTTACATAGGTTGTTCCGCAGAGTAGGCATTCGAGGCAGTGCGAGATTATCAGATTTATCTGATTGTTGTTCACCGAAAATACTCAAAAAAGTCTTTCACTTATAAGATGGCGGTGAGTTTTATCCCTGGATGCAAAAGAAGTGCCGGAGTAAAAACCAGCGCCCTTTGGCAAGTCACTGACTGACTTCCCCACATGTGACATACAGACAAGCACACCATATTCAGTCAGATGGAAGACGTTGAGGTGGTCTTCAACGAACGATAAACTGTTCAAACGAACCACGCCAGAATCGTCAGCCACGTATTGTTACCAGTGCCAAGCAAGCAACGAGTGTGTGTTGGGTGTGTGTGTGTGATCTTTTCAAAAGATTTAGTGTCACAGTGAATGTCCATCTAGACGGATAGTACCCAAATACCCGTCAAACAGCCCCGACTTAAAGCCGTAACCGGGAGCCATAAATTTGAGCATAACTGTAGTCACAACGAAAAGACGCCTTAAAGCAGATTCCATTAGAGGGACATGGCAGCCAAAACGTTTTTTAAATAGACTGTTATACTTAACCATTTTTTCCCCGGAGCTGACCTTTATTCCTTTTAATGTTATAGGTGTCCAATAAAGGTAACAACATCATGTAGGTCGGACTTGGATAGATTGGTCATACATTTGTTAACACAAGAAAACATGTGGAACTTGCCACGAAACCAACAATTTTGCGTCACTGACCAAGTAGGTGTGGGCAGTGGTCTTCGTATCAATCAACTATGCAGATTTGTCATAATGCACGTATTATATGTTTACTTACTGTGTAGGCCCGTTCGTCTCTACTTAGCGAGGTGACTTTTTTGGCATAAACAGTTGGGGTTGGGGTTTTTACTCTTGTATTCACTCACTTGGAATTCGGTCTTTCCCGATGTAAATGTTGTCCTCAACAGTACGCTGCAAAACAGCTTTTCTTTAATTTTGAAGTAATTTGAACTTCATACCACCTAGTGATTTGTGAATTTCCAAGACCAGCCGAGCTTTGCTATCTGCTGTTTTCCCCGAATCGAGTCGGTCGCACTACCTACTGTCCGGGACATTTAAGCGGTGTTGATGGCGTGGAACAAATCCAAGAAGATGTAACTGACTAAATCAGAGACAGTTTGGGAATCTTATCTTTGATCACTATTTTAATAATGAATAGATGGAATTATAATAGCAACTAGCTTTGAAAGAGAACATTAAATATGAATTTGGAAAAGGCAGTCGAGTCCATCTTAGCAATACTGTTGGAGATGATTCGAAAATGCGAAGATGAGATGTTGTTTGACTGGATGCGTTGGTTACATTAGTGTTGACTGTGACGATGCAAGATTTACTATTCATGAATATTAACGAGGGCTGGATGAACTCTGAAATACTATAAGTTCACCTGAAACCGCTTTTCTTGGCGTACTTTACCTTTCGACCACGGAGCAGGCAACAGGAACATTGCTCCAGGTTAGTGATTGTAACGATTCAGGGCCGTTAGTGTAGAAGCTAAGCTGAGAACGTGAGCAGCATATTTCAGGACTAAAGAGTTGTAGATGTAACTGTACTATAAATACATGAAAGCTGACACTTTTCTTTCAACTAAGCCTTTATTCAAATAGGCTTTATAAATCTTTTCAATCGGGTAAATACCAGCTGATAAGTCTTCTATTCGTGGTTAATTTTGTTTGCAATGTTGTGTAGGTTTCGTGCGACCCTTTCAAGCCTCCAAAGAAAATATTTGTGCCCAAAGTACAACTGGGCTTTGTTATTTTAGAAAAATGTGCGCATGACCATTAACACAGAAGACTCGGATATAGTGTTATTGGATAGGACAATAAGAGAACAATGGCTGTGTGTCCAGGTGCTGTAATGGAGCTGCTTTGGATGTGGTGGATTCTACCAAAATTGTAGATATTTCCGTCAAACTTTTGGCGACTGGGGAATAGCTAGACAACGAGAGGAACAGATATGTGTGGAATTAAGTTCATTCCAGATCTCGGTACAACTTTAGACAGTATCATGACCGTGTCTGATCGAGCTAGACGATAACCTGTGCTCTTAACGCACATGTAGTAGGGGTGGGGGGTGGGAGGCTCAGCCTGCCATTGTTTATTATTTCAATATAAATGTACACGAGTGGAGAATCGGCCACAGCCAGCTATTCTGCACACCACGAGATTTGTCTACTACGAGATTCTCCGTGATGATGCTGTGAACTAAATACACATCATTTCCTCAAAATTTCAGGGCGTGCTAAGGCCACATATATTTTACGTCTTGGTTGTTCCGGCACCTTATTCAGCGCAATAGTTTTTTGTATTTAGTAAAGAGATGAAACAATAACTTTAATTCAACAAATTACACAAAATATGGAATAGTTGTGCAAAATCGAGGTTTAACACAACGAGTAGCGTCACCTAATCTTCATATTTTCCAAATGGCGTATATCTATGTGAGAATCGCTGTGTTGCCGCCAGATTAGAAATGACTCTCAGTTTAGAATGACAGTGGGCTTGGCCTACTTAAACCACTCTCATACTCACAGCTCCCATACTCAGAGGTATCTAAACTTCAGGAGATCATGCCACTGGCTGTCATCTCCGACCCGAACGGGGACACATTTAACTGCTATGAGTTCAAGGGGAAGAAATATCCGCCCGATCCCACAAAATCGCAAGAAGAAATTCTCACGAGGATGCCGAATCTTCCCTGCCGCGAGGATGACGTGGTGATCGTCGCATTCCCCAAAGCCGGTAAGACCATCACATTTCCCAGGCCAGATGGCACATTGTATGCCTGTACAATGTATACTGTACGCAACGTACCTGAACGGATACGAGAAGGCCTGCTAGGCTTCTTGAACTATACATACCATATAGGTTACTAGCGTTCTGCCCATAGGTAACGGTGGAGGCTTCCGTGGCTCAGTCGGTTAGCGCGCTTTCGCAGCACAATGACCAGAAGCCTCCCACCAATGCGGTCGCTGTGAGTTCAAGACCAGCTCATGCTGGCTTCCTCTCCGGCTGTCCGTGGGAAGGTCTGCCATCAACCTGCGGATGGTCGTGGGTTTCCCCTGGGCTCTGCCCGGTTTCCTCCCACCATAATGATGGCCGCCGTCGTATAAGTGAAATATTCTTGAGTACGGTGTAAAACACCAATCAAATAAATAAATGAATAAATATAAGTAAAGGCATTATATTACGTACACTGCAGGGCCCAGGAGCCTCTCACGAACGCGATCGCTTTGTCTTCAAGTCCAGTTGACAGTCTTGGGTTTCCGCCGGGATGTGCCTGGTTTCCTCCCACCATAATGCTCTCCACCGTCGTATAAGTGAAATGTTCTGGAATACGCGTAAAACGCCTGCGAAATAAATTAGCAAATACATACACTGTACTTTGAACACAGGTGTTTGGACCATATCGCCCTGATGCAAGGCCCGAGAAACAGAATATCTAGGCCCACAGGCTTACCTACACACATCAATACAGAAATAGTCCTTTCTCAAGGAAAACATTCCATGCTAATCTCCGTTTTCGAAGCAGAGGTTTTGTCACTTCATTCATAACTTTAACGTTTCCGATATTAGAAGGCATCGCCTGAATGAGGACATCTCGCCGCGCGCTTCGTGCACGAGGACGGTGTAAGTCTCACGCGAGGGGCGGCCTGAGAGGTCTGCTATCAAATTAAAAACTCACATCCAAAAAAAGTTACCTAAAAATAGCTTTTTTTCTGGTGAACCTTTCTGAATTTTTCAAGCTTTGAACACTTTAAAGATACGGATTATGATCGGGCTTTGTAACGCTTTGTAAGGCTTTGTAGATGTTTGAGTGCGCATGACCGGAATTTCTTCGATGTGCGATAAACAAACCCACGTCACTGTGTTAAAGCATTGTAACTCTCTGCAGTCACATAGAATCTTGCCCATTTCGGATATTTTATACGAGTGTTTGTGAGATCTGAGACTTCTTAAAAAATGGTCGAATCATTAGTTAACTATTTTGCAAATGCCGTCTGCTCTGTATCATTGTTAATCACCAACGCGTTTGGCCTTTTGTCTTTCGCTTGCCGCACGAGGCACATTTAACACGCCCTGTTGAGTGCAATGGGCGTACCCTAAAGTTCTGGGGGCCCGTTTTACGAAGAGGGTGTAACGTACACCAAACGTAACCACTATGACGTCGTAACTATACATCATGTGCCATCATAGCAGTTACGTTTGGCAGAACTTCGTAAAACGGGCCCGGACTACTTTTCAAACAGATAACAGAAACTATCACCTTAGAAGAGCTCGGAATATATAGTTTAAAAGAACAGCTGTCATATATTTAATGTACATCTCACCAGGTTAGTTATCGTAGGCCATCACATTTCGCAATGCAATGTCAGGTGGACCAAGCTACCAAGAGTTGAAATATGTAGTGTATCTAAAATCGAAGGGTATTTTCAGCAACTGTTTACTTTTTAAAATATTTAATTATTTGATATTATTGAATAACATGTGTATTTAAGAAAAAAAAATTGTAAAGGAAATGACAAAACAGGATCGACCTCATGATTCCGGGGTCAAAGCCATGTTTGGTTACCCGCTGAATTCACTAAATTCATCAGGTAATAATTGCCATATGTATTCCATACACATCGAGCGGTATAATATAATGTGGTACAAATTAAAAGACAAAGTTATTGTTTTAATCATAAAGGAGCCCCCAAAAGCCCCATTTCAAACACATTGAAATGCAAATGCTGTGCAAGCTTTGTTGGGAACTCCACTTCCTTCATGTCTAAATGAGAGCTTGAATAGGTGCAAAACTGCATGAATTTCACCAAATTGAACAATAGGGCATTTTCAGTAGAGTCGCTACTTCAAAAATATAGTCTTCTTTACAAAATCATATCCACTCATATATATATATATATATATATATATATATATATATATAATTTTCAAAGTAAATGTAGCCTATCCACAAATGGCAGATTTCTCACTCTATCAAACCTCTTCCTTTCTTGATTTGTCTGGGAAAGAGTGAGATGTTTACCGTATCGGAATGCCTGGTAGTTCTAATGACATAGTAGTTAAGAATTTGCTACGTCATCCAGCTTTTTGACGATATATTCTTGGTTAAGGAGGCCAGTTTTAATTAGTAACGAATCTTAAGCATACATTTTTCATGACTGGATAATTTATATACATGAATGTATATATTTCTTTCCATGGTCTTTAGGAACGCATTGGGTTTGGGAGATGTGCAACATGCTGTTGGCGGGAATAGCTGAAATACCAACAGACAACGACAAAGGAAAGACAATGATGGAGATGGAGACAGCAGAGGAACTCAACAGTCGGCCATCCGTCCGTGTTTTGAACACGCATGTCACACCAGAACTGTACCCCAAGGACCTAGTCAAGCATAAATCAAGGATCATATATGTCGAGCGGAACCCGAAAGATGCTACAGTGTCATTCTTTCACCACCTCAGTAAAATGAGACCCGTAGACTATTCTGGGAAATGGGATGGTTTTTTCGAATTGGCCATGACAGGAAAAGGTAAGGCCTAAAGTGTGTTTACACATGAATGCCTTTCCGTGCGTGCGTGCGAGAGTGCGTGTGAGAGTGCGTGCCTGTATGTGTTTGAAGTTTTACGTAATCAGGGTACCAGTTGGATTGGACACTCCATATAATTCCATTGAACCGCTAAATCTCGGAAAATCGATATGTCTCGCGGAAAACGTAATATGCAGAGTGCCCATACACCTCGGTCATTGGATGTTGACAGGTCAAGGATCATATATGTCGAACGGAACCCTAAAGATGCTACAGTGTCATTCTTTCACCACATCAGTAAAATGAGAGATGTGAACTATTCTGGGACTTGGGTCGGCTTTTTTGATTTGGCCTTGGCCTTGGATTGTAAGACCTATTTATTTATTTATCTATTTACATGGGGTTTTAAGCTATTTTCAGGAATATTTAACCTAAAACAAGGTGGATCAGACTTGTAAGGGGAAGGATAGATATGTGATGATATAGAGAACAATGTGGAAACGGCCGTTCGTTTTATCTTACAGACCAAACCTTTTCAGTCTCATTTTAAATCAGACTGGTAACTAGAGACAAGTAAATCTCCCTGATTGACCATGGTCTGGCGTCTTTAGTCAGCTAAGGACTTTCAGACGATCAAATCTACATTTCTTTTGATTCATATGTCATAAAAAAAACTTCAATTAGCTTGATATAGATCGATGGAAGTCCACGAGATAAAACATTATATCTAGTCAAGCATAAATCAAGGATAATATATGTCAAACGGAACCCGAAAGATGCTACAGTGTCATACTTTCACCACCTCAGTAAAATGAAACATGTAGACTATTCTTGGAAATGGGATGGATTTTTCAAATTGGCCATGACAGGAAAAGTTAAGGCTTAAATAATGTAGGCATTTATGCGCGCGAATGGCTTTGCGTGCGTATATCCGTGCGTGTGTGGCTGTGTGAGTCTGCTTAAAGTTCTGTGATTCTCTGCTTATGGACATATCACAAAAAAAGACAACAAAAATGTAACCAAAGTTATTTTAGAAGAGGGGTCCATATGGACCCGAGGAGGGGTACATATTTTATATGATGTGCTTGGCAATTCTATAAATCACATTTTAGTTTGGAATTCTCACGAGGCCATGGGATACGACATTTTAGAAAGACCAGAAACACTATGTTGAGAGCTAGGAATACGACCCCAGACGTATTCCACTACCATTTTCTCGTTGAAAATGGCTTTAATGTATATCAGAACTGTTTGATAAACAGGTGATTTAACACTACTTCTATATGGCAGAATTGTGAACTAGGAACGGGTGACATCCCAGCGGAAAAGAATGCCTTCTGGGACGGTAGAAATATTTCGCCCTTGATTGGTTAAAATTGACATTATGGTGGACAGTTCCATTTTTTCCTACCTAGGCATTTTAATTTCTTTGAAATGCGATATCATTTTTATCTATGACAAAAATAAAAAGTGACGTTTTTTGAACTTACATGAAATTCTTTATCGATACAAATATTAAATTGATCTAGTATTGTGTTTTCTTTTGAATTGATAACTTCAACAACTTTTTGCCCAGTATTTCTTCCTGCGCATGCATGAATGTTTTTGTGGTTGTCCGCCTTGCAGCAACCATAAGCTTAAGTTCCCGTCGGAAGTAAGGCATTGTTAAAGATTGAAATGTTTGTGTAAAGTAAAGCAACTACTTATATATACAACATGTAAACGAATGTAAATACATCAATACGCCAAAAAAAAAAATTACATCGAGAAAACGAAAGTGAAAGGGAAATATATTCACCAGCTGATGTATATACCATATGTACATAGGGAGACATTCAAACACGACGTGTGATTCAGTTATTTCAGTTGTTAAAGTGTTCACCTTAACATTTTAGAACGATTTTGATACGGGCAATGTCACTCACCAAACCAGTAACAATATTTCAAGTGTCAATATGACATATAAATTTGTGGAATGAAATGTGCCACATTTCAATAAGGTTTGTCAGTTCAACGCTTAGTAAAGTAATTATTTCATTAGGAGTTGCATTGTTACGCTTGTTCAATAATTATTTCAATAAGCGTTAGAATTCATTCATTTCAAAACGGGAAATTTAATTCAATAATAGCCGCAACACAGCCCAGACGCAAACCCCTTTCTTCGCGTCACTTTTGTCAGTTATTGTAGTTGACCTTCAACTGGCCATTTCCCCGCGGGTGCCCAGTTCATGCAATCGACATTCTCCCAAGTTGCCATTCTCCCCAGGCCTTTACGATCGGAAGTTATATGAAATGTTGCTGATATTTTGTTGCCTGGTGTTACGGCTAGGTTTTACGCTCTATTCAAAAGTATTTCGCTTAGCTTATATCGTAACACCAAGGCGGACAGGTTTTGAGGACTTCGAAAGAAACAGAGAGCCGCATGCGGCCGAAAGCCTCTGTCTTTCGTTTTGCATGCAGTTAAAAATAGGGAATGACAAACGAAATTTGAAGTCCATAAGACGTCAGAGGGAAATGAGTCTGACTTCTTATTGGCGATATGTATCAGGCGCATTACTTGGTCTTGCAACCACGTAGACCAAAAGTCATGTAGAAAATAGTTAACACATGGACCTACTTGTAACACAGCTATAAACAACATGTAAATTTAGGGCGCATATGTAGCTTACCCCTTAAAGTCATATTTACATCTCCCAAAGTCTGATGTTTACAAATTTAGGAAGAGAATTAGTTCATGCTTGATTTCAAGCAGTGCCTTTCTATACGGTCCAATAACCTTCTTATAAACATAGGAGAATGGTTTTCAGTGGCGCATAATTGGCTCACCATTAACACCAGCTATTCACACGCGCTTGAACATCAGTGTCTAACATATGCAAATCTCATTTTTAGGCGTGATTTTGCCATACAATAAATCGCAATCCCAAAATTTGAAGAAAAAAATAGACAACACTAGACGAAATGTATGTATGTATCGATAAAGAATCCCATGCGTAGTTCAAAACTCGTCTGGTGGTTAGAGCGTCCGCCTAGAGGTCGGACGATCCGGGTTCCATCCCGGGTCGGATTATACCGGAGACTTTAAAAATGGTACTTGTTGCTGCCTGGCTTGGCGCTCAGCACTGAGAAGTCAGGGCAAGGAAACGGGACTGGTCGGCCCGGTGTCAGTATAATGTGACTGGGTGGGGTGTCATGTCTGGCGTCGTCGGCATGATACTCCAGTGTCGGCAGCACCTTGGCGGCATGGACTCGCCCTGTCACAGTAAGACACAGAAAATATAAAAACTTAAGCATACAAATATACATACATCATAGTTCCAAAAAAGTCACATTTTATATTTATGATGTAGGATAACCGATATATCGGCGTCCAGAGAAAGTAAAAATGGCCACGTAGGGAAAAATTGAACTGGATACTATGCTCTCATTTTAAACCAATCAAGGGTGAGATATTTCTACCGCCCGAGAAGGCATCTGTGATGCCACCCATTCCTAGTTCACCATTCTGGCGTGTGGAAGTAGTGTTAAATCAAGTGTTTTCCGTCTGATTACAAGATAATTCTGATATACTTTAAAGCCATTTTCAACGAGAAAGTGAAAGTGGGGTTATTCCCCATCTCAACCAGAAGGCCACAATACATAATACTGAAGAGCATAGGATGTCGCGACATCGCGGTATCCTACGCTCTTTTCTCTGCGTGTTTCCGGTTTCTCTAATGTGGCGTATCCTATGGCCTCGTAAGAATTCCATATTAAAAGGCGATTTATAGAGTGACCAAGAACGTCAGAAAGATACACCTACGCCTTTTTAAATCTGTATGGACCCCGCTTCTGAAATAACTTCGGTTATACATTTTGTTACCTTTTCTTTTAAAGTGTCCTGGGGGTCTATCTGTTAAGATAACGTCGTGAATCTCAATTTGTAAGGCAGGATTTTGCCCAAAGTTAATTTCAGGCATGGTCTGAAACCATGTCTTGTTTCTCTGCATACAGGCAAACATACAGGCAATTGTATGGGAAGCTGTTGGCACACTCCCTTAAAATCCCGCTGGTCATCTTTTCACTTTTTTCAAGATAATCTGCAAGTTTAGTAGATGAATTTGTGATTTTATTATGATACGTTTCCATGTAATATATTTCCATGCAGTTATTTATGGTCCATGGTTCGATTATGTGAAAGCTTGGGACGAATTTTTCCGGACTCACGAGGACATTCCCGTTTTAAGGCTCTGCTACGAGAACCTTAAACAGGTAATTGAAATGTAAACTCAATTTAAAAATGTTGAGAAAAGTGACCTATAATGACAACTGAATGGTGGGTCCATAGCCGAGGGGAGTAGCGCGCTAGCGCAGAGGAGTAGCCTCTCGTTCATGTCTCGGTCTCTGTGAGTTCAAGAGCAACTCAAGCTGGCTTCCTCTCCTGTCGAACGTGGGAAGGTTGGCAAGTAGCCTGCCCTGTTTACTCCCACCATAACGCTGGTCGTCATCGTATAAGTGAAAAATTGGCGTGAAACAGTAATCGGATGCACTGAATTGGATGCATTTTTAAGTCAGGAGGTTTGTCCGGAAGGCTACTACTCGAATAGTACTAATTTACTGCTGGGTTTCTGGTTTCTTTCAACCAGAAACTTAGAAAGGTAAAGCCCAGAAACTTCTGCCAGAAGCGATCGCTATGAGTTCAAGTCTAGCTCATGCTGGTTTTTTTCTCCTGGGAAGGTGTGGTAGTAATTACCGGACAGTGGAGGATTTCCTTCCACCATAACGGCCACTGTCGTAAAGTGAAATATTCCTGTGTACGACGTCAAATATCAATGAAATAAATAAATCATATAATTCGAAGTAAACTATCGTATTTGGTTCCTCTTCGACCGTACGTGGAAAAGTACGCCAGAAATCTGATTCCTAACCGATCGTGGGTTTCTCCGGGCTCTGCTTGATATCCTCCCACCATAATGCTGCCCGCCGTCGTATAAGTGAAATATTCGCGAGTACGGCGTAAAACGCCAATCAAATGAATAAATAAATTCTTGCATCGTAGGACATTTCATGTGGAATTGCTCAACTCACCGAGTTCCTCGGAGTGGATCGGGATTCAGCATTCCAGCAAAGAGTGGCAGAAAAATGCGGGTTTGAAAGTATGAAGAAAACTCGTGTACTATCACCGGACCACAGAAAGCTTGTGAAAACGGATGCGCATCCAATATTCAGGAAAGGTAGTGTATCTGCTGATTAATTATCTCCAGTTACAAACTCGCAATATTTTAAGTCTGTTTTTGTGAAAGGCCATCCTATCAGTTTTCATTAACTGATGTTTTAGCTGGGAATAACGTATACAGAGATAGGCCTAAGTATCTATTGTTGGCATCAAGAACGCCGCCGCTCCAATTGTATGGCATCACATGCCTCGCTCGCGCAACAGAAATCATGGGGTACAACGCTGAGAATGTTCATTTTTTTGCGCCCGGCATTAGGCGGTTTCCGTGGCTGCCACGGTAGTTAGTGCTTCCATCTCACAAACTTATAACATAGTCGTGGGTTTCCCAAGGGCTCTGTCCGTTTTCCTCCCACCATAATGCTGGCCGCCGTCGTATAAGTGAAATATTCTGGATTGCGGCGTAAAACACCAATCAAGTCAAACCAAAAACTCAAAATAGGATGAGAACTATAATTCACATAAACATATTTTTGAGAAACATTTCTTTCTAAACTCACTGTTGTATGTGTACTCTTAAATTTGACATTTAATACAAGAAGATACCCCCAAAACCCATGAAGTACTTCGCCTCGCAGTTTATGCTCATCAAAATGCTTTTAGTATTCTTTTATACCTTTCAAATGGATGTAGGCCTGCTTGTTCCGGTGTGTATTCTTTTTACCTGAACTCGATGTGCGGTGAGACAGTCGACTTGCCATACATTGACTCCATACATTGCAACCACAAAAGCACCGCATTATGTTTTAACAATATACTTTCCGCTTTTCAATTCAACATCTGTGGACGGTCGTGGGTTTTTTGCCACCATAATTGTGGCAGCTGTCGTATAAGTGAGCATGACTTAAAGCTCCAATGAAATAAATAAATAAATCCATCATTGTTTTCAACCCCTGTCAGTGCAAAGCGCGTATTGTTCGAAGCTCTTGTATGCTCGATTGACCGACAGCTGTTTCATGGGACTGTACATGTATACATACTGTATGCACTAAGTTGCCTTGACGGTAGAAAGGGACAACAGGCATTGTTAATAGCATGACAAACATCTGAGAGACCGTTGTAAATTAAACTGGAAAATTTGTTTTTGTTAGGAGGGAGTGTGATTCGTTTTCCAGGGATAAATTGCCATGTATAAGGTTAATGCATCTACAGTGACTCACACTGAGATGGCCATGATTTGAATATTCACTTAATATTAGCAGAAATGTTATTTACTTTTGTGTTGATACACACCACACCTTTGTACATCAGGAAGAATAAAATAGCGCAAGTAAAGCTGAAATCAAAAGCTGTAAGAAGTAAGGACAGAAAATGTGCTAAAATAGAACATGAAGCTATTCCCACTGGGCTGTAATTAGTTAACACTCAATCAAGGGAAATACGCTAAATGTATAAATGTTCCAGCAGGAGGTGCGGGGGATGGGGGTGCCGTAGCTTAATGGTTTAGAGAGCTAGTGCACGCAGCACAGTTATCCAGGAACCTTGCATCAATGCGACAGTTGTTAGTTCAAGCCCAGCTCATGATGACTTCCACTTCGATCGCACGAGGGAACATGTGCCAACAACCTACGGTTTGCCCTGGGCTCTAACCGGCTTCCTACGGCCATTTTGCGCAAGACAAAATAATCCGTTACTTGCTTCATGAATATCTGAAATTAATTAACTTCATGGAATTTGTAATTGTACATTATGGATATCTCCATAAGCAAAGTTAGGGTAAAGTTTTTCGTCATTGGTTTTGAAGACTGTTTCTCAGATATAGCTAACATGTATAACGTAAATGATCTCTCATTTTTAAGTAAACTCTAGTTCCTTTCATCTATGGGGGTAGGGGGAGGGTAGGAAGGGTATGTATAATGATTATTATCAGGTTAAGTTTTGATCTCACTTATAGCCTTAGTGCCTCCTTCGAACTGAGTGGCTTTCCTTTTCACCTAGTCCTCGTATCAAATCAGCCTGTTTTCACCTTCAGGTATTGTCGGGGACTGGAAGAACTACTTCACGGTGGCGCAGAACGAGAGGTTCAACGCCGAGTACAGCAAACAGATGACCGGATACAGCTTTGCGTATGAACAATACATGTAACACAGATGGTGTAACACGTATGATGTACAACGTATATATCATGATATGACCTAATAATGATGACCCGTGAGTGATCGATGCGCCATTCTATACAGGGAACAGTAAATTTGTCAGTAAAGATGAAATATACATAGGCACGTTATTTACAGTTTAGATATATATTTCTACAACGGCACTGTGCTGCTATTGCTTATTCCAAAAGTGCAAACAGGTTTAATAAATCGCTGTAAATTCAAGAAAATATTGTCAATGCATTTTAAAATGTGGGAATGGTAAAGGAAAAATTATAACAGAAAATTGTTCCTACGCATGCAGGCGTTTTACTTTATCATCCTATATTAACTTACTCCAGAAAGTAACTGCAAAATTATGTTGATATACCATGCATTGTATTCTCTATATACTGCTATTTTAAGAGAAATGCGGAAGCAGATTACCGAGAAGATGCTTGTTTTTGAAAAGTATTGGAAGAGAATAATGGATTTTCGAGATTTCCGTGCCTCCTGTGCTTCCCTCGCCACGACATTTCTGATATACCACAGACGTGGCGTTAAGCCATAATCATTCATTCTATCCTTTGTTACGAGGAACATGTCGTGATTACATGTGTCCGGGTTTATTAACCGCGTAAGTTTAAGGCCCACACAAGGTGATTAAATTCACGGTCGGGTTTAAGTTCGTTTGGCGTGGCTGATTGTCCACATGGGACAATGCTACATCATGGACCAAGCTGAAATTCCCACAGATGTATCAGAGATGGTTCTCGCCGTTGGTCCCCATTAATGTTACCCAAAGAAGGAAAGAGAGCACCTCCAGACGATACATTAAGTGAGATAACGCAGGCTTCAAAATTTACGACCGGTAATTTAGAAACAAAAGATTTACTTGTTCACTGCTATATAAGCGAATCCCCCAGTTTCAGTAAAAAAAGAGAAGCAGAAGTCTTTGGCCACTCACGCGCTACGTTACTGTGCTTCCTGATACCCCCGATCTAAGACTATAACTTCTCTCCCTTGGAGATACCCTCTGCTTTCGGACTTCACCAAATTGAACTGGGATTGACTTGTTTTGTCTGGCGTTCGCTCTCTCTCCACCTTGAACCCGGGACAGCGGCACATAGTAAGATAAGTAGTAAGTATATATTAAAGAACTCTTTTCTTGTTATTTAACCCCTTGTCGTTGGAGTCACTTTGTCCACCGGTCTATCTATAAAACTATATAGCTTTATAAAGCTTACGGGTATAGTTAGTGGCAACCTCAGCGCATAGTTTCCACTCTGCACGTTGTGTTACCTAGTTGTGTCTGACAAGACTATATAGGCTCCATCGTGAGGGTTTCCCTAAAACGCTTCCACTCAAAACGCTTCCTCTACAAACTCTGCGCTCGGATCAAGTAGCCACACAAACCCTTACCCCGTATCACCTTTCTTGGCCCTGATGGCAATGAGCCCTCGACAACACTTGCAGTGTTGATTTGTTGGTCATATAAGAGGGTTATTTGGAAACCGCTGGCCTCCCACCAGTATGGCGTATGTACTGACCCCTTACTGCAGGTAACCTCTGGGCGCGTTACATCTGATGGGTTGTTCCTAAACGCCATATGTAGTCAAACAGTGTTACAAGTGTTACCAGTCAGGATATTATGGGCGGAAGAAATCCAAGGGGGCGGTTTAAACCACCTACCTGTTTCAAGTATGTTCCTGTCCGACCGTACGTGGGAACGCCTGCCAGCAACCTGCGGATGGTCGTGGGTATTCCCCGGGTTCTGGTGGTTTCCTCCACACACACACACACACACATATATATATATATATATATACATACATACACACACATATATATATGTATATATGTATATATATGTATACATATATATATGCGGATAGTCGTGGGCATTCCCCGGGTTCTGGTGGTTTTCTGCCACCAGATTGCCAGAATGTTGGCCGCCGTGGTATAAGAAGACACAGTATATATATATATATATATATATATATATATATATATATATATCAGTGCTGAGCGACGAATGATTCAACAAAGTACCATTTTTAAAGTCTTTGGTATCACCTGAACCCGACGCGAACGCTCCAACCCACGACCACATAGATGGTCACCTTTTACATGTTATACTGACGATGTTTCCCACGTATGGCAAGTTATATTGGTGGAAGGTCATTTATTTATTGATTTATTTGATTGGTGTTTTCCGCCGTACTCAAGAATATTTCACTTATACGACGGCGGTCAGAATCATGGTTGGAGGAAACTGGGCAGAGGAAACTCACCAGGTTGCTGGCAGACCTTCCGACGTACGGCCGGAGAGGAAGCCAGCATGAGCCTGACTTGAACTCACAGCGACCGCATTGGTGAGAGGCTTCCAGCATTGCGCTGCGTTAGCGCGCTAACCGACTGAGCCAGGGAGGCCCAATGAAAGGTAATCGGCTTCCAGCGAACATCATGTAAGACTGCACGAAACAGCTTCGCCGACTTCTAGTTGCCATCAATGATCAGAAAAGAACAGGAACATGGGAATATCAAAACATTCCAGTTCGGAAGTCATGTTTATTAGAAACATGTTTGATGTGACAAATTGATTATAAGGAAGGGGCACAGCTTAACCACTGGGCCACTTTCCGCACTAGTTGATCAGTCAATCAGCAGTTATTTCCTTCAATCAATCAGTCAACCAATCAGTCGATCAGCCAACCACTTACTCAGTCTGAATGCAAGAGAAACGTCAGTAAAACAAATAAAAAAGCGACCAATGAGCACAGAAACGGAATGATTTATGTTAATTACATTCAACCTATGTAAACTAAACGTACAGCGATGGAGAAACAGGCGAAGAAGTAAAACAGTTGAACGGATGGATAGTGATGTAAGTGTTTTGAAATTGTTGGAGCTTACGTTTCTCAGCAGAATATCGTCCTTCCTTCCAAGAAACCTCGATCCATGTTTCGAAGATCAGTGAAACTCACAGAATCTTGCAAAATTATAAGTCTTTTATAATTTTAGGTCGTTTTGAACGTATAAGATCTGTAAGGATAAGCGAATCACATTGTGAGAAAATACATATATTATACATAAGGAACCACGAAGTCCGCTATTGTCCATACTTTTGGCTTGAAATAATCTGTGGTGTATTGTTCTCAAAACCAAAACTGAAACAATCAGAACAGAAAACATTGAACGATAAAGACACTTTCAAACAGTGTTGACACTACTGTGACTATAACATAAAGAACTGAAACCTTGAGTATTCATGTGACAGTGTTACAACAAATCGGTAACGTCCCTTCAGTCAATTTGACTACATTGGTATTATTGTTCTGAAAGCCTTTGTTTAATAAATGTGCAATTCTCAAAACTGTGGTAAAATGTGATGAGCTGTCATAAAATTGTCTCCAAGTGAGAACAATAAATTTATAAGCGCAATGTATTTCCGCCACAACATAAAGAAACACATATAGTGTGTATCTAAAAATAATTTCGCATTAATTCCATAATAACGGTTTACTGAAGATTATCCCCAAACGGATCAGCCGATATATCCGGGACAAAACATGACAACAAGGCATGGCCACGTGCGCTATTATTCGCTTTCCGATATCTTATTTCCTCAGCACGATATGAATCATATGAAGGTTTAAATGAAACACACAGTGTCAGACCTTCCCCGCACGACTGTGGCCATGTATGTAGCAGGATAAACCAATTTTATCTTAATCCGTCATTTATTTTTCAACAATCCCTTTGCTCAGAATATGCAACTGTAACGGTGTGAAATGTCAACATGTCTGGGTTTACCCACGATCAAATCTTCATTCGCATTTGTTCTCTTGTTCTTGTTGTTTTTTGCCTAATGTATCCGTGTTGGTTAATATTTTCGTTTATTTGTCCGGGAAATGACGTCGTTAATTTTTAAGCATTATTTCAACTGTGCCCAGACATACTATTTGCCGGTCCAGTATCAGGATAATCTGACTGGATTGGGTGTCGTGTCTGGTGTCTTTGGCATGGTGTTCCAATGATGAAGCACTATAAATATGTTGTCATAGGGTCCGGCTTGCTACAAGACGTCGTCTTGGTATGACTCAAATAATGTTGAAACCAAGTTCAAACCCCAATCAATTAAAAAAACAAAAGACCAAAAAGAAAAAAAAAAAAAACCCACGCACAAAAACACACAAATGAAATGAATAAATAAATAAATAAACAGAAGTCACGGTATATTGTCATGGATTTATCATGTTGGTCCAGTTTTGGGCAGCGAATTTCGTGGCGGCTTGTTAATGCCACAGTAACACACCGACGCTCGTATTGCCGCTAATTTGTGACGCCGAAAAAAACGTTTGTTGAAGGCTCCTTGTCGTCCACCAGTATGGCATATAAATTCGTACCTCACACGTAGAAAAGTCCGTCAGGGAACTTACCAAAAGTCGGTGATTTAACCCGAGCACTCTGCAAGGATTCCTGTACCCATACAAATGACAGCCATAGTATAAGTTAAAAATTCTTGATTCCGGCTTTAAACAGCAATTAAAAAGCGGATGGGAAGAGACCGTAAAAATATAAATTGCCCGGTATTTCGTTAACTAGGCATCTTTGTGATGAGAATTTGTACGTATTTCCAATTCAATGAAGATAAGACAGTAATGAGAAATTCATGGTCATGTGTGGTTGAAAAGAACACCATTCTGTCGTTTTATAAACCATAGCCTATTTAGCAAAACTTCATTAATTTATTTCTCCTTTACTTTTCGCTTCCCGACAGTTTTATGGTAACCAACCGCCTCTTTAATGTAGATATACACACAGATTATATTTGGCTGAACATAAATGATATTTACGATACCATTTGGCTATGATCATGCTTTATCATCTCCAGAGTAAACAAGCCACAGTACTTAACCAAGAGTTCATAAACCTACGAACACTGCGTGAGAAAAACTTGAACTTTACGTGGTAAATGGAACACACTAAGAAATGTCATTCTGACCTGATGCATACAAAGCAAACTACATGTAGGCTATATTATACAATCAGCAAAGTTGAAGTCAACTTACAAACTGTACAAAAACTCAATATAATTTCTACAAGGAGTTATAGAATGTGAGGAAGTATTACTTCAGTGCATTCAGGCAGTTCCACTAGAGAAGTCGTTTGCCGTGCGGTGTGGTGTGAGCGCGGTTCAGATTTGCCATACACAATTTACATGCAAGTGCACACAAGTTCTCTATATTGTGTACTGTATGCTTCTCCTACATGTAACACGCAAGACTATATGTATTTATTGATTTAATTTCGTTGGTGGTTTTCGCCGTATCCACGCACGGCAGGAGAGGAAGCTAACTCGAGCTGGGCTTGAACTCGCAGAGACCACATTATAGGTATACATGTGGGCAGCCAATATCACTTCGAGACACATGTTTTCACCATCTCCAAAAAAAAGCAGTATTTGTAGAACACACTCAAATATGCCTTATTTCGGCCTGAACTTTCCAATAAATAAGTGAGTGTGTTCCATGTGTTCTAAAGCCCAGAATGAAGGTCAAGCATGAAGATCCAGAATGAAGTTCAAGCAGGAAGACTCATAATTAAGACCAAGCTGGAAGACCCATAATGAGGACCAAACATGAAGGCCCAGAATGAAGGTCAAACATGAAGGCCCAGAATGAAGGTCAAGAAGGAAGGCCCAGAATGAAGGCCAAGTGTGAATCCCCAGGCATCACGGACGTTATAGGTATAGAAACAGTAATTCGAATTTGTATCCAAGATTCAGGTGCACAGATAACGGCAGGTGTTTGGCCGGGTTCTGCCTGGTTTCCTCCCACCATAATGATGGCCGCCGTCGTGGAAGTGAAATATTCTTGAGTACGGCGTAAAACGTCAGTAGTATACAATGTGGCCGACACCGCTCATTCCTATCTTTTAACCTGGGAGGTACGGAGGTACGTGGAGGTACGTGGAGGTACGGTGATGACGTCATATGACGTCATATGTTTTGGTAAGGTAGAGTGTGTTTGTTTTTTTCCTATGGGGAATCCCCATTTTGTGACCCAGTTGTTGCATTATATGTACCAGTTATTGCAAGACGCAAAAAGATTTCCACAAGTTTTTTGCGTCATACCAAAAAATTACAACGGAGGGGTGGTGTGGGCGTGATCAGGATTACCTTTATGACGTCATAGGTTTTGGTAAGGTACTAGGTGTTATTTGTTTTTTTCCTATCATGCGATATGCACGTGATAATAACATTAAAAGGTATAAAAAGTGGGGGTGGTTGTCATTTTTCACTGTGTTTGGCAGTGTATAAGCACGTAGGCGTGGATGAGTGGTGGAGATTGTTAAATGATGGGATTTACCTGTGATTTGTGTTCGCGTGTTTTTAAGGCACGTCAAACGCTAAATCGTCACAAGCGGGAAGTTCATGGATCGGGGAGCTGTACGTATAGTTGTAAGGATTGTGCTCAGCGGTTTACCCGTATGTCAAACCTGAAACGGCATTATCATCGAACTGGACATGGAGAGAAAAGTGATATGAGTGGAGAAAGACTGGTGAGTACATATATATATATATATATATATATATACTGTTGTGAGTATACATTTTCAGAGCATAGTGTGTCGTATTTATATTTATATATATATATGATAAGTTAAGGGGGAGTGAATGTTAGGGGCTAATCTTTGTTTGATTATGTGACATCACGGTGTGTGATGTCACGACAAATCACAGACAGACATATAAATAACAAAGAAACACAATACATAACAGAGAGTACATGAAAAACAAACAAACAAGCATTTATCCATCGGTGTAGGGTTTTCAGGGGTAGTCGGTGTTGAGGGCGTGGTACAATGTACAAAGCTTATGAACATTGACAATTAAAATAATGTGAATGTGCATAGGCTTCGTGAAGTGTACCAGCCATATACCCATCAGTGTTGAGGGCGTGGCACAAATGCACAGGCCCCATGTTCATAACAGTTTAAATAATGTTAACGAACATAGGCCGTGTAAAGCGTACCAGGCACATCCCCATTGATCCATTGGCGTAGATTTTCCAGGTAGGTGGTGTTGAGGAGATGGAACACTATACTCAAGTCCAAATACGTGAACAGTTATAATTATAATGCTCACGTATTGACCAGAGTTTAGTGTCCCTCCCATATAGCTGCCGCTCCGTCCGGGTAGGTTTTTCTGGTAGGTGGAGTTGGTCGTCGCACACTAACTACGTCTCCGACCGTCCACAGTTATAAATAGACAATGTGGAAAGTCGGGGATGTAGCATAGTGTACAGCGTGGTTGTGCTTCATCCATCTCTGGAGTGTTGACATGGTCCATCGTGCGCTGGGTAACCATCAGACGCTCACAAATTATACTACACTGTGAACAGTCGAGGCCACCCAGTGTACAATAAACTGGGTTGGTGACGTCAGGCGTAGACAGAAAGAAACAGGTAAATTAAAAAAAAACACAACATAAAATGAAATGAAAAAATAACTAATAGATAAATAAAATAACCCCAAAATAGCCAAAACATGCACAAAAAAAAAATCATGCAAAAAACATGCGAAAACCATAGTGCTCATATTTCGGAAAAAATCCTTTCGACAGGGTGGGTGGCTCTGAAAAGAGCCTTTGAATATAGGGAGAGTCCGTGATGAAGAGAAGCCGTGATTATAACGAGAGTCCGTAATGGGAGAGAAGCCGTTGGTTATGAGACTTAGTTCTTGTTGTTGTTGAATCGGTGGAGTAGAAGATCTGAAAGACAGATCTGGGAATTTGATATAAATATCACAACAACTACAAATGTGCAATAACGAGATGGTTAGTTGTTGTTGGGCGGTTCTTCCAAATGTCTATATTCCACCCCCGCACGTAAAAGTCTCACACGATTCCGTTCCATGATGTGCTCCAGTTCATTCACCTCTGCTGCATGTAAGTGGAGGAGTCTTGTAAACTCTGGTCCTGGGCCCACCATAACTTGTTGCTCTAAGGCTTCCATGTATTTTAAAAAGGCTGTTTCATACTCCTTGTAAAAGTATTCCAGTCGTTTCTTCAGGAGGAATCGCCATAACGGTAGTCTATCCGTTTCAGGGTCCCCTGTACGTACTAAGATGCTGGGGCAGTCTCGTAATCGAATAATCATCTCCGTGAGTGAATCCATAATCTTCCTCTCTGGGTTTTTGTCGTGAAATCAGCTCCCGCAGAAATGCAGTAGAGTGACTGTGCGTCTGTCACCAATGCTCGCAGACTATATAACAGCAGCGCGGATCTAAACAAAAGCAGTGGTTTTGGAATTATCTGAGCAGTGATTGGTGAAGAAAGAAAAAAAAATGCGCGGACGGGTGTACTCCAGGAGTTGTTTTTATGAAATAAATATACCGGTGCTCGTAAACTCCCGCAGCGGAATGCCCAAAAAGCGCGACGGTGAGAGAGAACGATTTCACCATTTCGCATTGGTTTATAGCGGTCACGTGGGCTTTCTGCATTTACAAGCATTGTGTTTTTACCGTGTCTCTTTTTTGGGTGGAAATATAAGAATATAGGTTTAAATATCAACTTTTATTGAGATATAATCTAATAATTAAAAAATAGAACTCATTAATATACATAATTCGTCAACGTGTGTATAAAATATGAAAGAGGTAAAGAGATAATTGGTGTTTTACACCCCCAGAGAAGCACAACAGTAGATGTACGCTCTATCGGTACAAACTGAAGGCAGGGCAAATTCTGCTGTTCTGATTGGTCGATAGTGGGCGATGTCTGAGCAGTGCTAGGAAATTTTCAATCCTTGTGTTTTACTATAGCATAGCCGTTTGCCTTATAGTATATTGTGCTGATATTGAAAACAATATTTGGGATCATAGAGTACACAGGACTATGCCAGCATATAGAGAGATATCAATAGCTTCTTTGTATGTACAGAAATATAATAAAAAACAAATGCGGTGTGAAAATATCAGCTTTTTAGTTTTGACATATAAATTTAATCATTAGAAAGGATATGTACATAATTTGTTTTCCCTAGTATGGGTGTAAATGGTAGTGTTACATGGGGGATGAAAAAAAAAACTAGTATAATTTGCTGTGCATGTATGCACATATATGTATGTATGTACATGCATGTATGTAAAAAATAAATCACTAGCGAACCAGTTATCATGGGGCTGCATGTTAGGAGGGTTGATTTTTTTTTTGTGTTTGTTTTTACATAAAACGGGTAAATCACAAACATTAAAACGAGACATACATAATTCAATATATATACATATATAACGTGGTCAAATTTTGAAAGCAAAATCTTTTCAGAAGAATTGGTTTGGCCCTGAAAAGGGCCTTTGGATTGCACGGTTCACTCCAGGGACGGCTATGGTAGCGGTCCGACTCGCCTCACCGCGCTGCCCGGCTTTTGTCTCCGGCGCTGGCTGGCTAGCTGGTTGCCCGATGTTATCGCCATTTCAGCCGTTACGGATATGACTGCTTGCAGCAGCCTCTCCCAGGCGTCTCTTCTCACCGCTCTAGCCTCGCTGATTTCCACCTCTCTGTTTTCCCCCATGCAATCGTACATAGCGTATTTTACGGTTTCTTCATATCGCGCACAGGCTTGGCCGTACGCAATCCCACGTCGCTGCAGCTCTTCGTCAGCCATGTTGACGTGTGTAGTGGAAAGTGAGTGAGTTTCCCTTTTATATGAATTGGTCGGCTTGTAAAGTTTGACAGCGCTGCGGACCAAATAGAGAGCAAAATCCCATGCATCTGATTGGATGATAGGGACTATACCGTACCAGCGGCTGTGGATTTTCAATCCCTTGTGTTTTACTAACATAGCGATATCGCCTATGTGAACTGCGTATTTTAAATACACACACGCACATATATTCCAGCACACATATCAAACTTAATAATACAGACATAATACAATTTGTTTATATATATATAATAGAGTATAATTACGATGTACACAACACAAAACATATATTTATTATTTGACACATATAAAAGACAAATAAGTAACTGTGAAAATAATGTAGTGCTTTTCTATTAGAAAGACTCTTTCGACAGAATAGGGCGACCTTTTATTTATAAGGTCTATGGTCAGGTCGGGTTGGCTGGTTGGTTCGTCCGTTTTGTTTTCGTTGGGTAGTCAAAAATCACTAGATATGGGTTACACAGTGGTAGAAATCTCCAGGCGATTCATAGTTATTTCTAAGTCTCCGATGTCGGAATTTTCGCCGCATAGCTAGCTGTAAATTATTTCCCCGAGTCTTCTTCATCTTCCTCCGACTCCGGCGTTTGTATGTATTGTATTTCCTCGGTCGATTTCGTTTCTTCTTGAGAGGCATGACGTCCGTTCTTACCTGTGTTCTAGGTTAAACTGATAAGGTATACACTTTGTGTGTTATATTTATGCACATACGGTAAGCTATTAAATAGTAGGACTATGCCAGTATTTTATGATTTTTGGGGGTTTTTTTTTTTGGTTATACAGGTGCAGCCCATTTCACAGACTGGAGGTCGTGTAACCACTTCAACATCAAAGCGCCGGGGCCAGTCTGCTGCTAGATCCGAACGCTCCAAGGGCTCCTCATTACTCTCACCTGTCAATCAAGCGCCCTCACCTAAGGCTGTGTTTAGTCCGCTGGGGCCAGAAAGCGATGTGGATGATCAGGGTGAACTTCATACTGCCTCGGTCGGTAATGTAAAGGGTCAGGTTAACCTCAATAACGGCCCTAATTCATTTCCCTTGAACCCTATCACACCTTCATATGATGAGTTACCTACAGACCCGGCATAACGTGACATATATCAACGTCACTGGGGGCGCTATCCACCAGCAATTTCATTGCCATCGACCTTTGCAGGATGTGTATAATTTCCGAATCAAGGGACTCTATCCTTTAGCTACACACCTGGAACAGGTGTTTCTTGACCAGCCTTCAGCTTTCCGTATCAACCTAGCTTACGGTTTCATTTTACGTCATCGAGATACGGACCAATTGCGTTATTTCTATCCGAGTACAAATACAAGAATACTTTCAGAATGTCGATATATTCACACCTATGGGGATATACAAACACTTACTGCTGATTTGTCAGCTATCGATCCGATCGAATCAGCCCGACAACAGCGCCCAAATACCAAATGGGTGGTAGACAGTGTGACTAATGTTGCGTTTTATGTGCATAAACCACATACCACACCCATCGGTGCACCGGTAGATTTACCTGCCCACGTGCAGAATAATAAAGGCTTGCACAGCATGGTGAGTGGTGGACATGGTGCTTACGATGATCATTTGTGTTTCTTCCGTTGCTTAGCCTTTCACCTAGACAACACTAACCCCAGATGCTGTACTGTTAAAGCTAAGGGTTATTTAAAAATTTACTTGAAAGCTAAAGGTATGGAAGCCAGGTATTTCCGAGGTGTCCCGCTCACCGAACTGTTTTTTTTGGAGGATTTATTTAACGTAAACATATTTGTGTATGAACTATTAGTAGTTGATACAGATTTGTGCGCTGAGATTCTTCATAGGTCCGCCAAGCGATACGCTACTACTTTGACTCTTAATTTACACGAGAAGCATTTTAGCGTGGTGAAAGATATGAATTTATACGCTCGTTCTTATCTGTGCAGGGTTTGTCATAAATCATTTCCCAAGGCCTGGAAATTAAAACGGCATGCACGGACTTGTGATGGGGTTATCAAACGAGTGTATCCAGGCGGTGTGTTTAAAAACAAAGCCACTGTTTTCGAGGAGTTAGCTGACGAAGGAATTATTGATGTCGCTGAAGAGGACAGGTATTTCCCATATAGAGCTTGTTTTGATTTTGAGGCCTATCTCCAAAAATTAGACCCTTCTGCAGCTAACAGTGGTGAAAACACAGAATGGACTGCCCTCCATATTCCCATGAGCGTGTCTGTTAACAGTAACGTTCCTGGATATGACAAACCGATGTGTTTTGTATCAACGGGTGATCCGCACGCTTTGATTGAAACTATGATGGCATATCTCACTGAGATCAGTGAAGCTAGTTTTAAGCTGTTATGTCAACATTACCACCACGTGTTAGACAGCTTGGATGAGTGTATAGGTATAGCCGCACTATGTGACTTTTCCTGCGAAACCAAAAAGAAATCTTACACAGAAAAACTCAAGGAGCGATTTTTAACATACCTAACCGAACTCCCTGTTTTGGGTTTTAATCCTGGGAAATATGATTTTAATTTAATAAAGCGACAGCTGTATCCGTATTTAGTGAAAACTGATGGGTTAAAATACGTTATCAAGCGGAATAACGATCACATGAGTGCGTCTACAGGTCAGCTGAGATTTTTAGACGTGCGAAATTATTTAGCCCCGAATTATAGTGATGATAAATGGGTCAAAGCTTATGAATGTCAGGTGACCAAAGGACAGTTTTGTTACGAATACGTCGATAGTTTAGCACGTTTAGATGAGACAAATCTCCCACCGCGTGAAGCTTTCCATAACAAGTTAAAAGGGACTTTTTGCTCTGAAGAAGATTACCAGGCTTTGGAGAATGTGTGGCAATCACACGGAATGAAGACCCTGCGTGATTTTCTGATTTGGTACAATAATCTCGACGTCATTCCATTTCTTGAAGCTTTGGGAAAGATGTCAGCGTTTTATCAAACCATGCGTGTAGATCTATTTAAAGACTGTATTAGTATTCCTGGGGTCACTTTACGTTACTTTTTTCAAAATCTCCCAACTTACTTTTCCTTAATAGGAGAAGGGGATAAAGATCTTTATCAATGTCTGAGATCGAATATTGTCGGGGGATCAAGTATTGTATTTCATCGCTTTCATGAGAAGGGGGTGACTCGTATTAGGGGAGGAAAATTATGCCAGGGAATTGTCGGTTTTGACGCTAATGCGTCATACCTAGCTTGCTTAGCATCACCTATGCCGGCTGGACATTATATCCGCTGGCTACCCATAGAAGAAGAGAGACAAGACACTATAAATTTTTATCCGAAAGAGTCCAAAAAACCTCGACTGGCTGAACAGTGGCTAGACTGGCAAGCGGCTCAGCTGGGCGTCCCTATTCGTCATCGGCTGACCGATGTGGAACGGAGAGTTGGTGATCGTCGGCTCCCTGTTGACGGCTTTGCTGTGGTGAACGGTCGACGCACTATTTTCCAGGTAATGTATTATCTCTTGTATATGTAATATATATAAAATAATTATGTATGTATGAAAAAAAAAAGATTGGGTAAATGTAGCGCTATAATTTATAACATGTGGAATATATGCATGTATATACATATATACATACTTATATATATACATATATAGAACAATGTACACGCTTTATACTTATATACGTATGCTTGTATCATTCGCGAATGTCACTGTAGAAGATATCGGTCCGACTATGAAAGAATATGCCAAGGCCAATAATATTATGACTCAGCCCCGCCGTACATTAATAGGAAGTATGTGTGGAACGAAAATTCTCTTGGGCACCCCTCTGCTAAGATGGTATTTGGCTCATGGACTGGTTGTAACTCGCGTGTATCAAGCTGTGCAATACACACCTGAAACCTGCTTTCGCACCTTTGCCGATCACGTGACTCAAGCCCGACGTCAAGGGGATGTAGATCCCAACAAGGTGTTAATAGGTGAAACGATGAAGCTATTAGGAAATTCGGGATATGGAAAGACAATTACTAATCAAGATCGCCATGTGAATGTGAAAGTGTGTACGCTAGAGAAAGCTCGGAAATTAGTTAATTCAGATGCATGTATTAACGTGGAGGAAATTGATGATGCTACGTATGAGGTCACGTGCTCTAAGAAACGGATCTCTTATAATTCACCCTTACAGATAGGGTGTATGGTATATCAGTACGCCAAACTCCGCATGCTGGAATTCTATTACGATTTCCTGGCAAAATATTTTCATTCCTGTGATTATCAACTCGTGGAAACAGATACAGATTCAGCATACATTGCATGGTCGGAGCCTAATTGGGAATCCTTGGTTAAACCTGAGCTGCGAGAAGCTTACGAAGCTGAGCGTGACCGCTGGTTACCTCGTCGAGATTATTATCAACATGACAAACGTACGCCTGGTCTGTTTAAAGTAGAATGGAGTGGAGATGGTATTATCGCTTTATGTTCCAAAACATATTACTGCTATGCTGGGGACAGTGGAGATGGTGATAAATTTTCATGCAAAGGAGTAAACCGTCACAGTGCTCAAAAGGGTTTGTATCTCTCGGTGCTCCAGGAGGGACGAAGTGCAGCGGGAGTCAATCGTGGCATGCGTGTACGTGGACATCAAATGTGTTCCTATACACAGCATAAGGACGCTTTCACGTATTTTTATGCTAAACGTAAGATTTTGCCTGATGGGGTAAGCACGACTTACCTGGATATTTAGATACATATGTAAATATATTTTAAGATTCCGAATATTTTGTAAATAAAACAAAGAAAACATGTTATTTTGGTGAGATCTCAGTTTTCATTAATTTTTTGGTTCAATAAACAAGAACAAACAACTGGAATGAAACATGTCATTTTTTTTTTAACAACACTCATCATTGTATATATGCATTGTTCTAATCAGCAAAAATACAGCCTCTGTGCAACATTGTACTAGTATATCCCTTGTTATCAGTATATGTTTGTACAACAACAATAAACATGGGAGAATAGATAAAAAAAAATGTCTGATTAACTGGTGATTTCATTCGATTATGATTTATTACAATCTTGGCAACAATGGGCATCTATGTTTTGTAATCACCAAAGAAAGGAGGGTGGATACCGAACAATCTTTCGACCCAATCATAAACCAATAGATCATTCGTATAATCTGTGGGTTGGGAATTAAATGTTTGCGTAATACAGTTCATTGTTCGTCCTCTCGCTCGA
The DNA here is from genome assembly GCA_016165875.1 of Acanthopleura granulata. NCBI lineage: Eukaryota > Metazoa > Mollusca > Polyplacophora > Chitonida > Chitonidae > Acanthopleura > Acanthopleura granulata. The sequence goes on along the minus strand of JABBOT010000080.1, from coordinate 7,575,281 downwards.
TGGAGCGCGAAATACAAACAATATTGACCGCACACAGCGGTATTTAAGCATTGTAAGGGGCAATGATTCGATTGCCAATGGTCCGTACCCCGATTTAGCCACGTTTCTACCTCCTTACGCCAGGGTGGAAGCGCATAAGAATCAAAATAATCTTCAGACAAGTGATGTGTGGTTTCCTCATAATCTATATATAATGCAATCCAATGTGTACCAGGTTTCGTACAAGGATCGGTGTTTAAAATATATATAGCAGGTCGATGCAGCATTCGTGCAGGTAAATCATTCCAAGGGAGCACACCTTGCACCAAGTCACGTGTATAAGGATCCGTTTGAAGACATTGTAATAATTGTTCGCTGTTCATGACGTCATCTGTTAGAATTATGAGATCCCGGTCTAGGGTGAGAGTTCAAATCCTGGAGCGGTCAATGTCGATTTTGTGAATTGGTGAAATCACACAAGACTGTACGAGTCTTATCAATCTCATTGATATTCTGGAATTCAGCGTAGGAAATGATGGTGGTAGATTGAAGTAAAGGTGCGGAAAATCGCATTTCCAAGCGGAGATCACCCTTCTGACTGACGTTCAACTGTTGCTCATCGTGCTGGTCAGCGGTCAAATCAAAGGCCAACAGGGTGTACCCAGCGCGGAAATCACTATATGTGATATCGTTTCCCCCATCTGTTCCAACTTTACCCGCGGCAGCGAATAAGTTCATATACGAACGGATGTAATTATGAGCTGGAAAATTTGGGGTGAGTGGCTTGGCTGGTATCTGATGTCCGTTCACGTGTAAGGCCACGTAGTTTATGTTAAGCGGGTTGAATGCGAAGGGATTTTCATCATATCGTCCGTTAAATGTCGAGTTTTGTACACACCCTATGACGAGACGCTGCGGAAGAGTGCCTAAAAATAGGTTTTGCTCATTCACTGTGGTATGCCCTATACCTACGTTGAAATACTTGGTCAATACACGCCGAATCGGGTACTTGGCTGGGGCTTTCTTCAAGGCTTTCAAATGCCCCAGCAGAACACCTGGGTTGACTTTGATTTTCCGTATAAACATTGTCACTTCCTCAGGGACTGTCTTGTAATCAGCCTCCTCTGCAGCGTCTCCTTCTCCATGTCGGAGAGTTGATATAATTGCAAAGCTGTTTCCGCTCCTGGTGAAACGCACTCGAACCGTGACATTGTTTAACAAATAGCGATCTTGTTGAAACAAGTCACAATGTAATCTCCCCATCATATTAATCGATCGACTTCCAGCAGCCAAGGCCCTTCGTTTGTGAAATCCATCGTTTTGATTAGTTTTAGTCTCCATTTGTCCAGAAGTATCCTTATACCACCCACTTCCTTTCAACCAAGTTCTTTTAGCTTCCTGCCCATAGCTAAGTAAGGTTTCGATGTACGCCCGGTAAGGGTACATATTCGTTGACGGAGTAATCAATTTATCGTTGATAGCAACGTCTACTTGCTGCCACAGGGAATGTAGCCATAAATTAACAGGTGCCACGGCAGCATTCTCCGGCAAATCATCCCCATTACCTTTCACTATTTTGGCTTTCACATACAAATACGAGTTAGCCAAGTCCAAGTAAGTGTCTGGATCCCCGTTGCTAATAAAAAATTCTACAGGCCCACCGTCCACAATGCTAGCTATAAGGTTGTAGGTATCCCATCGTCCTTCCTGTACACTTCTTTGAGTTGGGGGTAAAGTCCACAAATCAAATTCACTGTTCACTGATGGGGCTGAATTTGGGTGCTGTAAAGCCATGGCAGGATGGATATGGGTGTTATGCGAAAATATCTCTGGGGAGTCTACCTGATCCCTTTCGCCCCGTGTGTGCTCCAACACGCCTTCTACGCTGACTGATCAGGTGACGTGCAGCAGGGTGTTTTATACGGCGCCGGTGAGCTGGTTTACCTGGCGTACGTCGGCCTGCCCCAGGTGTAGATACACCGAGAATACGAGGGACTTCCCTCGCCAGCGCACGTTTAGCACTCCCTAGCAGCCGTTTACCGGCAGCCTTACTACGTTGCTTCAGGGCTTCCTTCGGTGACTTACCGCGAAACAGCGTATCACCGGCAACCTCCAGAGCCGTCCGTAGCACCGTTTCTCCCACGGTTTTGGCAATGGGCACCAGTGGCCCCTTGATAAGCGCACCTAAGACATTCCCTAATCCGTGACCTCGTTGTATCGGAGCACCGTGAAAGACAGGAAAATTACCGCCCCAAGCTTGGTTGCAGTAATACGTGATGTAAGGTTGATGCGTATCTGACATCTTATATGAGCAAGTGGGAGATCACAGGTTCGAATCCTCGTACGGTCAGCGTTAAGTTTTTTGAATTTTTTTGGTCACGTGTTAGAGAAGAGGTAGACTCCGCCGCTCTCGAAAATGAAGTGTTACCAACACTTTGCCATGCACAAATGGGACGGGTTTACCTGTGTCATCCCTAATATCTATTTCAATGGTCGAAAAATTCTTCTTGAGTACAGGAACATACTTAATATGTGAAAATGACTTGCTAACATGATCTCCAGGCGTCCCACGAACAGCTACTGCACGGAGTAGTGGGGCTAATACATCCCCTACTACACGGGGTTCGAGCACATCTGAATATATGTAAAGGGTGGGGACCGTCCGTGTCGCCTGAGTCGAACCAAAGCGGATCTTTTCTTGCTCTCCTGTTATCACCCTATTCCCAGCCAGTAAGTGTGGGCTAGAACTTACAGTTTGGCGTGATCTGTTTTCTCCCTCTCCCATTATCTGCGTATTCCCAGGGGTGAGACCAAACGTTTCACGTAAGCGTGGACTAAAACTTACAGTTTGGCGTGATTTAAATTCCAGTGTATATTTTTCAGAAACCCTATCATACCCAAACACAATTTCACCTGATTTAGGTCTAAGAAAAGCACTATTGCTATTCATCAGTTGAGCGTTGAGGGCAGAGGTGATAGCTTCCGGTGTTGGGTAATAGCCTTTGGGTAATACAACTCGCTCGTTACGACTGAGATCGTCCTTGTGCACCGTAAACCAAATCTCACCAACTGCGACATTAGACCACAATCGCGGATACTGTATTTCCACTAAACCACACTCCCAGTCACCTGAGAGATGAATTGGCCTAGGCAGTTGAGTTGTGTAATTAGCTAATGTATTATTTGGGAAATAGTCCATCGAGCTGTTGCTCGGTAACGTCATATAAAACATGCTGTTTATCCCACGTCTCAGAGTCCGACTAATTCTACAGCATGAGGAACCCGTTTTTAATAAGGAGACCACTGCAGAGGTTTGGTAATTTTACGTTTGGTTTTTGAATCACCACGAGATGAGGTCTTGATTGGGGTGGCGGTATGCCGCCACGCCTCCCGTAGTCGTTCCCATTCAGCTTTTGATTTTTTAGGCTTGGATTTACGCTTCTTGTACCGGGAAATTGGAGATGACCCCTTTGGTTTATGAGGTGTCAACATGCCTTCCGCCCGATATCCTAAGTCTGTTGCTTCCTTCTCTTTTTCTCCCACGTCCCAGGGTGCTTGAGTGGGTACAGATGGCGTAGCCGGCGGCGGCGGCGGTGGTGGGGGATTGAGACTTTGCTGGTACTGGTTGTGAAATGTCAAGTAGCGTTGAAGGGCTTGTTGGTACTGGTAAATTTTATCTTCATTTGACAATGTCCCATTCTTTAAAATTCTTTCCATATCTCCATCTAATGTGTTGAGGAGTTTGACAGTAGACGGCACAGGGTAAGGTGAAGTGGGGCGAAGCAATCCGTCCAACAAACGAGGTTCAACTAGGGCCATTTTCTTCATATGAGACATTTTTTTTTCTTTCTTAACGACGGCCCCCGCTAAACAAATTACCTAGAAAAGAGGCAGCAAGCGGAAGGGCCCCCAGAAGGAGGGGTGCTATTCCACCTCTCTGTATAATTGTCCGTTTGCGGTGAAGCGGAGTGCGCTTGTTTACTAGTGCACGTAGATGTATCTTGTGCGGACGTAACCGAGCCTTCTGAGCTGGTGTCAATGGGATATTCCCATTTAAAATGTTCTTACAAACCTCGCATATACAGCGAATAAATTCACCATTAGGTCCATGAAGAATTGCGTCCTTCACTTGCCGATCACCCTTGACCAGAAGTTTTATCAAAGGTGCAAAGCGACGTAATCGTGCTGATATGGTCAGTGTCTAATTATATAATGACGCAGTAAGTGATATGTCGGGAGGTTTTATTGCATATGCCTGTGAGAGTTATTCCCCCCTGAAAGTTCATATTTTTATGATTTGGGGAGGTAAACAAACTGCATGGAATCATCAGGAAAAATATGCGTGCGCAAACGGAGATGATCGGGTGTAGTTTGTTTGAAATCAACAAGCAAATATTCGTGGCGTCTTTAAAGGCTTCTTGCACGTACTGAGTTTTACCTGGGGCCATTTGTTTAGCAATGGTAGTAATTTGAGAAGAGTCTCGGGGGTTTTTAAATACGACTAAGTAATGAGCGTTTAAGCTAATCGTTCTATGGTCTTTGCTTTTGTTAAACAGATTCTGCACAATGTAGATCACACTGATATTACGAGGGTGACTTCCCTTCGTAAATAGCGCTGTTACACACGTCTGCTTCAGCCATTAAATCATCAACAATTACTAAAGTCCGTTCCTCTGGATTAAACGCTGTCGGACTAGGTATACCTTCTTGAGATTCGACATTTGGTAAGGTAGCATACATGGGTTGCCATTCGCCGTAACACCATACCACGCGGTGGGGAGATGGGTGAATAAGTTGGCTAGCATGCTCTATAACACGTTTGACGAAGACCGATTTACCACTTCCGGTCGGTCCGCTGACAAGGCAGGTAAATGGGTGGCTCCATCGTACATCCATAGGCTCAGTGGTAAAGTCAAGTTGAAGGAAATTGGCTGGGATTGACGAGGTTGGGGCTGGTAAGATACGGAGGTGTGCTGAGATGAATTCTCCTGGGCAGGCGGGCTCGTAGGGGCAGTCTCTACGGAACTGTGTTGAGATGAATTCACCTGTACAGGTGCTGGAGCAGGTGGGCTGGTAGGTTCAGTGTTTACGGTACTGCGCTGAGATGAATTCACCTGTGCAGGTGCAGTAGTAAGTTCAGTCTTGCGCTTAGTTTGCTCAGTAATACCGCCAGGCCAAACTGGGCTAGTAATATCTCGAATACTAGGTACTGTGTTCGGGCTTTGGTAAGTTCGGGGTTGAGTAGGGACTGGAGAAGAAGAAGGAATCGCGGTAATGTCCGTCCTCCCGAGTAATCTATGACGCCTGGTAAATACCGAGGGCAAGCGCTCCGTCTTATTAATCAATAACTTATCAAATAGCGTCTTGTTCAATCGCTCTTGCAGGATGCGTAGAAAATATTTGTCTTCAGTCAGTTGGGATGTTAAATCAATTCCCACTCCACCGATATAACAATCCAATATACAACAGGACGACACCTGCAACTATAGCGGGGCCTTTATTCTCACGTACACTTCGCACACAGTCACCCACACACTTAGGCATCGTGAGAGGAGACTGAGCACAGGTAGAATGAAAACTGTTTTTAAATACGTTTAACATCTCTCGCTGGCACCCACGAATTAAAACTAGCTGGCCAGTCTCGCCATTTCACCAAGTAATATGTTTTGCCACGTTCTTTTTTGCTACCTAATACTCTCTCCACTTGATAGTACGATACCAGTGTTGTTTTAACGGGTTGGAGTTCTGCCTCATAAAATGTCCCCGAGAGTTTTTCTCCATTCAAATCAGCTAATGTATACACCACAGGTTCGCGAGGATGCCGTGCTACAACGCGGAAAATTTCTTGACTCCAGTTAGATAGGTAAGACTTCTCAAAAGTTCTCTTGACTTTACTAATGCGAACGAGATCTCCTATTTTATACCGATAAATTCGCCGACTGCACCAGGACTTCATAGAGCTATATAATATAGCCCGAACTTCATGTCCATTGTCAGTTGTAACGGTAATCGGGGCTCGCTGAATGCTGCGGTGATACGCACGATTGTAACCCTCCGTTAAGCCAGGTAAAACATCCAGGTAACGTCGAGTGTTATTAGTGGTGAAATATTTATGCACCCGACCTTTAAAGGTGCGATTAAACCGCTCAATTACGGAAGCTTTCGTTTCATTAAATGTATGAAAATAAAAAATCCCATGTTTCTTTAAAAATGTCTGAAATGGCTTGTTGAGAAACTCTGTTCCCTCGTCAGTTTGTAAAAATAATGGTTTTCGTCCAGACTTGAATATCCTTTTAAGTGCCTCAATGAGGTTAGCACCTGTCTTAGTAGGTACGGGGACTACCCAAGCGTATTTAGAAAGAATATCGATGCATGTGAGCAAGTACCGGTTACCTGAATTATACCTGGCTAGTTTACTCATGTCAACCAAGTCAGCTTGCCACTGACTGTCTATTCCACCCACAATAACTCTATTACGAGCATAGTGTCGCCGAGCCGGCCGATGAAGTGTATACGCCTCCTGTTCGGCCAACCAAGTCTTTATATCGTCACGTGACACAGGTAAATCATGCTGACGTGCTGTCCGTAATAAAGCACCCACTCCACTATAAGCAGCTGCACTTTGGGGGTCATAATACAGCTGTTGTAAGACTTTAGCGAGTGTATCCTGAGATTTTGTTATGCCCATTTTGTTCTTCTTCTTTGTCCTCGTATGGAATCGAACTCTCTTCTTCCTTCCTCGGCGGTAAGTCATATTGGTCAGGTTCGTTTTATTTTATACCCATTTTCACTAAAAACCAACAAGTAGCGGCGCAAGTGATACAGACAGCTAGAGATGTGTAAAGCATCCGGGGCGTGAGAGATATTGATTCAGGTTTTATAGGGGTTGTAGTGGGTGACTTGCGCTGTAAGTCCATGAGTTTCGGTATAACTTCCTGGTGATAGTATTTACGAATCGGATTAGAATTCTCTAGCCGGTCACAAACGTCTTTGGTGAATAGTCGGAGAATAGTGCAGCGTCCTTCATTCACCAGTTGATCTTCAAACATAGATTCCACTACCCCCTTATATGCTTGGAGGTCGGTTACTGAATCAACAAGTTCTCTCCATTCTAAAACCCGCGATTTCATCTTAGACGTCTTGTCACCTGTGTAGCTAGTGAAATAATAATGAAATATTGTAGAGCACCACACGTCTTATACTACCCTTGACCGACGTATACATATATACGGAGCCTCAATATTTAGTGATATTTATACGTACATGTACGAAAACTGCTAAAGTGAGGTTTGGCATGAGTTACCTCCCATTGACTGTCAGCCAAACCTTTTCCCGTTTCAAGGGGAGATACTCTTCGCACCATAAATCACGCAGTAAGCCTGGGAGTCGTAGACTAGGAATAAATAGAAATCAACACCAATCTTTTTTTTTTAGCCCACGATAAAAGACACTAAACATCAATCAGATCAAGACCGGTTATCAAGATAAACTGCTACATCATAAAACAAACAAACACATATTTTTCCACACTTTTTTTTTTCTCTTTTATTTTTTTACTCGAACATTACAAACGCACTGAACAAGATAACGATGTTTTACAGTATTCAACCTTCAAGATATGTACAGAAAGAATAAATCGAGAACTCGTAAACTGGAACTAAGAGTTAACAATAACATTTTTTTTTTCTCACCAAATCGCAAAATTCAAAAATCGTAGAGTATGTCGATAATATAAAGAACTCGCAAAAACTAGCACTATTAGTTAACAGCAACAACAACAACAACAACAACATGTCACCAAATTTCAAAATTCAATAAATTGTCCATGTAATGGCTTAGTTTTGTTGTACTCTTCGTCTCCACACGTCCAGTCCCCTGATACGTATTCACTGTTGATATCGATGTATTCCCCAAATGAAAACCCTTACAATTGTCGAAATTAAGCACTCTAATATTTCCTCCATGGTCCGAGTTAAATTGAAATCGTTTGCGGGAAGATGTAGGTGGTCTGTAAATAAGTAAATAAATAAATAAATAAATAAATATACATGTCTATAATTCAGTATAAGCTCACATGACTTTGCACCATAGTTTATATAGTATACCTGGAAAACACTAGTGTATAAAATTAATTAAACATTACATATAGCTCAGTGTAAAAAGAATGACTTTTCATATTTTTTTTGTTAAAAAAAAAAAGGAATACTTACTTACCCTTCTCCGTCACCTTCACACTTTCCGCTTGTCAACCGCTGGAGGAACATATCGGAGAAATCTGGATTACGCTACTGGATGTCACACCTGTCCAGATACCGGCGGATTTTATCATCGCTCCATTGATCGTCTTTAGCTGCATCTCGAAAAGCATCGAGCACCTTAGTCTCAGCCAAACGTAATGCCGCTTGCTCAACTACAATTTCACTCTCCATATCCAGGTGTTGTAATGCCTGGAGACACGAATGGCGATTTTGACTAGGATGCTGCTCGCGGCAACCCTCACACTGTTCCTCTTTGACTTGATTGAGTAGCGGGGTCATATGCTGGATCATCATACGCCACGTTAAATTATCAAGTAAGCTGTTCTCCTCATCAGTGAGAGGCATTGGTGGCTGTGGGGAGATAGGCGACGCATTAGCTGTATAGGACACTCCCTCATCTGTCTTTCCAAGTATCCCCCGAATACGCTGGCAGGCCTCACTCAAGTGTTTCCACCTATCAGCTCGGAAAGTGATACCACCTTTTCTAGGATAATATTTTCCCTCCTTGCTGTAGTGCATCCATTGTTTGATATTCAAATACCACCACCGCTCCCCAGTTTGTGGGTCGTTATATGTTGACAAACTGAAGAAAACGTCATCATTCAACCGAAACAGCTGTTCTGACGGTACGCTAATGTCAGTCCCATCTTCATTCGCTGGTATAGGCCCGATTACTCATCTAGCGGTTTGTGATTGTAGGAGGCTTTCAAACTCGTCCCAGGCACTCACCGGGATGGCTATATTCCGTTCGTAAGGTTGGTTAACATGTTGAGCGAAGGTGATTTTATCTTCTCCAACCCGAATACGATACCCATTAGGAATATCGATATCACAGGTTTTCGCCGAAATCTTCTTCCCAGGCCGACCAAGTTTAATTCGCTTCTTAGGCGGGGGTTGTACATCCACTTCTTCTTCTTTGGCAGATAAAAAAGTATTCATTGCCCCAGTCGGTGTTGTTGATGGCTGCTGTTTACTTCTTGGCATAATGAGGAGGGAAAAAAAAAGTAAGTCAAGCAGGCTGGCAGGCAGGCAGGCAGGCAGGGAGGCAGGCAGGCGGGCAGGCAGGCAGGCAGGCAGGCTATGCTAGTTGACGGGCGAGAAGTCCCGAGGTAGACTGCTGGGTGAAGTGTGGGAATGAGCAGCTTTATATAGGACAATTTTTTTGGTATGACGCAAAAAACTTGTGGAAATTTTTTTGGTATGACGCAAAAACTTGTGGAAATTCCCCAATAGCAGCAGGTAGGTCCAAATTTGACATAATGACAAAAACAACTGTCACAAAATGGGGATTCCCCACAGACGGTGAATCCCGATAGATGGCGCTGCGATGCTTGTAACGGTTTTCCCTTCGGTCCGCGCTGCCTAACTGGCACACGTTCTAAAAATAGCAGAATCCACCCGATTCATATAAAAGCAGCAGCGTTTAAGCGGGACTGTACCATTCACTCAAGAATAACATGGATGACGCAGTGCTAGCGACAGCCATTGCGGAGTATGCTAAGGCATACGAACGGTATGAACCGAGTCTCAACATCAACGCTAGATTGCTAGCGATGGGTGCAGTGGAAATAGAGAATAGTCGAGCGGAGGTGGCCAGCTGGTGGGAATGAGAGCGGCGTGTGTGGCGCAGGGGAAGCCATTTCCCTCGTGGACACCTCCAGCCACACCAACACCAAACACCGCGCCAGGGGAGGAGGACAAGCAGAAGGGGGAACAGCAGGGTGGAGTGGGAAATTAAAAACCAACCACCCTCCCCACTCCCCACATTTCCAAAGGTCCTTTTCAGGACCAACCATGTCTTCCCGAAAGGAACTTTCAAAATATCTAAGCATGATATATATATATATATATATATATATATATATATATATATATATAGGTGAATTATGTATGTATCGTTTTAATGTCTGTGTTTTGTCCGATAGATGGCACTGCGACGCTTGTAACTGTTCTCTCTTCGGTCCGCGCTGGTTGGCTAACTAGCACAGCTTCTAAAAATAACAGAATCCACACAAATCAAATAAAACGAGAGGTTAGCTGGGTGAAACAACGGTCCTTCTCAGGACCAACCAACCCTTCCGAAGGAAACTTTCAATATCTAAGCATGATATCTTAGTTATGCATGAATTGTTTCTGAAAATTTGCTCTCTGTGACCGCCCCGCTTTTTGGCGCGACACCGAAGTTTACCGAACTTCACCGGACTTTACAAGCCCCCTGATTTGTATAAAAGCCAGCCCGCGCTAAACATTTCATATCCAGCGGTCACAATGGAAATGAGCCCAGTTTTAAGAGCGATAGCGGAATACGGAGTAGCATGCGTCAAGCACGAGCGTGTGCGCCGCGCCTATCTGCAGGGGGAGGCGATTTACCCCCAACTAGTCACCGCTAGGGGACAGAAGCTAACTGCTTGGGAGCGATTTGTACAGGCGCTCCTAAGGTTAGATGCCCAAAGGATTTCACGAATAATCTTCTACCCTCAGCGAGGAGGTGGCGGGGGAGAGTCGGAGAGCGGGCGAGAGGCCGAGAGCGGGGGAGAGACAGAGAGCACGATAGAGCTGGAGGAGGGGGGAGAAAACCACCCATAGCCAACCTCTCCACTTCCCACATTCCCAAATTCCCAACGGTCCTTTTCAGGACCAACCATGTCTTCCCGAAAGGAACTTTCAAAAAATCTAAGCATGATATATATAGGTGAGTTATGTATGTATGGTTTTAATCAACTAAAAGCTAATATTTCACAATGTATTGTATACTATATTTCTGTAAAAACAATCGATTGATAAGCCCTATCTCTCTATATGCACGCATAATCCACCTCACGGAATGAACCGATCACGTGCACACCGCCTGATAGGAAAAAAACCACACTCTACCTTACCAAAACATATGACGTCATATGACGTCATCACCGTACCTCCACGTACCTCCACGTACCTCCGTACCTCCCAGGTTAAAAGATAGGAATGAGCGGTGTGGGCCACATTTTATACTACTAACGTCAATAAAGTAAATCAAGTAAATTATGGGAACCAGTGTTTTATGTGCTAATCGGACGTTTATAGCGCTAGATATCAGAAATGCCGGATGAGTTACGTCCCTTTTTAGTGTAGCGCAGTACGGCGACCCTCATTCTGAGGGATGACCATTCGTGACGGTACAGTTGACCTCGTATCTAAATGTGTACACTTGGCTAATACTCTAAAGCTAGACTGACCAACATTAACCACTATCTTATTCACTGCTCACATACACTGAGGTACCTAAGCTACAGGAGACCATGCCGCTGGCCGTCATCTCCGATCCGAATGGGGACACAATGAACTGTTATGAGTTCAAGGGGAAGAATTATCCGCCCAGGCCCCCAAAACCGCAAGAAGAAATCCTCACGAGGCTGCCGGATCTTCCCTGCCGCGAGGATGACGTGGTGATCGTCGCATTCCCAAAGGCAGGTAAGATCATCGCATTTCCCAAGAGAGAAGACATACTCTATGTGAGGTCATGGGTTCACAATGTACCTCAACGAATATGACGACGTTCTGTTTCTTTATATATTAGGGCTCCTATTCGCTTCCGGACTTACATGCAGTGTTCTAACATTCTGTCTGTAGTTAAGAGAATTACACTGCATACTCTGTAGGCAAAAACGTCAATGTGCATAACTGAAACAGTGGATAGCATGGACACTTTGAGGGGTAAAGTATACAGCTGGACAATATCGGCCTGATCCAAGGCCGGAGAAACAGAATATCTAGACCGACTACAGAGACGCGTCAATGCAGATATAATCCTGTCTCGAGTAAAGCGTTCCTGGCCGTTTTTAAATCAAAACTTGCGTTAATCGTATTTTTGGCGTTATTAGAAAATGCAAATGTATCTAAAAGGTACAAGAACAGGTATCCGTAGTTGTTTTCTTAAGCTTTTTACCCGTATGTCCTACTGTCCTAATGTCCATATCCTTCTAAACGTTATATCTGTAGAACGGGTTTAGCCCAATTTCACCAAACTTACACCACAGTTACACTTTGGCATGAGGAAGAATCCTATTGATTTTCGGGGACCTTGATTTCTTTCTTCAACGTAGTTTGTGTCAGTTAAGTTAAATTCTCGTAAACGCTCTATCTCCAGAACTGTTTGGTATTGGTTCACCAAACTTACACTACACTTACTCATTGGTGTGAGGAAAAACTTGACGTTTTTCTTTGTGGTCACTGGGATCATTTAGGCTAAGTTCTTGTAAACCCTCTATCTCTAGTCGGGCTTAGACCAAGTTCACCACACTTAACCACACTTATACTTTGGCATAAAGAATGACCCTATTGATTTTCAGCGACCTTGGCTTTCTCCAAGGCCGTTGGGGTCATTTAGGTCAAATTTTATAAAAGGTTCGGGAACGTTCTGTGTTTTGAACAGTTTGTCCCACATTCACTAAGCTTATACCACACATACAGTCCGGCCTGATTAAGAACCCTATTCATTTTCGGCGACCTTGACCTTATCAAGGCCATTACAGTCATTTAAATTACATTTTATGAATGGATGGTATTATACATAATGTCTCTTGGAATTCGTATCTAATCGTTACATTGTACATGTGCTTAAGGCTGAGGAGTTTTAAGAGCATTGCACGGTATATATATGTATATTTTCACTTTACAGATACAGATGTATTTATTTATTTATTTATTCATTTATTCAAGCTTATATTTGCAACGCCTGTTCGCGTTGTTGTTAGGGCATTGTTGACAGTGAGGGGTCGACCATCGACCATGACCGTTCAGATAGCCCTATGCAAGTTCATTGGGGTGCATTTTTCATCCACTGTTATATGAAATACATCTGCACAACAAATGCGGAAAACTTCGAAAAGATAGCAGAATGACTGTTTAGCTAGTTTGCTGATGCTGTCTGCTCTCTATCATTTTGTCTAAGATCTTGACACCAATGAAGATATATACATCTAATATACCGATCACTGATGTATTTAATGTGCTTGCCATTCAAAGATAAATAAAGAGCAACGCCTTGGTACGTGGTAATAATATCAGGTCATCAGCGACGCCTTGGTATGTGGTAATAATAGCAGTTGATCGGCGACGATTTGGTATGTGGTAAAAATAACAGTTCGTCATCTACATTCAGTAACAGCCAGAAAAGGTATATTTGTCTCTCTATTGGTCAGCAACTTTATGGCGAAAATAATGCAAGGGTGTGTATGAAGTGTTGTGAATGGGTATGTGCACCTGTGATGAGGATCAATCCATTCAATTTTCCTATTGACTTGGTTCCGGATTTTGAAAACGATTCTTCTTTCTATTTGAGATACTACAAACAAGACAGACTGATAGAAAATGTTTAGATTTGTTTGGGAAAGAGTGAGAGGTTCGCCTTGTCGTTCTAACGACAACGTGGTTATGAAATGCTGACGCCAGCCAACTGTTTTGCGATATACTCTTTGTAGAAGAGGACAAAATCACATTGAGAACAAATATTAAGCACACATTTGTCGCGAATAGATAGGTCATATTTATACTTTCGTTCTAACGTCTTCAGGATCGCATTGGGTTTGGGAGATGTGCAATATGTTGCTGACGGGAGTAGCCGAAATACCAACCGATAACGACAAACAGAAGACATTTCTGGAGGTGCAGACAGCAGAGGAACTCAACAGTCGGCCATCCGTTCGTGTTCTCAACACGCATGTCACACCAGAACTGTAACCCAAGGACCTAGTCAAGCATAAATCAAGGATCATATATGTCGAGCGGAACCCGAAAGATGCTACAGTGTCATTCTTTCACCACCTCAGTAAAATGAGACCCGTAGACTATTCTGGGAAATGGGATGTTTTTTTCGAATTAGCCATGACAGGAAAAGGTAAGGCCTAAAGTGTGTTTACACATGAATGCCTTTCCGTGCGTGCGTGCGAGAGTGCGTGTGAGAGTGCGTGCCTGTATGTGTTTGAAGTTTTACGTAATCAGGGTACCAGTTGGATTGGACACTCTATATAATTCCACTGAACCGCTAAATCTCGGAAAATCGATATGTCTCGTGGAAAACGTAATATGCAGAGTGCCCATACACCTCGGTCATTGGATGTTGATAGGTGTAGCGCGTGGCCTTACCTGTCTGTCTCAGCTATCACTGTGTGTATGTATATAGGTAGCCATTGAAACACACCGTCTGATTCATTTATTGGAGTTATTAAGGTGTTCCCTTTGATATTTTGGAGTGACTTGATGTCAACAGTGCCACTCACAAACTCATTCTATAGGCAGGTGATATAGGAAGTTATGTATGCTTGGGTGATATGTATATATGTGCTGTGTCTTATTGTGGTAGGGTGTCCACACGTCAACAGTGGCATTGTCGCGAGAAATAAGACAGCTCTCGGCAGCACTGACGAGCAATTGGCACATTGATAATCGCCACAAAAATGGGGCGGAATTTTTGAACGCTGCCATTAAAAGAAAATCCCAATCCTGACCTCAAAGTACCCTTACAGAGGAACTTGGAATAAACGCGAGCGATGTATTAGCGAATGAAAATGAATGTAATTTGCACCACGCAGTGCCAATAAGGTGGTGCTCAGGAGTTTGACAACGACAACATATCCAATGGTTACGTGGTTCTAAATTACATGAGGTTTGCATGTGATCAATTGACCTTACCGGATGACCTCTGAGTCCGGCGGAATAAATTTCCTCATATGTATCTTAGAGCTGATATCTTAACGCAGGCCTGATGAAGGAAGTAGGATTAGTTTTGTTTTAGAATGTACGAGTCAGCACGATACACACGAACTGCAAATGTCGTTCTAAAGCCTCATTTTCTCTTACATGAATTTTATTGACCCGCTCCCTACAACCGCTTTACGCCCCACTCTGCATGTCGTCACACGAGAGGAAACTATATAGCAAGCTTGTTGGCACACTCAGAATCTGGGCTTAATTTTTTAATTATCTTTTATTTCCAAGACAATTTTACATGATTGTTCGTCGAAGTTGCGATTTTATTACAGTGCTATTTTACCTATAGGTATATATTTTTATGCGGTTATTTGTGGCTCCTGGTTCGATTATGTCCAAGCTTGGGACGAATTTTTCCGGATTCACGAAGACATTCCAGTCCTAAGTCTCTGTTACGAGAACCTTAAACAGGTAAAATGTGAAGGAAAATTTTAAGATACGGAAAAATGTGACCTGTAGTGAAAACTGAGTCATAAAAATAGAACATCATGTGTCTCATTTTCAAGATTTTAATATTCTAGTTTCCAGTAATGCAGTCTTAAGAAATTCAGGTGCGCTCTTTGTAGTCTGTTGTTCATTTGTGTGACTTTTCCAGTTGCTGATTACGCATTTATTGCCAACATAAACTTATAACTTTCCATGAGTAAACGCTGGCCTCTTTTCATCATTTAGTTTTGTTGGGGGTGATTTTTTTCGGTATTGTAAATTTTACTTCATATGTTTCCTGTTTAAGGTTCTCGTAACAGAGCCTTAGAACGGGAATGCCCTCTTGAGTCAGGAAAAATTCATCCCAAGGTGTCACATAATCGAACCAGGATCCATAAAGAGCTGCATGAAATATGTGGTTGAAAATATATTTATGTAATAAAACCAAAAATTTTATTCTTGTAATATAAAAAAGTTTAAAGGAACCCTGTCATCATTTTAAGAGCGCACTATATCTGAATACCGCCAGCTATTGGTATTAACTAGGGCATTACAGTGTTACTATGCTAAAATGCCACTTCAATGGTCTTTACTAGACTTTAGACAGACATCAACATGCAATAGCTATGTAATAACATATAGAATATAGCATGTACCAAGTTCTTCACGAACACTATTAGAAAATTTCAAAATTATTTTGTATTAAGTCATAATTTGGCATTTAAAACAAAATCTAATCTGCCCATAAATGACAAATGTGGACATCATAAACTCATGACATTCCGGTTAGGTTAAAAGGAAGGCTTTTCTAAAATGAACTTATGATGGGTGAAAAGACCATTAAGAACTGTATCTGAAGATATCTTCACTGATTTTTTTACATGTTATTGCACCAAAATAGATGCAGTCAAATATTATGATTGTATGGTGGGTTTTATGGACCATATTGAGGATGTGGTTCACCAGTGATGTCGCGCCGACTTTTCTATGTTACTGGGGTAGAAATTTAATGTCTTGTTAGCGTTTCCACACCCAGGCGAACTTTACAGGAGCACTCTTCACGATACCTTTATTCGGAGCTGAATATAAATGTGTACAAAAGTTGTGTGACGCCACTGGTGGACCACATTATTAATTTGGTCCACAAAACCCACCATACAATCAAACCATTAGACTGTGTTTATTTTGGTGAAAAAAATCTAAAAACTTCAGTATTTTCAGATAAGGTTTTCAATTGTCTTTTCACTCACCATAAGTTAATTTTTATAGAGTGCCCCGCTATTCATAACATACAGTAAACCGAATCAGAACAATCTTGTTTATTTGGTCCATATCATTCAAATTTCAAGACAAAGCTATTGTTTTAACTAAGAACAATTTTGTTCGCAAAGGTTAGAACTATTTAGATACTTCTAACAAAAACTCTAAAAAAAACTCTACTTCTGAAAAAAATGTCCAGATTGAAATTAAGATTGAAATATTTTCAATGCGCTATAACATGTCTAACGATATTAAAATTTATACTTTAAAACAAACGCAAATGCACTGATGCATGGTATGTATTAAAATTCTATAGAAATACAAAAGTAGAAAAATATAACTTCTAGAACTGTGTGCCAAAATTATTCAACAGTTGGTTGATATCTCCGTGTTTAAACCTTATTCTCTTCCTAAAATAGAGTGGATTCCACTGCCTGGTTTTAAGGGACGACTCTGCCATATGGGTACCTTTTCCCGCCCAATTGCGATTCGCACCTAAGTCGGACTGACTATTGTTCTCTTGTTATACATGAGTATATGTTATCAGTTTGCCCACAGTTATATTCTCGTGGCAAACGGAGGACTGAACAACAGACTAGACAGCTAGGGCCCGAATCACGATGGAGGGAGAGTTTCCTTATTACATGAAGAGCTTGTTTCCCTCAATGGCTTTTAGTGCCAGTCACGGTGCCATTTCAAAGCCCCTATTCCTGAACAACCCTTCATCAATTCTAATATAAGACAGCATACATAGACAAGATATAGTGTTTTATCTCGTGCATTGATTTCTGTCGATCTACGACAAGTTAATAGAAGTTTTTTGTGACATTATGACCTATGAGCCAAAAGAAATGTAGATTTGAGCGTCTTAGAGATCTTAGCAGAGTAAAAACACCAGACAATGGCCAGTGAGTGAGCTTAACCAGTCACTAGTGGCCACAGAATCTGATTTTGGAGAAGATTGGAAGGTTTGGCTTGCAAGACAGAAATGAACGGCCGTTTCCAACCACTATATCATCAAGTATCTGTCATTCCCCTTACAGGCCTATTAACCTTGTTTAGCTTAAATATTCCTGAAAACAGCATAAAACTCCATATAAATAAATAAATAAATAAATAAATAGGTCTTACCATCCCCTGCCATGGCCACATCCAAAAATCCGTCCCAAGTTCCACAATAGTTCGCATTTTTCATTTTCCTGATGTGGTGAAAGAATGACACTGTAGCATCTTTAGGGTTCCGTTCGACATATATGATCCTTGATTTGTGTTTGATTAGGTCCTTAGGGCACAGTTCCGGTGTGACATGCGTGTTCAAAACACGGACGGATGGCCGACAGTCGAGTTCATCTGCTGTCCAGACCTCCAGCATTGTCTCGACTTTGTCGTTATCTGTTGGTATTTCAGCTATTCTCGTCAGCAACATATTGCACATCTCCCAAACCCAATGCGTTCCTGGAGATGTTGAAATCCGTATTACAAACACGCGATTCAGTAGTAAATGTTTCAAGAACAAATGTGCTCACTTCTTCAAGGAGGTAACTTGGTTGACATTAGCATTTAACACAGCTGTTAGAACGATGTGAAGAATACCTGTCGGAAGATGTAATATCATTTAGGAATCTAGGTTCATCTCACGAACAGTGAAGGTACATTTTGTTCTTTGACATAGTAAGGATTTCAAAAGTGCCTTCGGGATAATCCTTAAGGTAGACGTCGTTGTAATCATTGACCAGTCACCTTACTACAGAGTTGTTCTAATCACGACGTCAAGAAAACTAAACAGTTTATCAACATGACTTCCCACGGAATTTGTATACAGTTGCCTGCAGTGTTAGACCACAGAAGATAGCTTGTATTCTACCAATATGGCATGCATGCTTGTGTGTCAAACGTGGGGAAGATCGTCAGTATGTAACATGGTATAAAGGTCGGTATGAGGCCGCTGTCCTCCAGCCATGGACAGAGAAGGAAAAAATAAAATAAAGTAAAATGATTCAATGAAATGAAATAAAATGTATTCCCTACAATTCGCTTTGTACTTTATCTTTGTGTTCTTTTCTATTTCCACTACAACTAAATGTTTATACTGTTACTGATAATGTGAAAGTACGTATAGCAAGCATGGAATTAGAATATATTCAGTTCGGTAAGTTTGATATTCAATGTACTACCTTTTTCTTTTGGACTACAATTGTCTACATTAAGTTTGGTGAAAAAAAATCTGAAAAATCAGTGAACTGTTTTTAATCGCTCACCATAAGTTCAATTTTTCGTAGTCTTTCCATTTTAAAAACTAAGATCCAGACGCAAGGAGAGCTTATTTGATGAAGCGGAAGCACTGCTTTTTATATTATCGTTAATTTTCCTTGCACAGCACACTACAACATATAAATCAAAAGACTTCTACAGCTGAACTGCTCCTATCTCCAAAAACATGTGGAGAAATCAAGAATTGCCAACATTGGCTGCCAAGACACCACAAGCCTTGCGACACCTCGATCTGACCCTCTAAACGCCAATGTCACAAATGTTATAGCTTACCTGCTTTAGGGAAAGCGACAATGGTGACGTCATCCTCGGGGCAGGAAAGGTCTGGCAGTCTCGTGAGAATGTCATCTTGATCTTTGTCGGGTCTGACTGGATAATGCTTCCCCTTGAACTCATGACAGTTCATCGTGTCGCCATTCGGGTCTGATATGACAACCCGTGGCATGATGCTGAAGTTGCACTAACCTACATATAGGTATAAAACCACTAATTCGATTCAGGCGCACAGAAAACGGACGGATAGGGACGGGTGGGGATTGGCTGTATCTGTGAAGTGTGTTGAAGTACTGTCAGATAATTTTTGCAGGTATAGACTATGACAAATAGTAATTGAAAAAAAGTCCATTACTTGTGGGTACAATTAAACAGAAAAAAATATAGTCCAATGAGAAAGTTCCCCCTTCGCCCCATTTCTATGGCGATAGAGCGTTAGTACCTGCATTCCAGGTGATTTATTTTGAGAAAATCGTGGTCAACCACAGATGATATTTAGATATGGTGTAGGCCAGGCATCTAGTTATATGACAGTATGTTTCATTTGGGCCAACAAAAATTCGGGAATACAGTTTAGGTGGGTCTTCTTTGTTAAATTACTACATAAATAGTAAGGAATTTTTTAGTGTTTTTATACCTATGTAAATTTGTAGGTGGTGAATATGGGGTTAGCTCACTGTGGTAAGAAAAGTTGCCTTTCTTTTGAGATTTGAATAAAAGCTCATTTATCGTGCCTAGTGCAAATTTTCACTATAGGCTACATGGCACAATCCCGGAGTAAATAATGTACACTAATATAATATAATACTGGCCCTGGCTAACCTATACTTAGAAAAGATTAAACCCTCTAATTGCAGTAGCTTGTAGTTTTACAAGGTATGCCAAATATACCAAATTCCAAAGTACTTGGTGTTGTTGTCTTCTTTGCACATAGTATGTATGACCCGTCAGATGTTGAAAGGCAAGGAAGATCAACCTCAGTGGAAAACAGGTAAAGTAAAGGTTTTCGGCCGCCACGTCCTTCTGGTGGATATCACTTTGGGTTAAGAGCGCTAGGGCTTGCGGTCACAGGTTCGAAATCAGCTGACGGCTGCAACATTATTTTTTTGTTTGATTAGTGTTTTACACCGTATTCTCACGAATGTTTCACGTATACGACGGCCAGCGTTATTGTGGAAGGAAACCGGGCAGAGTCCGGAGTAACCAACAACAAACCGCTGGTTGCTGGCAGACTTCCCCACGTACGTTCGGAGATCAATGCAACCAGAGCTCGATTTGAACTCTCAGGAATCGCATTCAATCCGGATTTCCCTGGCATTTCCATAAACGGTAAACAAAGGGTCGCGGAAATCTCGCGAGATCCACTGCAGTTTGCAGGTAAGGGTAACTGATTGCGGTACGACCCATCACTTTACACTGGATTTGCAAGGACAGTGTCATTGTTATTTGTATTGATGCTTATTTGACACTGGATGCATTCATCTTGTACTTTATAAATGTACATATATCAAAGGGAGACGCCAGTTCAGAACAGTGGTGAATGCACAAGTGTTAAAACGAGGAATTCAGCTGAAATTTATTTATTTATTTGATAAATAATAATAATATTTGATTGATTTGAAGACCAGTGTGGTGAGAAGAGCAATGTTTTATTTATTTATTTGATTGGTGTTTAACGCCGTACTCAAGAATATTTCACTTGTACGACGGCGGCCAGCTTTATGGTGGAAGGAAACCGGGCAGAGCCCGGCGGAAACCCACGATCATCCGCAGGTTGCTGGCTGACCTTCCTACGTACGGCCGGAGAGGAAGCCAGCCCAGCTAAAATGCCAGGCCTCTCCGCAATCTGATACACTTCGCACAATCCCGTGGCTCGCGTGCTATTTCCTGGGTATGATGATGGAGATTGACAACTAACTCTTAAGGATGAAGATCTTAAAACGAATTACGATAAGACGGTCACTAAATATGAATATACAAGATGACCGGCCACAAATATTATAGCCTAAGATAATGATTATAATTATTCCAGCTGAGTCTAAAACATAACTCTTCCCCAAGGCTCTGAAAATGTTGTCAGTCTGGTCATGAGACACACTCAAGTCGATAGCCAGCCTTAATTAGGAACTTGTAGGGTTGAGGCTAGTTGTAGGCTACGTATTGCTTTTCGTCACGCTGTTTCGGTCAAGGATGAAATAAACTGTAGTCTATCTGTGCATGTCTTAGGCCGATATCGGAGTATGTAGTTAACTGCGTGAAAGTTTGAATAGAGATTACTCTCATTCCCTAATTAATTCGCTTACACGTGACACAGAAACGCTGAGAATTCTAAGCATATATTACCACTGAATATACTCACCGTTAGCCTCTCGCACCAACGAAGGTCAAGACGCGCAATCGCCTGAAGCGTATTAAATGGGCCTTAAATTAGTTCTGCATGGAGCGTGACCCGGTCAGTGTGACATTTCACATGCACGGACGGTATATCCCAGGTAAACCGCACGGAAATTTATTTTTGCAATGTATGTAAATACAGTGTCTCCTGATGACAGGGCGAATTCATGCCGCAAAAGTGCTGCCGCCACTGAAACATCATGCCAAAAACATGACACCGGGCATGACACCCAATCCAGTCACATTATACTGCCACCGGATCTACCAATCCTCTTTCCTCGCTCTAGCCGCTCAGTGCTGAGCGCGAAAGTCTTCGGTATGACCCAACCGGGGTTGATCCCGGACCTCCTCACCCGAGGCGAAAGGAGAGCCATAAGTGTATAGATATCTTATGTTTGACCCGATAAACAGTTTCGCCTCAGCTTTCAATCATACGGACGATAGTTCGAGTGGACGGTTTCCGATTTTGAGTAGTTGGGAGAGTTCAGTCGCAGCGACGTTAACTCCCTCACACAGTGGCTCCACACACAACTTTCATGTAGGTATGTATACTTCGGGTTTACGTCGTCATTTTTCAGTCATATGACTACGACACAACTATAGCTTTTATCTCACTCGCAGTGTTTGTATGGCTCACCAGCTAGGAGCCTGGGCCCACTTCCACGAAGTCCCCTTAACCTTATGAGCTCGTAACTACCATGCCGACCAGCATGCTCTGTGGTTATTACGTCGCCATGGTAGCTGTGCTATGACGAGCTAGTAACGTTAAGATTGCTTCGTGGAAGTGAGCTCAGGTTAATTTAAGAAGCGGAAACACGTATGATAGCTTTATATGAATTTATTAACTGCAAAATTGCGTTTTTTCACTCAGTGAATTAAATGCAATCAAATGTCTGCGACACACACTAGTATAAAATTTTCGTTTTTACTGTGAAATAACGGTCATAACCGTAATATTATCGTGTGAAATAATATGTGAACTCCACAGAGGTGTGTCTCCTGTTACAGATGTTTTACTACTAAAACGTCTGTAGTGCTTGGTAAAACCTTCGTATAAATACAGGAGTTAATTAGCGTGGTAAAAACGATGCCCATTTTAATAGTGTATTGATAATATCACACTACATTATCTCGCTTATAACGTAACCTCAAGTATAGGTCATGACCTATGTGAGGTTCTTAAAATCCAGTTGTATGCCGGAACTGAAAACGTCCTAAAAAGTACGTTATTTTCATAGCCTATTGCTAGTAGCCGCATATGTTGAAACATGCTTCAGTATCACGACGCTGTTTTAGACATACGTCTGGCTTAGTCAGACGTCAGGCGTGCTCTTGTAAATTGCAGTATTCTTTCTAAACCTAAATTTGAGTTTTCATTTTTGAAATGACAACTCTTCAGATTAAAATATTTCTTAAGACGAGTCACAATTTTAGCTCTGAAGTTAAGACCAAGTCTGTGTTGAGCCTAAGGCAACTTCTTACATAGGTTGTTCCGCAGAGTAGGCATTCGAGGCAGTGCGAGATTATCAGATTTATCTGATTGTTGTTCACCGAAAATACTCAAAAAAGTCTTTCACTTATAAGATGGCGGTGAGTTTTATCCCTGGATGCAAAAGAAGTGCCGGAGTAAAAACCAGCGCCCTTTGGCTAGTCACTGACTGACTTCCCCACATGTGACATACAGACAAGCACGCCATATTCAGTCAGATGGAAGACGTTGAGGTGGTCTTCAACGAACGATAAACTGTTCAAATGAACCACGCCAGAATCGTCAGCCACGTATTGTTACCAGTGCCAAGCAAGCAACGAGTGTGTGTTGGGTGTGTGTGTGTGATCTTTTCAAAAGATTCAGTGTCACAGTGAATGCCCATCTAGACGGATAGTACCCAAATACCCGTCAAACAGCCCCGACTTAAAGTCGTAACCGGGAGCCATAAATTTGAGCATAACTGTAATCACAACGAAAAGACGCCTTAAAGCAGATTCCAATAGAGGGACATGGCAGCCAAGACGTTTTTTAAATAGACTGTTATACTTAATCATTTTTCCCCGGAGCTGACCTTTATTCCTTTTAATGTTATAGGTGTCCAATAAAGGTAACAACATCATGTAGGTCGGACTTGGATAGATTGGTAATACATTTGTTAACACAAGAAAACATGTGGAACTTGCCACGAAAGCAACAATTTTGCGTCACTGACCAAGTAGGTGTGGGCAGTGGTCTTCGTATCAATCAACTATGCAGATTTGTCATAATGCACGTATTATATGTTTACTTACTGTGTAGGGCCGTTCGTCTCTACTTAGAGAGGTCACTTTTTTGGCATAAACAGTTGGGGTTGGGGTTTTTACTCTTGTATTCACTCACTTGGAATTCGGTCTTTCCCGATGTAAATGTTGTCCTCAACTGTACGCTGCAAAACAGCTTTTCTTTAATTTTGAAGTAATTTGAACTTCATACCACCTAGTGATTTGTGAATTTCCAAGACCAGCCGAGCTTTACTATCTGCTGTTTTCCTCGAATCGAGTCTGTCGCACTACCTACTGTCCGGGACATTTAAGCCGTGTTGAAGGAGTGGAACAAATCCAAGAAGATGTAACTGACTAAATCAGAGACAGTTTGGGAATTTTATCTTTGATCACTATTTTAATAATGAATAGATGGAATTATAATAGCAACTAGCTTTGAAAGAGAACAGGAAATCTGAATTTGGAAACGGCAGTCGAGTCCATCTTAGCAGTACTGTTGGAGATGATTCGAAAATGCAAAGATGAGATGTTGTTTGACTGGATGCGTTGGTTACATTAGTGTTGACTGTGACAATGCAAGATTTATTATGCACGAATATTAACGAGGGCTTGATGAACCCTGAAATACTATAAGTTCACCTGAAACCGCTTTTCTTGGCGTACTTTACCTTTTGACCACGGAGCAGGCAACAGGAACCTTGCTCCAGGTTAGTGATTGTAACGATTCAGGGCCGTTAGTGTAGAAGCTAAGCTGAGAACGTGATCAGCATATTTCAGGACTAAAGAGTTGTAGATGTACCTGTATTATAAATACATGAAAGCTGACATTTTTTTTCAACTAAGCCTTTATTCAAACAGGCTTTATTAAACTTTTCAAGAATCCAGTAAATACCAGCTGATAAGTCTCCTATTCGTGGTTAATTTTGTTTGCAATGTTGTGTAGGTTTCGTGCGACCCTTTCAAGCCTCCAAA
Organism: Acanthopleura granulata; assembly: GCA_016165875.1. Classification (NCBI taxonomy): domain Eukaryota; kingdom Metazoa; phylum Mollusca; class Polyplacophora; order Chitonida; family Chitonidae; genus Acanthopleura; species Acanthopleura granulata. The sequence goes on along the minus strand of JABBOT010000080.1, from coordinate 7,550,451 downwards.
GAAAATATGTGTGCCCAAAGTACAACTGGGCTTTGTTATTTCAGAAAAATGTGCGCATGACCATTAACACAGAAGGCTCGGATATAGTGTTATTGGATAGGACAATAAGAGAACAATGGCTGTGTGTCCAGGTGCTGTAATGTAGCTGCTTTGGATGTGGTGGATTATACCAAAATTGTAGATATTTCCGTCAAACTTTTGGCGACTGGGGAATAGCTAGACAACGAGAGGAACAGATATGTGTGGAATTAAGTTCATTCCAGATGTCTGTACAACTTTAAACAGTATCATGACCGTGTCTGTGTGATCGAGCTAGACGATAACCTTAACGCACATGTAGTAGGCGTGGGGGTGGGGGGTGGGAGGCTCAGCCTGCCGTTGTTTATTATTTCTATATAAATGTACACGAGTGGAGAATCGGTCACAGCGAGCTATTCTGCACACCACGAGATTTGTCTACTACGAGATTCTCCGTGATGATGCTGTGGACTAAATACACATCATTTCCTCAAAATTTCAGGGCGTGCTAAGGCCACATATATTTTACGTCTTGGTTGTTCCGGCACCTTATTCAACGCACTAGTTTTTTGTATTTTGATGTATTTTAGTTCTTAGTAAAGAGATGAAACAATAACTTTAATTCAACAAATTACACAACATGTGGAATAGTTGTGCAAAATCGAGGTTTAATACAGTATCTTTTATAATCGAAATTTGCATGATTTGTCTTCGAAATTCAAGATGGCTACGTCCAGAGAATCGACGAATCAAGCAGAGTAGCGTCCCCTAATCTTCATATTTTCCAAATGGCGTATATCTATGTGAGAGTCGCTGTGTTGCTCGCTAGCCAGCTTAGAAATGAGTCTCAGTTTAGAATGACAGTGAGCTTGACCTACTTAAACCACTATCATACTCACAGCTTCCATACACAGAGGTATCTAAACTTTAGGAGATCATGCCGCTGGCTGTCATCTCCGACCCGAACGGGGACACATTTACCTGCTATGAGTTCAAGGGGAAGAAATATCCGCCCGTTCCCACAAAATCGCAAGAAGAAATTCTCACGAGGATGCCGAATCTTCCCTGCCGCGAGGATGACGTGGTGATCGTCGCATTCCCCAAAGCCGGTAAGACCATCGCATTTCCCAGGCTAGATGGCATATTGTATGCCTGTACACTGTTCTTGAACTATACATACCATATAGGTTACTAGCGTTCTGCCTATAGGTAACGGCGGAGGCTTCCGTGGCTCAGTCGATTAGCGCGCTTTCGCAGCACAATGACCAGAAGCCTCCCACCAATGCGGTCGCTGTGAGTTCAAGACCAGCTCATGCTGGCTTCCTCTCCGGCTGTCCGTGGGAAGGTTTGCCATCAACCTGCGGATGGTCGTGGGTTTCCCCTGGGCTCTGCCCGGTTTCCTCCCACCATAATGATGGCCGCCGTCGTATAAGTGAAATATTCTTGAGTACGGCGTAAAGCACCAATCAAATAAATAAATGAATAAATATAAGTAAAGGCATTATATTACGTACACTGCAGGGCCCAGGAGCCTCTGACGAACGCGATCGCTTTGTCTTCAAGTCCAGTTGACAGTCGTGGGTTTCCGCCGGACTCTGCCTGGTTTCCTCCCACCATAATGCTGGCCACCGTCGTATAAGTGAATTGTTCTGGAATACGCGTAAAACGCCTGCCAAATAAATTAGACAATACATACACTGTACTTTGAACACAGGTGTTTGGACCATATCGCCCTGATGCAAGGCCCGAGAAACAGAATATCTAGTTTTCGAAGCAGAGGTTTTGTCACTTCATTCATAACTTTAACGTTTCCGGTATTAGAAGGCATCGCCTGAATAAGGACGTCTCGCCGCGCACTTCGTGCACGAGGACGATGTAAGTCTCGCGCGAGGGGCGGCCTGAGACGTCTGCTATCAAATTAAAAACTCACATACAAAAAAAGTTACCTAAAAATAGCCTTTTTTCTGGTGAGCCTTTCTGAATTTTTCAAGCTTTAAAGACTTTAAAGATACGGATTATGATCGGGCTTTGTAAGGCAGATAGATGAGTGCGCATGACCGATGTGCGATAAACAAACCCATGTCGCTGTGTTAAAGCATTGTAACTCTCTGCAGTCACATAGAATCTTGCCCATTTCGGATATTTTATGCGAGTGTTTGTGACATCTGAGACTTCTTAAAAAATGGTCGAATCATTAGTTAACTATTTTGCAAATGCCGTCTGCTCCGTATCATTGTTAATCACTAACGCGTTTGGCCTTTTGTCTTCCGCTTGCCGCACGAGGCGCATTTAACACGCCCTGTTGAGTGCAATGGGCGTACCCTAAAGTTCTGGGGGCCCGTTTTACGAAGAGGGTGTAACGTACACCAAACGTAACCACTATGACGTCGTAACTATACAGCATGTGCCATCATAGCAGTTACGTTTGAGAGAACTTCGTAAAACGGGCCCGGACTACTTTTCAAACAGATAACAGAAACTATCACCTTAGAAGAGCTCGGAACATATAGTTTAAAAGAACAGCTATCATATATTTAATGTACATTTCAACAGGGGTAGTTACCGTAGACCGTCACATTTCGCAATGCAATGTCAGGTGGACCAAGCTACCAAGAGTTGAAATATGTAGTGTATCTAAAATTGAAGGGTATTTTCAACAACTGTTTACTTTTTAAAATATTTAATGATTTGATATTATTGAATAACATGTGTATTTAAGACAAAAAAAATTGAAAAGGAAATGACAAAACAGGATCGAACTCATGATTCCGGTGTCCAAGCCATGTTTCGTTACCCGCTGATTTCACTAAATTCATCAGATAATAATTGCCATATGTATTTCATACACATCGAGCGGAATGATATAATGTGTTGCAAATTAAATGACAAAGTTATTGTTTCAATCATAAAGGAGCCCCCAAGAGATATTTTGCATAAAGATCAAACACATTGAAATGCAAATGCTGTGCAAGATTTTTTCTGGAACTCCACTTCCTTCATGTCTAAATGAGAGCTTGAATAGGTGCAAAACTGCATGAATTTCACCAAATTGAACAATAGGGCATTTTCAGTAGAGTCGCTAATTCAAAAATGTAGTCTTCTTTACAAAATCATATCCATATATATATATATATATAATTTTTCAAAGTAAATGTATCCCATCCACAAATGGCAGATTTCTCACTCTATCAAACCTCTTCCTTTCTTGATTTGTCTGGGAAAGAGTGAGATGTTTACCGTATCGGAATGCCTGGTAGTTCTAACGACATAGAAGTTAAGAATTTGCTACGTCATCCAGCTTTTTGACGATATATTCTTGGTTAAGGAGGACAATTTTTATTAGTAACGAATATTAAGCATACATTTTTGATGACTGGATAATTTATATACATGAATGTATATATTTCTTTCCATGGTCTTTAGGAACGCATTGGGTTTGGGAGATGTGCAACATGCTGTTGGCGGGAATAGCTGAAATACCAACAGACAACGACAAAGGCAAGACAATGATGGAGATGGAGACAGCAGAGGAACTCAACAGTCGGCCATCCGTCCGTGTTTTGAACACGCATGTCACACCGGAACTGTACCCTAAGGACCTAATCAAACACAAATCAAGGATCATATATGTCGAACGGAACCCTAAAGATGCTACAGTGTCATTATTTCACCACATCAGTAAAATGAGAGATGTGAACTATTCTGGAACTTGGGCCGGCTTTTTTGATTTGGCCTTGGCAGGGGATTGTAAGACCTATTCATTTATTTATCTATTTACATGGGGTTTTACGCTATTTTCAGGAATATTTAACCTAAAACAAGGTGGATCAGACTTGTAAGGGGAAGGATAGATATGTGATGATATAGAGAACAAGGTGGAAACGGCCGTTGGTTTTATCTTACAGGCCAAACCTTTTCAGTCTCATTTTAAATCAGACTGGTAACTAGAGTCAAGTAAATCTCCCTGACTGACCATGGTCTGGCGTCTTTAGTCATCTAAGGACTTTCAGACGATCAAATCTACATTTCTTTTGATTCATATGTCATAAAAAAAACTTCAATTAGCTTGATATAGATCGATGGAAGTCCACGAGATCAAACATTATATCTAGTCAAGCACAAATCAAGGATAATATATGTCAAACGGAACCCGAAAGATGCTACAGTGTCATACTTTCACCACCTCAGTAAAATGAAACATGTAGACTATTCTTGAAAATGGGATGGATTTTTCAAATTGGCCATGACAGGAAAAGTTAAGGCTTAAATAATGTAGGCATTTATGCACGCGAGTGGCTTTGCGTGCGTATATCCGTGCGTGTCTGTCTGTGTGATTCTGCTTAAAGTTATGTGATTCTCTGCTTATGGACATTTCACAAAAAAAGACAACCCAAACGTAACCAAAGTTATTTTAGAAGAGGGGTCCATATGGACCCGAGGAGGGGTACACATTTTATATGATGTGCTTGGCAATTCTATAAATCACATTTTAGTTTGGAATTCTCACGAGGCCATGGGATACGACATTTTAGAAAGACCAGAAACACGATGTTGAGACCTAGGAATACGACCCAAGACGTATTCCACTACCATTTTCTCGTTGAAAATGGCTTTAATGTATATCAGAACTGTTTGATAAACAGGTGATTTAACAGTACTTCTATATGGCAGAATTGTGAACCAGGAACGGGTGACATCACAGCGGAAAGGAATGCCTTCTCCGACGGTAGAAATATTTCGCCCTTGATTGGTTAAAATTGACATTATGGTGGACAGTTCCATTTTTTCCTACCTAGACATTTTATTTTCTTTGAAATGCGATATCATTTTTATCCATGACGAAAATAAAAAGTGACGTTTTTTGAACTTTACATGAGATTCTTTATCGATACAAATATTAATTTGATCTAGTGTTGTGTTTTCTTTTGAATTGATAACTTCAACAACTTTTTGCCCAGTATTTCTTCCTGCGCATGCATGAATGTTTTTGTGGTTGTCCGCCTTGCAGCAACCATAAGTTTAAGTTCCCGTCGGAAGTAAGGCATTGTTAAAGATTGAAATGTTTGTGTAAAGTAAAGCAACTACTTATATATACAACATGTAAACCAAACCTATGTAAATACATCAATACGCAAAAAAAAAAAATTACATCGAGAAAACGAAAGTGAAAGGGAAATAAATTCACCAGCTGATGTATATACCATATGTACATAGGGAGACATTCAAACACAACATGTGATTCAGTTATTTCAGTTGTTAAAGTGTTCACCTTAATATTTTGGAACGATTTTGATACGGGCAATGTCACTCACCAAACCAGTAACAATATTTCAATAAGTGTCAATATGACATATAAATTTGTGGAATGAAATGTGCCACATTTCAATAAGGTTTGTCAGTTCAACGCTTAGTAAAGTAATTATTTCATTAGGAGTTGCATTGTTACGCTTGTTCAATAATTATTTCAATAAGCGTTAGAATTCATTCATTTCAAAACGGGAAATTTAATTCAATAATAGCCGCAATACAGCCCAGACGCAACCCCCTTTCTTCGCGTCACTTTTGTCAGTTATTGTTGTTGACCTTCAACTGACCATTTCCCCGCGGGTGCCCAGTTCATGCAATCGACATTCTTCCAAGTTGCCATTCTCCCCAGGCCTTTACGATCGGAAGTTATATGAAATGTTGCTGATATTTTGTTGCCTGGTGTTACGGCTAGGTTTTACGGCTAGGTTTTACGCTCTATACAAAAGTATTTCGCTTAGCTTATATCGTAACACTAAGGGTAACGCATGCGGCCGAAAGCCTCTGTCTTTCGTTTTGCATGCAGTTAAAAATAGAGAATGACAAACGAAATTTGAAGTCCATAAGACGTCAGAGGGAAATGAGTCTGACTTCTTATTGACGATATGTATCAGGGGCATTACTTGGTCTTGCGACCACGTAGACCAAAAGTCATGTAGAAAATAGTTAACACATGGACCTACTTGTAACACAGCTATAAACAACATGTAAATTTAGGGCGCATATGTAGCTTACCCCTTAAAGTCATATTTACACCTCCCAAAGTCTGATGTTTACAAATTTAGGAAGAGAATTAGTTCATGCTTGATTTCAAGCAGTACCTTTCTATACGGTCCAATAACCATCTTATAAACCCAGAGAGTGGTTTTCAGTGGCGCATAATTGGCTCACCATTAACACCAGCTATTCACACGCGCTTGAACATCAGTGTCTAACATATGCAAATCTCTTTTTTATGCGTGATTTTGCCCTTCAATAAATCGCAATCCCAAAATTTGGACAAAAAAAATAGACAACACTAGGCGAAATGTATGTATGTATCGATAAAGAATCCCATGCATAGTTTAAAACTCGTCTGGTGGTTAGAGCGTCCGCCTAGAGGTCGGACGATCCGGGTTCCATCCCGGGTCGGATTATACCGGAGACTTTAAAAATGGTACTTGTTGCTGCCTGGCTTGGCGCTCAGCACTGAGAAGTTATGGCAAGGAAACGGGACTGGTCGGCCCGGTGTCATTATAATGTGACTGGGTGGGGTGTCATGTCTGGCGTCGTCGGCATGATATTCCAGTGTCGGCAGCACCTTGGCGGCATGGACTCGCCCTGTCACAGGAAGACACAGAAAATATATACATTCTAACGTCTCGTCGTCGTCAAAGGACTGGAAAATTGTTGAGTACGACGTAAAACTTAAGCATACAAATATACATACATCATAGTTCCAAAAACGTCACTTTTTATATTTATGATGTAGGATAACCGATATATCGGCGTCCAGAGAAAGTAAAAATGGCCACGTAGGGAAAAATTGAACTGGATACTATGCTCTCAATTTAAACCAATCAAGGGTGAGATATTTCTACCGCCCGAGAAGGCATCTGTGATGCCACCCATTCCTAGTTCACCATTCTGGCGTGTGGAAGTAGTGTTAAATCGGAAAAGGTGTTTTCCGTCTGATTACAAGATAATTCTGACATACTTTAAAGCCATTTTCAACGAGAAAGTGGAAGTGGGGTTATTCCCCATCTCAACCAGAAGGCCACAATACATAATACTGAAGAGCATAGGATGTCGCGTCATCGCGGTATCCTACGCTCTTTTCTCTGCGTGTTTCCGGTTTCTCTAATGTGGCGTATCCTATGGCCTCGTAAGAATTCCATATTAAAAGGCGATTTATAGAGTGACCAAGAACGTCAGAAAGACACACCTACGCCTGTTTAAATCTGTATGGACCCCGCTCCTGAAATAATTTCGGTTATGCTTTTTGTTACCTTTTCTTTTAAAGTGTCCTGGGGGTCTATCTGTTAAGATAACGTCGTGAATCTCAATTTGTAAGGCAGGATTTTGCCCAAAGTTAATTTCAGGCATGGTCTGAAACCAAGTCTCGTTTCTCTGCATACAGGCAAACATACAGGCAATTGTATGGGAAGCTGTTGGCAAACTCCCTTAAAATCCCGCTGGTCGTCTTTTCATCTTTTTCAAGATAATCTTTCAAGTTTAGTAGATGAATTTGTGATTTTATTATGATACGTTTCCATGTAATATATTTCCATGCAGTTATTTATGGTCCATGGTTCGATTATGTGAAAGCTTGGGACGAATTTTTCCGGACTCACGAGGACATTCCCGTTTTAAGGCTCTGCTACGAGAACCTTAAACAGGTAATTGAAATGTAAACTCAATTTAACAATGTTGAGAAAAGTGACCTGTAATGACAACTGAATGGTGGGTCCATAGCCGAGGGGAGTAGCGCGCTAGTGCAGAGGAGTGGCCCAGTAGCCTCTCGTTCTTGTCTCGGTCTCTGTGAGTTCAAGAGCAACTCAAGCTGGCTTCCTCTCCTGTCGAACGTGGGAAGGTTGGCAAGTAGCCTGCCCTGTTTACTCCCACCATAACGCTGGTCGTCATCGTATAAGTGAAAAATTGGCGTGAAACAGTAATCGGATGAACTGATTTGGATGCATTTTTAAGTCAGGAGGTTTGTCCGGAAGGCTACTACTCGAATAGTACTAATTTACTGCTGGGTTTCTGGTTTCTTTCAACCAAAAACTTGGATAGGTAAAGCCCAGAAACTTCTGCCCGAAGCGATCGCTATGAGTTCAAGTCTAGCTCATGCTGTTTTTTTTCTCCTGGGAAGGTGTGGTAGCAATTACCGGACGGTCGAGGATTTCCTTCCACCATAACGGCCACTGTCGTAAAGTGAAATATTCCTGTGTACGACGTCAAATATCAGTGAAATAAATAAATCATATAATTCGTAGTAAACTATCGTATTTGCTTCCTCTTCGACCGTACGTGGAAAAGTACGCCAGCAATCTGATTCCTAATCGATCGTGGGTTTCTCCGGGCTCTGCTTGATATCCTCCCACCATAATGCTGCCCGCCGTCGTATAAGTGAAATATTCGCGAGTACGGCGTAAAACGCCAATCAAATGAATAAATAAATTCTTGCATCGTAGGACATTTCATGTGGAATTGCTCAACTCACCGAGTTCCTCGGAGTGGATCGGGATTCAGCATTCCTGCAAAGAGTGGCAGAAAAATGCGGGTTTGAAAGTATGAAGAAAACTCGTGTACTATCACCGGACCACAGAAAGCTTGTGAAAACGGATGAGCATCCAATATTCAGGAAAGGTAGTGTATCTGCTGATTAATTATCTCCAGTTACAAACTCACAATATTTTAGGTCTGTTTTTGTGAAAGGCCATCCTATCAGTTTTCATTAGCTGATGTTTTAGCTGGCAATAACATATACAGAGATAGGCCTAAGTATCTATTGTTGGCATCAAGAACGCCGCCGCTCCAATTGCATGGCATCACATGCCTCGCTCGCGCAACAGAAATCATGGGGTACAACACTGAGAATGTTCATTTTTTTACGCCCGGCATTAGGCGGTTTCCGTGGCTGCCACGGTAGTCAGTGCTTCCATCTCACAAACTTATAACATAGTCGTGGGTTTCCCAAGGGCTCTGTCCATTTTCCTCCCACCATAATGCTGGCCGCCGTCGTATAAATGAAATATTCTGGATTGCGGCGTAAAACAAAAATCAAGTCAAACCAAAAACTCAAAATAGGATGAGAACTATAATTCACATAAACATATTTTTGAGAAACATTTCTTTCTAAATTTACTGTTGTATGTGTACTCTTAAGTTTGACATTTAATACAAGAAGATACCCCCAAAACCCATGAAGTACTTCGCCTCGCAGTTTATGCTCATCAACATGCTTTAGTATTGTTTTATACCTTTTAAATGGATGTAGGCCTACTTGTTCCGGTGTGTATTCTTTTTACCTGAACTCGATGTGCAGTGAGACAGTCGACTTGCCATACATTGACTCCATACATTGCAACCACAAAAGCACCGCATTATGTTTTAACAATATACTTTCCGTTTTTCAATCCAACATCTGTGGACGGTCGTGGGTTTTTTGCCACCATAATTGTGGCAGCTGTGGTATAAGTGAGTATGACTTAAAGCGCCAATGAAATAAATAAATAAATCCATCATTGTTTTCAAGCCCTGTCAGTGCAAAGCACGTATTGTTCGAAGCTCTTGTATGCTCGATTGACTGACAGCTGTTTCATGGGACTGTACATGTATACATACTGTATACACTAAGTTGCCTTGAGGGTAGAAAGGGACAACAGGCATTGTTAATAGCATGACAAACATCTGAGAGACAGCTGTAAATTAAACTGGAAAATTTGTTTTTGTTAGGAAGTAGTGTGATTCGTTTTCCAGGGATAAATTGCCATGTATAAGGTTAATGCGTCTACAGTGACTCAGACTGAGATGGCCATGATTTGAATATTCACTTAATATTAGCAGAAATGTTATTTACTTTTGTGTTGATACACACCACACCTTTGTACATCAGGAAGAATAAAATAGCGCAAGAAAAGCTGCAACCAAAAGCTGTAAGAAGTAAGGGCAGAAAATGTACTAAAATAGAACGTGAAACTATTCCCACTGGGCTGTAATTAGTTAACACTCAATCAAAGGAAATACGCTAAATGTATAAATGTTCCAGCAGGAGGTGCGGGGATGGAGGTGCGTTAGCTTAATGGTTTAGAGAGCTAGTGCACGCAGCACAGTTATCCAGGAACCTTGCATCAATGCGATAGTTGTTCACGTCCAGATGACTTCCACTTCCTTCTCACGAGGGAATATGTGCCAGCAACCTACGGTTTGCCCTGGGCTCTGCCCGGCTTCCTCCGGCGCATTTTGCGCAAGACAAAATAATCCGGTACATGCTTCATGAATATCTGAAATTAATTAACTTCATGGAATTTGTAATTGTACATTATGGAAATCTCCATAAGCAAAGTCAGGGTAAAGTTTTTCGTCATTGGTTCTGAAGACTGTTTCACAAATATAGCTAAGATGTATAACGTAAATGATCTCTCATTTTTAAGTAAACTCTAGTTCCTTTCATCTATGGGGGTAGGGGGAGGGTAGGAAGGCCTCAAAGGGTATGTATAATGATTATTATCAGGTTAAGTTTTGACACTATAGCCTTAGTGTCTCCTTCGAACTGAGTGGTTTTCCTTTTCACCTAGTCCTCGTATCAAGCCTGTTTTCACCTTCAGGTATTGTCGGGGACTGGAAGAACTACTTCACGGTGGCGCAGAACGAGAGGTTCAACGCCGAGTACAGCAAACAGATGACCGGATACAGCTTTGCGTATGAACAATACATGTAACACAGATGGTGTAACACGTATGATGTACAACGTATATATCATGATATGACCTAAGAATGATGACCCGTGAGTGATCGATGCGCCATTCTATACAGGGAACAGTAAATTTGTCAGTAAAGATGAAGTATACATGGGCACGTTATTTACAGTCTAGATATATATTTCTACAACGACACTGTGCTGCTATTGCTTATTCCAGAAGTGCAAACAGGTTTAATAAACCGTTGTAAATTCAAGAAAATATTGTCAATGCATTTTAAAATGTGGGAATGGTAAAGGAGAAATTATAACAGAAAATTGTTCCTACGCATGCAGGCGTTTTACTTTATCAACCTATATTAACTTACTCAAGAAAGTAACTGCAAAATTATGTTGATATACCATGCATTGTATGCTCTATATGCTGCTATTTTAAGAGAAATGCGGAAGAAGATTACCGAGAAGATGCTTGTTTTTGAAAAGTATTGGGAGAATACCCGCATCATATAAAGGATTTTCGAGATTTCCGTGCCTCCTGTGCTTCCCTCGCCACGACATTTCTGATATACCACAGAGGTGGCGTTAAGCCATAATCATTCATTCTATCCTTTCTTGGCCCTGATGGCAACGCTTGCAGTGTTGATTGGTTGGTCATATAAGAGAGTTATTTGGAAACCGCTGGCCTCAAACCAGTATGGCGGATGTACTGACCCCTTACTGCAGGTAACCTCTGGGCGCGTGACATCTGATGGGTTGTTCCTAAACGCCATATGTAGTCAAACATTGTTACAAGTGTTACCAGTCAGGATATTATGGGCGGAAGAAATCCAAGGGGACGGTTTAAACCACCTACCTGTTTCAGGTATGTTCCTGTCCGACCGTACGTGGGAACGTCTGCCAGCAACCTGCGGATGGTCGTGAGTATTCCCCGGGTTCTGGTGGTTTCCTCCACACACACACACACACATATATATATATATATATATACATACATACACACACATGTATATATGTATATATGTATATTTGTATATATATGTATACATATATATATGCGGATAGTCGTGGGCATTCCCCGGGTTCTGGTGGTTTCCTGCCACCAGACTGCCAGAATGTTGGCAGCCGTGGTATAAGAAGACACAGTATATATATACATACATATATATATATATATATATATATATTTATCAGTGCTGAGCAAGGAATGATTAAACAAAAGTACGATTTTTAAAGTCTTTGGTATCACCTGAACCCGACCCGAACGCTCCAACCCCACGACCACATAGATGGTCACCTTTTACATGTTATACTGACGATGTTTCCTACGTGTGGCAAGTTATATTGGTGGAAGGTCATTGATTTATTTGATTGGTGTTTTCCGCCGTACTCAAGAATATTTCACTTATACGACGGCGGTCAGCATCATGGTTGGAGGAAACTGGGCAGAGGAAACCCACCAGGTTGCTGGCAGACCTTCCGACGTACGGCCAGAGAGGAAGCCAGCATGAGCCTGACTTGAACTCACAGCGATCGCATTGGTGAGAGGCTTCGTTCATTGCGCTGCATTAGCGCGCTAACCGACTGAGCCAGTGAGGCGGTAATCGGCCTCCAGCGAACATCATGTAAGACTGCACGAAACAGCTTCGCCGACTTATAATTGCCATCAATGATCAGAAAAGAACAGGAACATGGGAATATGAAAACATTCCAGTTCGGAAGTCATGTTTATTAGAAACATGTCTGATGTGACAAATTGATTATAAGGAAGGGGCACAGCTTAACCACTCGGCCACTTTCCGCACTAGTTGATCAGTCAATCAGCAGTTATATCCTTCAATCAATCAGTCAACCAATCAGTCGATCAGCCAACCATTTAGTCAGTCTGAATGCAAGAGAAACGTCAGCAAAACAAATAAAAAAGCGCCCAATGAGCACAGAAACGGAATGATTTATGTTAATTACATTCAACCTATGTAAACTAAACGTACAGCGATGGAGAAACAGGCGAAGAAGTAAAACATTTGAACGGATGGATAGTGATGTAAGTGTTTTTAAATTGTTGGAGCTTACGTTTCTCAGCAGAATATCGTCCTTTCTTCCAAGAAACCTCGATCCATGTTTCGAAGATCAGTGAAACTCACAGAATCTTGCAAAATTATAAGTCTGTTATAATTTTAGGTCGTTTTGAACGTATAAGATCTGTAAGGATAAGCGAATCACATTGTGAGAAAATACATATATTATACATAAGAAACCACGAAGTCCGCTATTGTCCATACTTTCGGCTAGAAATAATCTCTGGTGTATTGTTCTCAAAACCAAAACTGAAACAATGAGAACAGAAAACATTGAACGATAAAGACACTTTCAATCAGTGTTGACACTACTGTGACTATAACATAAAGAACTGAAACCTGGAGTATTCATGTGTCAGTGTTACAACAAATCGGTAACGTCCCTTCAGTCAATTTGACTACATTGGTACTATTGTTCTGAAAGCCTTTGTTTAATAAATGTGCAATTCTCAAAACTGTGGTAAAATGTGATGAGCTGTCATAAAATTGTCTCCAAATCAGAACAATAAATTTATCAGCGCAATGTATTTCCGCCACAACATACAAGAAACACATATAGTGTGTATCTAAAAATATTTTCGCATTAATTCCATAATAACGGTTTACTGAAGATTATCCCCAAACAGATCAGCCAATATATCCGGAATAAAACATGACAACAAGGCATGGCCACTTGCGCTATTATTCCCTTTCCGATATCGTATTTCCTCAGCACGATATGAATCATACGAAAGTTCTAATATCGTAAATGAAATACACAGTGTCAGACCTTCCCCGCACGACTGTGGCCATGTATGTAGCAGGATAAACCAATTTTATCTTAATCCATCATTTATTTTTCAACAATCCCTTTGCTCAGAATATGCAACTGTAACGGTGTGAAATGTCAACATGTCTGGGTTTACCCACGACCAAATCTTCATTCGCATTTGTTCTCTTGTTCTTGTTGTTTTTTGCCTAATGTATCCGTGTTGATTAATATTTTCGTTTATTTGTCCGGGAAATAACGTCGTTAATTATTAAGCATTATTTCAACTGTGCCCAGACATACTATTTGCCGGTCCAGTGTCAGGATAATCTAACTGGATTGGGTGTCGTGTCTGGTGTCTTTGGCAGCATGGTGTTCCAATGATGAAGCACTATAAATATGTTGTCATGGGGTCCGGCTTGCTACAAGACGTCGTCTTGGTATGACTCAAATAATGTTGAAACCAAGTTCAAACCCCAATCAATTAAAAAACCAAAAAACCAAAAAACCCCCCCCCCCAAAAAAAAACCCCAAAAAAAAGACACGCACAAAAACACACAAATGAAATGAATAAATAAATAAATAAACAGAAGTCACGGTATATTGTCATGGATTTATCATGTTGGTCCAGTTTTGGGCAGCGAATTTCGTGGCGGCTTGTTAATGCCACAGTAACACACCGACGCTCGTATTGCCTCTAATTTGTGACGCCGAAAAAAAAACGTTTGTTGAAGGCTCCTTGTCTTCCACCAGTATGGCATATAAATTCGTACCTCACACATAGAAAAGTCCGTCAGGGAACTTACCAAAAGTAGGTGACTTAACCCGAGTACTCTGGAAGGATTCCTGTACCCATACAAATGACAGCCATAGTATAAGTTAAAAATTCTTGATTCCGGCTTTAAACAGCAATTAAAAAGTGGATGGGAAGAGACCGTAAAAATATAAATTGCCCGGTATTTCGTTAACTAGGCATCTTTGTGATGAGAATTTGTACGTATTTCCAATTCAATGAAGATAAGACAGTAATGAGAAATTCATGGTCATGTGTGGTTGAAAAGAACACCATTCTGTCGTTTTATAAACCATAGCCTATTTAGCAAAACTTCATTAATTTATTTCTCCTTTACTTTTCGCTTCCCGACAGTTTTATGGTAACCAACCGCCTCTTTAATGTAGATGTACACACAGATTATATTTGGCTGAACATAAATGATATTTACGATACCATTTGGCTATGACCATGCTTTATCATCTCCAGAGTAAACAAGCCACAGTACTTAACCAAGTGTTCATAAACCTACGAACTCTGCGTGAGAAAATTTGAACTGAACGTGGTAAATGGAACACACTAAGAAATGTCATTCTGACATGATGTATACAAAGCAAACTACATGTAGGCTATATTATACAATCGGCAAAGTTGAAGTCAACCTACAAACTTTACAAAAACTCAATATAATTTCTACAAGGAGTTATAGAATTTGAGGAAATATTATTTCAATGCATTCAGGGAGTTCCACTGGAGAAGTCGTTTGCCGTGCCGTGTGGTGTTAGCGCGGTCCAGATTTGCCATACACAATTTACATGCAAGTGCACACAAGTTCTCTATATTGTGTACTGTATGCTGCTCCTACATGTAACACGCAAGACTATATGTATTTATTGATTTAATTTCCTTGGTGTTTTTCGCCGTATTCAAGAATATTTCACTTAAACGACGGTGGCCATCCACAAGTTGCTGACAGACCTTCCCACGTACGGCAGGAGAGGAAGCTAACTCGAGCTGGGCTTGAACTCGCAGCGACCACATTATAGGTATACATGTGCGCAGCCAATATCACAATAGACACATGTTTTTACCATCTCCATAAAAAAACAATATTTGTAGAACACACTCAAATATGCCTTATTTCGGCCTGAACTTTCCAATAAATAAGTGAGTGTGTTCCATGTGTTCTAATGCCCAGAAAGAAGGTCAAGCATGAAGATCCAGAATGAAGTTCAAGCAGGAAGACCCATAATTAAGACCAAACATGAAAGCCCAGAATGAAGGTCAAGAAGGAAGGTCTAGAATGAAGGCCAGACATGAATGCCCAGAATGAAGGCCAAGTGTGAATCCCCGGGCATCACGGCCGTTATAGGTATAAAAACAGTAATTCGAATTTGTATCCAATATTCAGGTGAACAGATAACGGTAGGCTCCTCACGAGGCTGCCGGATCTTCCTTGCCGCGAGGATGACGTGGTGATCGTCGCATTCCCAAAGGGAGGTAAGATCATCACATTTCCCAAGCCAGAAGGCATACTCTATGTGAGGTCATGGGTTCACAATGTACCTCAACGAATATGACGACGTTCTGTTTCTTGATATATTAGGCCTCCTATTCGCTTCCGGACTTACATGCAGTGTTCTAACATTCTGTCTGTAGTTAAGAGAATTACACTGCATACTCTGTAGGCAAAAACGTCAATGTGCATAACTGAAACAGTGGATAACATGGACACTTTGAGGGGTAAAGTACACAGCTGGACAATATCGGCCTGATCCAAGGCCAGAGAAACAGAATATCTACACCGACTACAGAGACGCGTCAATGCAGATATAATCCTGTCTCGAGTAAAGCGTTCCAGGCCGTTTTTAAATCAAAACTTGCGTTAATCGTATTTTTGGCGTTATGCAAATGTATCTAAAAGGTACAAGAACAGGTATCCGTAGTTGTTTTCTTAAGCTTTTTACCCGTATGTCCTACTGTCCTAATGTCCATATCCTTCTAAACGTTATATCTGTAGAACGGGTTTAGCCCAATTTCACCAAACTTACACCACAGTTACACTTTGGCATGAGGAAGAATCCTATTGATTTTCGGGGACCTTGATTTCTTTCTTCAACGTAGTTTGTGTCAGTTAAGTTAAATTCTCGTAAACGCTCTATCTCCAGAACTGTTTGGCATTGGTTCACCAAACTTACACTACACTTACTCATTGGTGTGAGGAAGAACTTGACGTTTTTCTTTGTGGTCACTGGGATCATTTAGGCTCAGTTCTTGTAAACCCTCTATCTGTAGTAGGGCTTAGACCAAGTTCACCACACTTAACCACACTTATACTTTGGCATAAAGAATGACCCTATTGATTTTCAGCGACCTTGGCCTTCTCCAAGGCCGTTGGGGTCATTTAGGTCAAATTTTATAAAAGGCTCGGGAACGTTCTGTGTTTTGAACAGTTTTTCCCACATTCACTAAGCTTATACCACACATACACTCCGGCCTGATTAAGAACCCTATTCATTTTCGGCGACCTTGACCTTATCAAGGCCATTACAGTCATTTAAGTTACATTTTATGAATGCCTGGTATTATACATAATGTCTCTTGGAATTCGTATCTAATCGTTACATTGTACATGTGCGTAAGGCTGAGGAGTTTTAAGAGCATTGCACGGTATATATATATGTATAATTTCACTTTACAGATACAGATGTATTTATTTATTTATTTATTCATTTATTTATTCATTTATTTATTCATTTATTCAAACTTATATTTGCAACGCCTGTTCGCGTTGTTGTTAGGGCCTTGTTGACAGTGGGGGGTCGACCATCGACCATGACCGTTCAGATAGCCCTATGCAAGTTCATTGGGGTCCATTTTTCATCCACAGTTATATGAAATACATCTGCACAACAAATGCGGAAAACTTATCTTCGAGAACATAGCAGAATGACTGTTTAGCTAGTTTGCTAATGCTGTCTGCTCTCTATCATTTTGTCTAAGATCTTGACACCAATGAAGATATATACATCTAATATACCGATCACTTATGTATTTAATGTGCTTGCCATTCAAAGATAAATAAAGAGCAACGCCTTGTTACGTGGTAATAATATCAGGTCATCAGCGACGCCTTGGTATGTGGTAATAATAGCAGTTGATCGGCGACGATTTGGTATGTTATAAAAATAACAGTTCGTCATCTACATTCAGTAACAGCCAGAAAAGGTATATTTGTCTCTCTATTGGTTAGCAACTTTATGGCGAAAATAATGCAAGGGTGTGTATGAAGTGTTGTGAATGGGTATGTGCACCTGTGATGAGGATCAATCCATTCAATTTTCCTATTGACTGGGTTCCGGATTTTGAAAACGATTCTTCTTTCTATTTGAGATACTACAAACAAGACAGACTGATAGCAAATGTTTAGATTTGTTTGGGAAAGAGTGAGAGGTTCGCCTTGTCGTTCTAACGACAACGTGGTTATGAAATGCTGACGCCAGCCAACTGTTTTGCGATATACTCTTTGTAGAAGAGGACAAAATCACATTCAGAACGAATAATAAGCACACATTTGTCGCGAATAGATAGGTCATATTTATACTTTCGTTCTAACGTCTTCAGGATCGCATTGGGTTTGGGAGATGTGCAATATGTTGTTGACGGGAGTAGCCGAAATACCAACCGATAACGACAAACAGAAGACATTTCTGGAGGTGCAGACAGCAGAGGAACTCAACAGTCGGCCATCCGTTCGTGTTCTCAACACGCATGTCACACCAGAACTGTACCCTAAGGACCTAGTCAAGCATAAATCAAGGATCATATATGTCGAGCGGAACCCGAAAGATGCTACAGTGTCATTCTTTCACCACCTCAGTAAAATGAGACCCGTAGACTATTCTGGGAAATGGGATGGCTTTTTCGAATTGGCCATGACAGGAAAAGGTAAGGCCTAAAGTGTGTTTACACATGAATGCCTTTCCGTGCGTGCGTGCGAGAGTGCCTGTGAGAGTGCGTGCCTGTATGTGTTTGAAGTTTTACGTAATCAGGGTACCAGTTTGATTGGACACTCTATATAATTCCACTGAACCGCTAAATGTCGGTAAATCGATATGTCTCGTGGAAAACGTAATATGCAGAGTGCCCATACACCTCGGTCATTGGATGTTGATAGGTGTAGCGCGTGGCCTTGCCTGTCTGTCTCAGCTATCACTGTGTGTATGTATATAGGTAGCCATGGAAACACACCGTCTGATTCATTTATTGGAGTTATTAAGGTGTTCCCTTTGATATTTTGGAGTGACTTGATATCAACAGTGCAACTCACAAACTCATTCTATTGGCAGGTGATATAGGAAGTTATGTATGCTTGGGTGATATGTATATCTGTGCTGTGTCTTATTGTGGCAGGGTGTCCACACGTCAACAGTGGCATTCTCGCGAGAAATAAGACAGCTCTCGGCAGCACTGACGAGCCATTGGCACATTGATAATCGCCACAAAAATGGGGCGGAATTTTTGAACGCTGCCATTAAAAGAAAATCCCAATCCTGACCTCAAAGTACCCTTACAGAGGAACTTGGAATAAACGCGAGCGATGTATTAGCGAATGAAAATGAATGTAATTTGCACCACGCAGTGCCAATAAGGTGGTGCTCAGGAGTTTGACATCGACAACATATCCAATGGTTACATGGTTCTAAATTACATGATGTTTGCATGTGATCAATTGACCTTACCGGATGACCTCTGAGTCCGGCGGAATACATTTACTCATATGTATCTTAGAGCTGATATCTTAACGCAGGCCTGATGAAGGAAGTAGGATTAGTTTCGTTTTAGAATGTACGAGTCTGCAAGATACACACGAACTGCAAATGTCGTTCTAGAGCCTCATTTTCTCTTACATGAATTTTATTGACCCGCTCCCTACAACCGCTTTACGCCCCACTCTGCATGTCGTCACACGAGAGGAAACTATATAGCAAGCTTGTTGCCACAGTCTCAGAATCTGGGCTTAATTTTTTAATTATCTTTTATTTTCAAGACAATTTTACATGATTGTTCGTCGAAGTTGCGATTTTATTACAGTGCAATTTTACCTATAGGTATATATTTTTATGCAGTTATTTGTGGCTCCTGGTTCGATTATGTCAAAGCTTGGGACGAATTTTTCCGGATTCACGAAGACATTCCAGTCCTAAGTCTCTGTTACGAGAACCTTAAACAGGAAAAATGTGAAGGAAAATTTTAAGATAGGGAAAAATGTGACCTGTAGTGAAAACTGAGTCATAAAAATAGAACATCATGTGTCTCATTTTTGAAGATTTTAATATTCTAGTTTCCAGTAATTAAAATTCAGGTGCGCTCTTTGTAGTCTTTTGTTCATTTGTGTGACTTTTCCAGTTGCTGATTACGCATTTATTGCCAACATAAACTTATAACTTTCCATGAGTAAACGCTGGCCTCTTTTCATCATTTAGTTTCGTTGTGGGTGATTTTTTTCGGTATTGTAAATTTTACTTCATATGTTATCTGTTTAAGGTTCTCGTAACAGAGCCTTCGAACGGGAATGCTCTCTTGAGTCAGGAAAAATTCATCCCAAGCTGTCACATAATCGAACCAGGATCCATAAAGAGCTGCATGAAATATGTGCTTGAAAATATATTTATGTAATAAAACCAAAAATTTTATTCTTGTAATATAAAAAAGTTTAAAGGAACCCTGTCATCATTTTAAGAGGGCACTTTATCTGTAACAACTGCCAGCTATTGGTATTAACTGGGGCATTACAGTGTTACTATGCTAAAATGCCACTTCAATGGTCTTTACTAGACTTCAGACAGACATCAACATGCAATAGCTATGTAATAACATATAGAATATAGCATGTACCAAGTTCTTCATGAACACTATAAGAAAATTTCAAAATTATTTTGTATTAAGTCATAATTTGGCATTTAAAACAAAATCTAATCTGCCCATAAATGACAAATGTGGACATCATAAACTCATGACATTCCGGTTAGGTTAAAAGGAAGGCTTTTCTAAAATGAACTTATGGTGGATGAAAAGACCATTAAGAACTGTATCTGAAGATATCTTCACTGATTTTTTTACATGTTATTGCACCAAAATAAATGCAGCCAAATATTATGATTGTATGGTGGGTTTTATGGACCATATTGAGGATGTGGTTCACCAGTGATGTCGCGCCGACTTTTCTATGTTACTGGGGTAGAAATTTAATGTCTTGTTAGCCTTTCTACACCCAGGCGAACTTTACAGGAGCACTCTTCACGATACCTTTATTCGGAGCTGAATATAAATGTGTACAAAAGTTGTGTGACGCCAGTGGTGGACCACATTATTAATTTGGTCCACAAAACCCACCATACAATCAAACCATTAGACTGTGTTTATTTTGGTGAAAAAAATCTAAAAACTTCAGTATTTTCAGATAAGGTTTTCAATTGTCTTTTCACTCACCATAAGTTAATTTTTATAGAGTGCCCCGCTATTCATAACATACAGTAAACCGAATCAGAACAATCTTGTTTATTTGGTCCATATCTTTCAAATTTCAAGGAAAAGCTATTGTTTTAACTAAGAACAATTTTGTTCTCAAAGGTTAGAACTATTTAGATACTTCTAACAGAAACTCTAAAAAACTCTACTTCTGAAAAAAATGTCCAGATTGAAATTAAGATTGAAATATTTTCAATGCACTATAACATGTATAACGATATTAAAATTTATACTTTAAAACACACGCAAATGCACTGATGCATGGTATGTATTAAAATTCTATAGAAATACAAAAGTAGAAAAATATAATTTCTAGAACTGTATGCCAAAATTTTTCAACAGATGGTTGATATCTCCGTGTTTAAACCTTATTCTCTTCCTAAAATAGAGTTGATTCCACTGCCTGGTTTTAAGGGACGACTCTGCCATATGGGTACCTTTTCCCGCCCAGTTGCGATTCGCACCTAAGTCGGATTGACTATTGTTCTCTTGTTATACATGAGTATATGTTATCAGTTTGCCCACAGTTATATTCTCGTGGCAAACGGAGGAGTGAACAACAGACTACGCAGCTAGGGCCCGAATCACGATGGAGGGAGAGGTTCCTTATTACATGAAGAGCTTGCTTCCCTCAATGGCTTTTAGTGCCAGTCACGGTATGCGTAGCCCTGTTTTCAATTTCAAAGCCCCTATTCCAGAACAACCCTTCATCAATTCTAATATAAGACAGCATACATAGACAAGATATAGTGTTTTATCTCGTGCATTGATTTCTGTCGATCTACGACAAGCTAATAGAAGTTTTTTGTGACATTATGACCTATGAGCCAAAGGAAATGTAGAAAACACGTACGGATGGCCGACTGTCGAGTTCATCTGCTGTCCGGACCTCCGGCATTGTCTCGACTTTGTCGTTATCTGTTTGTATTTCAGGTATTCTCTTCAGCAACATATTGCACATCTCCCAAACCCAATGCGTTCCTGGAGATGTTGAAATGAAAATCATACCCGTAATCATGCATCCGTATTACAAACACGCGATTCAGTAGTAAATGTTTCAAGAACAAATGTGCTCACTTCTTCAAGGAGGTAACTTGGTTGACATTAGCATTTAACACAGCTGTTAGAACAATGTGAAGAATACCTGTCGGAAGATGTAATATCATTTAGGAATCTACGTTCATCTCACGAACAGTGAATACAATTTGTTCTTTGACATAATAAGGATTTCAAAAGTGCCTTCAGGATAATCCTTAAGGTAGACGTCACTGTAATCATTGACCAATAACCTTACTACAGAGTTGTTCTAATCAAGAAGTCAAGAAAAGTAAACAGTTTATCAACATGACTTCCTACGGAATTTGTATACAGTTGCCTGTAGTGTTAAACCACAGAAGATAGCTTGTATTCTACCAATATGGCATGCATGCTTGTGTGTCAAACGTGGGGAAGATCGTCAGTATGTAACATGTTATAAAGGTCGGTATGAGGCCGCTGTCCTCCAGCCATGGACAGAGAAGGAAAAAATAAAATAAAGTAAAATGATTCAATGAAATGAAGTAAAATGTATTCCCTACAATTCGCTTTGTACTTTATCTTTGCGTTCTTTTCTATTTCCGCTACAACTAAATGTTTATACTGTTACTGATAATGTGAAAGTACGTATAGTAAGCAAGGAATTAGAATATATTCAGTTCGGTAAGTTTGCTTGTCGAATTTGATATTCAGTGTACCACCTTTTTCTTTTGGACTACAATTGTCTACATTAAGTTTGGTGAAAAAAAATCTGAAAAATCAGTGAACTGTTTTTAATCACTCACCATAAATTCAATTTTTCGTAGTCTTTCCATTTTAATAACTAAGATCCAGACGCAAGGAGAGCTTAATTGATGAAGCGGAAGCGCTGCTTTTTATATTATCGTTAATTTTCCTTGCACAGCACACTACAACATATAAATCAAAAGACTTCTACAGCTGAACTGCTCCTATCTCCAAAAACATGTGGAAAAATCAAGAATTGCCAACATGGCTGCCAAAACACCACAAGCCTTGCGACACCTCGATCTGACCCGCTAAACGCCAATGTCACAAATGTTATAGCTTACCTGCTTTAGGGAAAGCGACAATGGTGACGTCATCCTCGGGGCAGGAAAGGTCGGGCAGTCTCGTGAGAATGTCGTCTTGATCTTTGTCGGGTCTGACTGGATAATGCTTCCCCTTGAACTCATGACAGTTCATCGTGTCGCCATACGGATCTGATATGACAACCCGTGGCATGATGCTGAAGTTGCACTAACCTACAGATAGGTATAAAACCACTAATTCGATTCAGGGGCACAGAAAACGGACGGATAGGGACGGATGGCGATTGGCTATATCTGTGAAGTGTGTTGAAGTACTGTCAGGTAATTTTTGCAGGTATAGACTATGACAAATAGTAATTGAAAAAAAATTCCATTACTTGTGGGTACAATTAAACAGAGAAAAATATAGTCCAATGAGAAAGTGCCCCCTACCCCCTATTTCTATGGCGATAGGGCGTTAGTACCTGCATTCCAGGTGATTTATTTTGAGAAAATGGTGGTCAACCACAGATGATATTTAGATATGGTGTAGGCCAGGCATCTAGTTATATGACAGTATGTGTCATTTGGGCCAACAAAAACTCGGGAATACAGTTTAGGTGGGTCTTCTTTGTTAAATTACTACATAAATAGTAAGGAATTTTTTAGTGTTTTTATACCTATATAAATATGTAGGTGGTGAATATGGGGTTAGCTCACTGTGGTAAGAAAAGTTGCCTTTCTTTTGAGATTTGCATAAAAGCTCATTTATCCTGCCTAGTACAACTTTTCTCTATATATGGCACAATCCCGGAGTAAATAATGTACACTAATATAATATAATATTGGCCCTAGCTAACCTATACTTAGAAAAGATTAAACCCTTTAACTGCAGTAGCTTGTAGTTTTACAAGGTATGCCAAATATACCAAATTCCAAAGTACTTGGTGTTGTTGTCTTCTTTGCACATAGTATGTATGACCCGTAAGATGTTGAAAGGCAAGGACGATCAACCTCAGTGGCAAACAGGTAAAGTAAAGGTTTTCGGCCGCCACGTCCTTCTGGTGGATATCACTTTCGGTTAAGAGCGCTAGGGCTTGCGGTCACAGGTTCGAAATCAGCTGACGGCTGCAACATTATTTTTTTCTTTGATTGGTGTTTTACACCGTATTCTCACGAATGTTTCACGTACAGGATGGCCAGCGTTATTGTGGAAGGAAACCGGGCAGAGCCCGGAGTAACCAACAACAAACCGCTGGTTGCTGGCAGACTTCCCCACGTACGTTCGGAGATCAATGCAACCAGAGCTCGATTTGAATTCTCAGGAATCGCATTCAATCCGGATTTCCCTGGCATTTCCATAAACGGTAAACAAAGGGACGCGGAAATCTCGCGAGATCCACTGCAGTTTGCAGGTAAGGGTAACTGATTGCGGCACGACCCATCACTTTACACTGGATTTACAAGGACAGTATCATTGTTATTTGTATTGATGTTTATTTGACACTGGATGCATTCATCTTGTACTTTATAAATGTACATATATCAAAGGGAGACGCCAGTTCAGAACAGTGGTGAATGCACAAGTGTTAAAACGAGGAATTCAGCTGAAATTTATTTATTGATTTGATAAATAATAATAATATTTGATTGATTTGAAGACCTGTGTGGTGAGAAGAGCAATGTTTTATTTATTTATTTGATTGGTGTTTAATGCCGTACTCAAGAATATTTCACTTGTACGACGGCGGCCAGCTTTATGGTGGAAGGAAACCGGGCAGAGCCCGGCGGAAACCCACGATCATCCGCAAGTTGCTGGCTGACCTTCCCACGTACGGCCGGAGAGGAAGCCAGCCCAGCTAAAATGCCAGGCCTCTCCGCAATCTGATACACTTCGCACAATCCCGTGGCTCGCGTGCTATTTCCTGGGTATGATGATGGAGATTGACAACTAACGCTTAACGATGAAGATCTTAAAACGAATTACGATAAGACGGTCACTAAATATGAATATACAAGATGACCGGCCAGAAATATTATAGCCTAAGATAATGATTATAATTATTCCAGCTGAGTCTAAAACATAACTCTTCCCCAAGGCTCTGAAAATGTTGTCAGTCTGGTCATGAGACACACTCAAGTCGATAGCCAGCCTTAATTAGGAACTTGTAGGGTTGAGGCTAGTTGTAGGCTACGTATTGCTTTTCGTCACGCTGTTTCGTCTCTACTTAGCGAGATCACTTTTTTGGCATAAACAGTTGGGGTTGGGGTTTTTACTCTTGTATTCAACTCACTTGGAATTCGGTCTTTCCCTACGTAAATGTTGTCCTCAACAGTACGCTGCAAAACAGCTTTTCTTTAATTTTGAAGTAATTTGAACTTCATACCACCTAGTGATTTGTGAATTTCCAAGATCAGCCGAGCTTTGTTATCTGCTGTTTTCCTCGAATCGAGTCGGTCTCACTACCTACTGTCCGGGACATTTAAGCCATGTTGAAGGCGTGGAACAAATCCAAGAAGATGTAACTGACTAAATCAGAGACAGTTTGGGAATCTTATCCTTTCTTATCTTATTTTAATAATGAATAGATGGAATTATAATAGCAACTAGCTTTGAAAGAGAACAGGAAATCTGAATTTGGAAAAGGTAGTCGAGTCCATCTTAGCAGTACTGTTGGAGATGATTCGAAAATGCGAGGATGAGATGTTGTTTGACTGGATGCGTTGGTTACATTAGTGTTGACTGTGAATATTCTCGAATATTAACGAGGGCTGGATGAACCCTGAAATACTATAAGTTCACCTGAAACCGCTTTTCTTGGCGTACTTTACCTTTCGACCACGGAGCAGGCAACAGGAACCTTGCTCCAAGTTAGTGATTGTAACGATTCAGGGCCGTTAGTGTAGAAGCTAAGCTGAGAACGTGATCAGCATATTTCAGGACTAAAGAGTTGTAGATGTAACTGTACTATAAATACATGAAAGCTGACATTTTCTTTCAACTAAGCTTTTATTCAAATAGGCTTTATAAAACGTTTCAAGAATCCGGTAAATACCAGGTGATAAGTCTCCTATTCGTTGTTAATTTTTGTTTGCAATGTTGTGTAGGTTTTATGCGACCCTTTCAAGCCTCCAAAGAAAAGATTTGTGCTCAAAGTACATCTGGGCTTTGTTATTTCAGAAAAAATGTGCGCATGACCATTAACACAGAAGGCTCGGATATAGTGTTATTGGATAGGACAATAAGAGAACAATGGCTGTGTGTCCAGGTGCTGTAATGCAGCTGCTTTGGATGTGGTGAATTCTACCAAAATTGTAGATATTTCCGTCAAACTTTTGGCGACTGGGGAATAGCTAGACAACGAGAGGAACAGATATGTGTGGAATTAAGTTCATTCCAGATCTCGGTACAACTTTAGACAGTATCATGACCGTGTCTGTTTGATCGAGCTAGACGATAACCTTAGCGCACATGTAGAAGGCGTGGGGGTGGGGGGTGGGAGGCTCAGCCTGCCATTGTTTATTATTTCAATATAAATGTACACGAGTGGAGAATCGGCCACAGCGAGCTATTCTGCACACCACGAGATTTGTCTACTACGAGATTCTCCGTCATGATGCTGTGGACTAAATACACATCATTTCCTCAAAATTTCAGGGCGTGCTAAGGCCACATATATTTTACGTCTTGGTTGTTCCGGCACCTTATTCAACGCACTAGTGTTTTGTATTTTGATGTATTTTAGTTCTTAGTAAAGAGATGAAACAATAACTTTAATTCAACAAATTACACAACATGTGGAATAGTTGTGCAAAATCGAGGTTTAATACAGTATATATAAACGAAATTTGCATGATTTGGCTTCGAAATTCAAGATGGCTACGTCCAGAGAATCGACGAATCAAGCAGAGTAGCGTTCCCTAATCTTCATATTTTCCAGATGGCGTATATCTATGTGAGAGTCGCTGTGTTGCTGGCTAGCCAGCTTAGAAATGACTCTCAGTTTAGAATGACAGTGGGCTTGACCTACTTAAACCACTATCATACTCACAGCTTCCATACACAGAGGTATCTAAACTTTAGGAGATCATGCCGCTGGCTGTCATCTCCGATCCGAACGGGGACACATTTAACTGCCGTGAGTTCAAGGGGAAGAAATATCCCACTAAATCGCAAGAAGAAATTCTCACGAGGATGCCGAATCTTCCCTGCCGCGAGGATGACGTGGTGATCGTCGCATTCCCCAAAGCCGGTAAGACCATCGCATTTCCCAGGCCAGATGGCATATTGTATGCCTGTACATTGTATACTGTACACAACGTACCTGAACGGATACGGGAAGGCCTGCCAGGCTTCTTGAACTATACATACCATATAGGTTACTAGCGTTCTGCCTATAGGTAACGGCGGAGGCTTCCGTGGTTCAGTCGGTTAGCGCGCTTTCGCAGCACAATGACCAGAAGCCTCCCACAAATGCGGTCGTTGTGAGTTCAAGACCAGCTCATGCTGGCTTCCTCTCCGGCTGTCCGTGGGAAGGTCTGCCATCAACCTGCGGATGGTCGTGGGTTTCCCCTGGGCTCTGCCCGGTTTCCTCCCACCATAATGATGGCCGCCGTCGTATAAGTGAAATATTCTTGAGTACGGCGTAAAACACCAATCAAATAAATAAATGAATAAATATAAGTAAAGGCATTATATTACGTACACTGCAGTTCCCAGGAGCCTGTCACGAACGCGATCGCTTTGTCTTCAAGTCCAGTTGATAGTCTTGGGTTTCCGCCGGGATCTGCCTGGTTTCCTCCCACCATAATTCTGGCCACCGTCGTATAAGTGAAATGTTCTGGAATACGCGTAAAACGCCTGCCACATAAATTAGCAAATACATACACTGTACTTTGAATGAATGCTTATTGTTTAACGCCCTACTCAAGAATATTTCACTTATACGAAGGCGGTGTCTCCTTGGTGCAGGACGGATTTCCACCGTATGTTTTATCTGGTGCTGCCTCACCGAGACGACTTGTCGAAGACACCCAACAAGCCCCCTCACCCAGTCACATTATACTGACACTGGGCCGACCAGTCCACCCTCTATCCTCTTATTGCTGAGCGCCTAGCGAGGAAGCAGAATGTACCATTTTTTTAAAGTCTTTGGTATGACCCGACCCAGGTTTGAACCCAGATCTCCCCGTCCGAAAGCGGACGCCCAACCAACTGCGCTATCCGGGCGGGTCACACTGTACTTTGAACACAGGTGTTTGGACCATATCGCCCTGATGCAAGGCCCGAGAAACAGAATATCTAGGCCCATAGGCTTACCTACACACATCAATACAGAAATAGTCCTTTCTCAAGGAAAACATTCCATGCCAATCTCCGTTTTCGAAGCAGAGGTTTTGTCACTTCATTCATAACTTTAACGTTTCCGTTATTAGAAGGCATCGCCTGAATAAGGACGTCTCGCCGCGCGCTTCGTGCACGAGGACGGTGTAAGTCTCACACGAGGGGGACCCTGAGACGTCTGATATCAAATTAAAAACCCACATACAAAAAAGTTACCTAAAAATAGCCTTTTTTCTGGTGAGCCTTTCTGAATTTTTCAAGCTTTAAAGACTTTAAAGATACGGATTATGATCGGGCTTTGTAAGGCAGATAGATGTTTGAGTGCGCATGACCGGAATTTCTTCGATGTGCGATAAACAAACCCACGTCGCTGTGGGCATTGTAACTCTCTGCAGTCACATAGAATCTTGCCCATTTCCGATATTTTATGCGAGTGTTTGTGACATCTGAGACTTCGAAAAAAATGGTCGAATCATTAGTTAACTATTTTGCAAATGCCGTCTGCTCCGTATCATTGTTAATCACTAACGCGTTTGGCCTTTTGTCTTCCGCTTGCCGCACGAGGCGCATTTAACACGCCCTGTTGAGTGCAATGGGCGTACCCTAAAGTTCTGGGGGCCCGTTTTACGAAGAGGGTGTAACGTACACCAAACGTAACCACTATGACGTCGTAACTATACATCATGTGCCATCATAGCAGTTACGTTTGAGAGAACTTCGTTAAACGGGCCCGGACTACTTTTCAAACAGATAACAGAAACTATCACCTTAGAAGAGCTCGGAATATATAGTTTAAAAGAACAGCTGTTATATATTTAATGTACATCTCACCAGGTTAGTTATCGTAGGCCATCACATTTCGCAATGCAATGTCAGGTGGACCAAGCTACCAAGAGTTGAAATATGTAGTGTATCTAAAATCGAAGGGTATTTTCAGCAACTGTTTACTTTTTAAATATTCAATTATTTGATATTATTGAATAACATGTGTATTTAAGATAAAAAATTGTAAAGGAAATGACAAAACAGGATCGAACTCATGACTCCGGGGTCCAAGCCATGTTTGGTTACCCGCTGAATTCACTAAATTCATCAGATAATAATTGCCATATGTATTTCATACACATCGAGCGGAATGATATACTGAGGTGCAAATTAAAAGACAAAGTTATTGTTTTAATCATAAAGGTGTCCCCAAAAGATATTTTGCATAAAGATCAAACACATTGAAATGCAAATGCTGTGCAAGTTTTTTTGTGGAACTCCACTTCCTTCATGTCTAAATGAGAGCTTGAATAGGTGCAAAACTGCATGAATTTCACCAAATTGAACAATAGGGCATTTTCAGTAGAGTCGCTAATTCAAAAATGTAGTCTTCTTTACAAAATCATATCCACATATCCACATATATATATATATATATATATAATTTTCAATAATTTTCAAAGTAAATGTATCGTATCCACAAATGGCAGATTTCTCACTCTATCAAACCTCTTCCTTTCTTGATTTGTCTGGGAAAGAGTGAGATGTTTACCGTATCGGAATGCCTGGTAGTTCTAACGACATAGTAGTTAGGAATTTGCTACGTCATCCAGCTTTTTGACGATATATTCTTGGTTAAGGAGGATAATTTTAATTAGTAACGAATATTAAGCATACATTTTTCAGGACTGGATAATTTATATACATGAATGTATATATTTCTTTCCATGGTCTTTAGGAACGCATTGGGTTTGGGAGATGTGCAACATGCTGTTGGCGGGAATAGCTGAAATACCAACAGACAACGACAAAGGCAAGACAATGATGGAGATGGAGACAGCAGAGGAACTCAACAGTCGGCCATCCGTCCGTGTTTTGAACACGCATGTCACACCGGAACTGTACCCTAAGGACCTAATCAAACACAAATCAAGGATCATATATGTCGAACGGAACCCTAAAGATGCTACAGTGTCATTCTTTCACCACGTCAGTAAAATGAGAGGTGTGAACTATTCTGGGAGTTGGGCCGGCTTTTTTGATTTGGCCTTGGCAGGGGATTGTAAGACCTATTTATTTATTTATCTATTTATATGGGGTTTTAAGCTAATTTCAGGAATATTTAACCTAAAACAAGGCGGATCAGACTTGTAAGGGGAAGGATAGATATGTGATTATATAGAGAACAAGGTGGAAACGGCCGTTCGTTTTATCTTACAGGCCAAACCTTTTCAGTTTCATTTTAAATCAGACTGGTCACTAGAGACAAGTAAATCTCCCTGATTGACCATGGTCTGGCGTCTTTAGTCAGCTAAGGACTTTCAGACGATCAAATCTACATTTCTTTTGATTCATATGTCATAAAAAAAACTTCAATTAGCTTGATATAGATCGATGGAAGTCCACGAGATAAAACATTATATCTAGTCAAGCACAAATCAAGGATAATATATGTCAAACGGAACCCGAAAGATGCTACAGTGTCATACTTTCACCACCTCAATAAAATGAAACCTGTAGACTATTCTTGGAAATGGGATGGATTTTTCAAATTGGCCATGACAGGAAAAGTTAAGGCTTAAATAATGTAGGCATGTATGCACGCGAGTGGCTTTGCGTGGGTATATCCGTGCGTGTGTGGCTGTGTGAGTCTGCATAAAGTTCTGTGATTCTCTGCTTATGGACATATTACAAAAAAAGACAACAAAAATGTAACCAAAGTTATTTTAGAAGAGGGGTCCATATGGACCCTAGGAGTTGTACACATTTTATATGATGTGCTTGGCAATTCTATAAATCACATTTTAGTTTGGAGTTCTCACGAGGCCATGGGATACGACATTTTAGAAAGACCAGAAACACGATGTTGAGACCTAGGAATACGACCCCAGACGTATTCCACTACCATTTTCTCGTTGAAAATGACTTTATTGTATATTAGAACTGTTTGATAAACAGGTGATTTAACACCACTTCTATATGGCAGAATTGTGAACTAGGAACGGGTGACATCACAGCGGAAAGGAATGCCTTCTCGGACGGTAGAAATATTTCGCCCTTGATTGGTTAAAATTGACATTATGGTGGACAGTTCCATTTTTTCCTACCTAGGCATTTTAATTTCTTTGAAATGCGATATCATTTTTATCTATGACAAAAATAAAAAGTGACGTTTTTTGAACTTTACATGAGATTCTTTATCGATACAAATATTAATTTGATCTAGTGTTGTGTTTTCTTTTGAATTGATAACTTCAACAACTTTTTGCCCAGTATTTCTTCCTGCGCATGCATGAATGTTTTTGTGGTTGTCCGCCTTGCAGCAACCATAAGTTTAAGTTCCCGTCGGAAGTAAGGCATTGTTAAAGATTGAAATGTTTGTGTAAAGTAAAGCAACTACTTATATATACAACATGTAAACCAATGTAAATACATCAATACGCCAAAAAAAATTACATCGAGAAAACGAAAGTGAAAGGGAAATAAATTCACCAGCTGATGTATATACCATATGTACATAGGGAGACATTCAAACACAACATGTGATTCAGTTATTTCAGTTGTTAAAGTGTTCACCTTAATATTTTGGAACGATTTTGATACGGGCAATGTCACTCACCAAACCAGTAACAATATTTCAATAAATGTCAATATGACATATAAATTTGTGGAAGGAAATGTGCCACATTTCAATAAGGTTTGTCAGTTCAACGCTTAGTAAAGTAATTATTTCATTACGAGTTGCATTGTTACGCTCGTTCAATAATTATTTCAATAAGCGTTAGAATTCATTCATATCAAAACGGGAAATTTAATTCAATAATAGCCGCAACACAGCCCAGACGCAAACCCCTTTCTTCGCGTCACTTTTTTCAGTTATTGTTGTTGACCTTCAACTGGCCATTTCCCCGCGGGTGCCCAGTTCATGCAATCGACATTCTCCCAAGTTTCCATTCTCCCCAGGCCTTTACGATCGGAAGTTATATGAAATGTTGCTGATATTTTGTTGCCTGGTGTTACGGCTAGGTTTTACGCTTTATTCAAAAGTATTTCGCTTAGCTAGTATCGTAACACCAAGGCGGACAGGTTTTGAGGACTTCGAAAGAAACAGAGAGCCGCATGCGGCCGAAAGCCTATGTCTTTTTGTCGTTTTGTCTGTCGTTTTGAATGCAGTTAAAAATAGGGAATGACAAACGAAATTTGAAGTCCATAAGACGTCAGAGGGAAAGGAGTCTGACTTCTTATTGACGATATGTATCAGGCGCATTACTTGGTCTTGCGTCCACGTAGACCAAAAGTCATGTAGAAAATAGTTAACACATGGACCTACTTGTAACACAGCTATAAACAACATGTAAATTTAGAGCGCATATGTAGCTTACCTTTTAAAGTCATATTTACACCTCCCAAAGTCTGCTGTTTACAAATTTAGGAAGAGAATTAGTTCATGCTTGATTTCAAACAGTACCTTTCTATACGGTCCAATTACCTTCTTATAAACCCAGAGAATGTTTTTCAGTGGCGCATAATTGGCTCACCATTAACACCAGCTATTCACACGCGCTTGAACATCAGTGTCTAACATATGCAAATCTCTTTTTTATGCGTGATTTTGCCCTTCAATAAATCGCAATCCCGAAATTTGAACCAAAAAAAATAGACAACACTAGACGAAATGTATGTATGTATCGATAAAGAATCCCATGCGTAGTTCAAAACTCGTCTGGTGGTTAGAGCGTCCGCCTAGAGGTCGGACGATCCGGGTTCCATCCCGGGTCGGATTATACCGGAGACTTTAAAAATGGTACTTGTTGCTCCCTGGCTTGGCGCTCAGCACTGAGAAGTTATGGCAAGGAAACGGGACTGGTCGGCCCGGTGTCAGTATAATGTGACTGGGTGGGGTGTCATGTCTGGCGTCGTCGGCATGATATTCCAGTGTCGGCTGCACCTTGGCGGCATGGACTCGCCCTGTCACAGGAAGACACAGAAAATATATACATTCTAACGTCTCGTCGTCGTCAAAGGACTGGAAAATTGTTGAGTACGACGTAAAACTTAAGCATACAAATATACATACATCATAGTTCCAAAAACGTCACTTTTTCTATTTATGATGTAGGATAACCGATATATCGGCGTCCAGAGAAAGTAAAAATGGCCACGTAGGGAAAAATTGAACTGGATACTATGCTCTCATTTTAAACCAATCAAGGGTGAGAGATTTCTACCGCCCGAGAAGGCATCTGTGATGCTACCCATTCCTAGTTCACCATTCTGGTGTGCGGAAGTAGTGTTAAATCAAGTGTTTTCCGTCTGATTACAAGATAATTCTGATATACTTTAAAGCCATTTTCAACGAGAAAGTGGAAGTGGGGTTATTCCCCATCTCATCCAGTAGGCCACAATACATAACACTGAAGAGCATAGGATGTCGCGTCATCTCGGTATCCTACGCTCTTTTCTGTGCGTGTTTCCGGTTTCTCTAATGTGGCGTATCCTATGGCCTCGTAAGAATTCCATATTAAAAGGCGATTTATAGAGTGACCAAGAACGTCAGAAAGATACACCTACGCCTTTTTAAATCTGTATGGACCCCGCTTCTGAAATAACTTCGGTTATACTTTTTGTTACCTTTTCTTTTATAGTGCCCTGGGGGTCTATCTGTTAAGATAACGTCGTGAATCTCAATTTGTAAGGCAGGATTTTGTCCAAAGTTAATTTCAGGCATGGTCTGAAACCAAGTCTCGTTTCTCTGCATACAGGCAAACATACAGGCAATTGTATGGGAAGCTGTTGGCACACTCCCTTAAAATCCCACTGGTCATCTTTTCACTTTTTTCAAGATAATCTTTCAAGTTTAGTAGATGAATTTGTGATTTTATTATGATACGTTTCCATGTAATATATTTCCATGCAGTTATTTATGGTCCATGGTTCGATTATGTGAAAGCTTGGGACGAATTTTTCCGGACTCACGAGGACATTCCCGTTTTAAGGCTCTGCTACGAGAACCTTAAACAGGTAATTGAAATGTAAACTGAATTTAAAAATGTTGAGAAAAGTGACCTATAATGACAACTGAATGGTGGGTCCATAGCCGAGGGGAGTAGCGCGCTAGCGCAGAGGAGTGGCCCAGTAGCCTCTCGTTCATGTCTCGGTCTCTGTGAGTTCAAGAGCAACTCAAGCTGGCTTCCTCTCCTGTCGAACGTGGGAAGGTTATCAAGTAGCCTGCCCTGTTTACTCCCACCATAACGCTGGTCGTCATCGTATAAGTGAAAAATTGGCGTGAAACAGTAATCGGATGCACTGAATTGGATGCATTTTTAAGTCAGGAGGTTTGTCCGGAAGGCTACTACTCGAATAGTACTAATTTACTGCTGGGTTTCTGGTTTCTTTCAACCAGAAACTTGGATAGGTAAAGCCCAGAAACTTCTGCCCGAAGCGATCGCTATGAGTTCAAGTCTAGCTCATGCTGTTTTTTTTTCTCCTGGGAAGGTGTGGTAGCAATTACCGGACGGTCGAGGATTTCCTTCCACCATAACGGCCACTGTCGTAAAGTGAAACATTCCTGTGTCAAATATCAATGAAATAAATAAATCATATAATTCGAAGTAAACTATCGTATTTGGTTCCTCTTCGACCGTACGTGGAAAAGTACGCCAGCAATCTGATTCCTAATCGATCGTGGGTTTCTCCGGGCTCTGCTTGATATCCTCCCACCATAATGCTGCCCGCCGTCGTATAAGTGAAATATTC
Organism: Acanthopleura granulata; assembly: GCA_016165875.1. Taxonomy (NCBI): domain Eukaryota; kingdom Metazoa; phylum Mollusca; class Polyplacophora; order Chitonida; family Chitonidae; genus Acanthopleura; species Acanthopleura granulata. The sequence continues at coordinate 7,515,454 of JABBOT010000080.1, read as the reverse complement.
GCGAGTACGGCGTAAAACGCCAATCAAATGAATAAATAAATTCTTGCATCGTAGGACATTTCATCTGGAATTGCTCAACTCACCGAGTTCCTCGGAGTGGATCGGGATTCAGCATTCCAGCAAAGAGTGGCAGAAAAATGCGGCTTTGAAAGTATGAAGAAAACTCGTGTACTATCACCGGACCACAGAAAGCTTGTGAAAACGGATGAGCATCCAGTATTCAGGAAAGGTAGTGTATCTGCTGATTAATTATCTCCAGTTACAAACTCGCAATATTTTATGTCTGTTTTTGTGAAAGGCCATCCTATCAGTTTTCATTAGCTGATGTTTTAGCTGGGAATAACATATACAGAGATAGGCCTAAGTATCTATTGTTGGCATCAAGAACGCCGCCGCTCCAATTGCATGGCATCACATGCCTCGCTCGCGCAACAGAAATCATGGGGTACAACACTGAGAATGCTCATTTTTTTACGCCCGGCATTAGGCGGTTTCCGTGGCTGCCACGGTAGTTAGTGCTTCCATCTCCCAAACTTATAACATAGTCGTGGGTTTCCCAAGGGCTCTGTCCGTTTTCCTGCCACCATAATGCTGGCCGCCGTCGTATAAGTGAAATATTCTGGATTGCGGCGTAAAACACCAATCAAGTCAAACCAAAAACTCAAAATAGGATGAGAACTATAATTCCCATAAACATATTTTTGAGAAACATTTCTTTCTAAACTCACTGTTGTATGTGTACAAGAAGATACCCCCAAAACCCATGAAGTACTTCGCCTCTCAGTTTATGCTCATCAAAGTGCTTTTAGTATTCTTTTATACCTTTCAAATGGATGTAGGCCTGCTTGTTCCGGTGTGTATTCTTTTTACCTCAACTCGATGTGCAGTGAGACAGTCGACTTGCCATACATTGAATCCATACATTGCAACCACAAAAGCACCGCATTATGTTTTAACAATATACTTTCCGTTTTTCAATCCAACATCTGTGGACGGTCGTGGGTTTTTTGCCACCATAATTGTGGCAGCTGTGGTATAAGTGAGCATGACTGAAAGCGCCAATGAAATTATTAAATAAATCCATCATTGTTTTCAACCCCTGTCAGTGCAAAGCGCGTATTGTTCGAAGCTCTTGTATGCTCGATTGACTGACAGCTGTTTCATGGGACTGTACATGTATACATACTGTATGCACTAAGTTGCCTTGAGGGTAGAAAGGGACAACAGGAATTGTTAATAGCATGACAAACCTCTGAGAGACAGCTGTAAATTAAACTGGAAAATTTGTTTTTGTTAGAAGGTAGTGTGATTCGTTTTCCAGGGATAAATTGCCATGTATAAGGTTAATGCGTCTACAGTGACTCACACTGAGATGGCCATGATTTGAATATTCACTTAATATTAGCAGAAATGTTATTTACTTTTGTGTTGATACACACCACACCTTTGTACATCAGGAAGAATAAAATAGCGCAAGTAAAGCTGCAACCAAAAGCTGTAAGAAGTAAGGACAGAAAATGTGCTAAAATAGAACGTGAAACTATTCCCATTGGGCTGTAATTAGTTAACACTCAATCAAGGGAAATACGCTAAATGTATAAATGTTCCAGCAGGAGGTGCGGGGATGGAGGTGCCGTAGCTTAATGGTTGAGAGAGCTAGTGCACGCAGCACAGTTATCCAGGAACCTTGCATCAATGGGATAGTTGTTAGCTCAAGTCCAGATGACTTCCACTTCCTTCTCACGAGGGAATATGTGCCAGCAACCTACGGTTTGCCCTGGGCTCTGCCCGGCTTCCTCCGGCGCATTTTGTGCAAGACAAAATAATCCGGTACATGCTTCATGAATATCTGAAATTAATTAACTTCATGGAATTTGTAATTGTACATTATGGAAATCTCCATAAGCAAAGTTAGCGTAAATTTTTTCGTCATTGGTTCTGAAGACTGTTTCTCAAATATAGCTAATATGTATAACGTAAATGATCTCTCATTTTTAAGTAAACTCTAGTTCCTTTCATCTATGGGGGTAGGGGGAGGGTAGGAAGGCCGCAAAGGGTATGTATAATGATTATTATCAGGTTAAGTTTTGATCTCACTTATAGCCTTAGTGTCTCCTTCGAACTGAGTGGTTTTCCTTTTCACGTAGTCCTCGTATCAAGTCAGCCTGTTTTCACCTTCAGGTATTGTCGGGGACTGGAAGAACTACTTCACGGTGGCGCAGAACGAGAGGTTCAACGCCGAGTACAGCAAACAGATGACCGGATACAGCTTTGCGTATGAACAATACATGTAACACAGATGGTGTAACACGTATGATGTACAACATATCATGATATGACCTAATAATGATGACCCGTGAGTGATCGATGCGCCATTCTATACAGGGAACAGTAAATTTGTCAGTAAAGATGAAGTATACATGGGCACGGTATTTACAGTCTAGATATATATTTCTACAACGGCACTGTGCTGCTCTTGCTTATTCCAGAAGTGCAAACAGGTTTAACAAATCGCTGTAAATTCAAGAAAATATTGTCAATGCATTTTAAAATGTGGGAATGGTAAAGGAAAAATTATAACAGAAATTGTTCCTACGCATGCAGGCGTTTTACTTTATCAACCTATATTAACTTACTCCAGAAAGTAACTGCAAAATTATGTTGATATACCATGCATTGTATTCTCTATATGCTGCTATTTTAAGAGAAATGCGGAAGCAGATTACCGAGAAGATGTTTGTTTTTGAAAAGTATTGGGAGAGTACCCGCATCATATAAAGGATTTTCGAGATTTCCGTGCCTCCTGTGCTTCCCTCGCCACGATATTTCTGATATACCACAGAGGTGGCGTTAAGCCATAATTATTCATTCTATCCTTTCTTGGCCCTGATGGCAATGAGCCCTGGACAACGCTTGCAGTGTTGATTGGTTGGTCATATAAGAGAGTTATTTGGAAACCGCTGGCCTCCCACCAGTATGGCGTATGTACTGGCCCCTTACTGCAAGTAACCTCTGGGCGCGTTACATCTGATGGGTTGTTCCTAAACGCCATATGTAGTCAAACAGTGTTACAAGTGTCACCAGTCAGGATATTATGGGCGGAAGAAATCCAAGGGGGCGGTTTAAACCACCTACCTGTTTCAAGTATGTTCCTGTCCGACCGTACGTGGGAACGTCTGCCAGCAACCTGCGGATGGTCGTGGGTATTCCCCGGGTTGTGGTGGTTTCCTACACACACACACATATATATATATATATACATACATACATACACACACACATATATATATGTATATATGTATATATATATGTATACATATATATATGCGGATAGTCATGGGCATTCCCCGGGTTCTGGTGGTTTCCTGCCACCAGATTGCCAGAATGTTGGCCGCCGTGGTATAAGAAGACACAGTATATATATATATATATATATATATATATATATATATATATATATATATATATATCAGTGCTGAGCAAGGAATGATTAAACAAAAGTACCATTTTTAAAGTCTTTGGTTTCACCTGAACCCGACGCGGACGCTCCAACCCCACGACCACATAGATGGTCACCTTTTACATGTTATACTGACGATGTTTCCCACGTGTGGCAAGTTATATTGGTGGAAGGTCATTTATTTATTTATTTATTTGATTTTTGTTTTCCGCCGTACTCAAGAATATTTCACTTATACGACGGCGGTCAGCATCATGGTTGGAGGAAACTGGGCAGAGGAAACCCACCAGGTTGCTGGCAGACCTTCCGACGTACGGCCAGAGAGGAAGCCAGCATGAGCCTGACTTGAACTCACAGCGACCGCATTGGTGAGAGGCTTCGGTCATTGCTCTGCGTTAGCGCGCTAACCGACTGAGAGAGGGAGGCCCAATGAAAGGTAATCGGCCTCCAGCGAAGATCATGTAAGACTGCACGAAACAGCTTCGCCGACTTCTAATTGCCATCAATGATCAGGAAAGAACAGGAACATGGGAATATGAAGACATTCCAGTTCGGAAGTCATATTTATTAGAAACATGTTTGATGTGACAAATTGATTATAAGGAAGGGGCACAGCTTAACCACTCGGCCACTTTCCGCACTAGTTGATCAGTCAATCAGCAGTTATATCCTTCAATCAATCAGTCAACCAATCAGTCGATCAGCCAACCATTTAGTCAGTCTGAATGCAAGAGAAACGTCAGTAAAACAAATAAAAAAGCGCCCAATGAGCACAGGAACGGAATGATTTATGTTAATTACATTCAACCTATGTAAACTAAACGTACAGCGATGGAGAAACAGGCGAAGAAGTAAAACAGTTGAACGGATGGATAGTGATGTAAGTGTTTTTAAATTGTTGGAGCTTACGATTCTCAGCATAACATCGTCCTTCCTTCCAAGAAACCTCGATCCATGTTTCGAAGATCAGTGAAACTCACAGAATCTTGCAAAATTATAAGTCTTTTATAATTTTAGGTCGTTTTGAACGTATAAGATCTGTAAGGATAAGCGAATCACATTGTGAGAAAATACATATATTATACATAAGGAACCACGAAGTCCGCTATTGTCCATACCTTCGGCTTGAAATAATCTCTGGTTTATTGTTCTCAAAACCAAAACTGAAACAATGAGAACAGAAAACATTGAACGATAAAGACACTTTCAAACAGTGTTGACACTACTGTGACTATAACATAAAAAAGCTGAAACCTGGAGTATTCATGTGTCAGTGTTACAACAAATCGGTAACGTCCCTTCAGTCAATTTGACTACATTGGTACTATTGTTCTGAAAGCCTTTGTTTAATAAATGTGCAATTCTCAAAACTGTGGTAAAATGTGATGAGCTGTCATAAAATTGTCTCCAAATGAGAACAATAAATTTATCAGCGCAATGTATTTCCGCCACAACATAGAAGAAACACATATAGTGTGTATCTAAAAATATTTTCGCATTAATTCCATAATAACGGTTTACTGAAGATTATCCCCAAACAGATCAGCCGATATATCCGGAATAAAACATGACAACAAGGCATGGCCACTTGCGCTATTATTCCCTTTCCGATATCGTATTTCTTCAGCACGATATGAATCATATGAAAGTTCTAATATCGTAAATGAAATACACAGTGTCAGACCTTCCCCGCACGACTGTGGCCATGTATGTAGCAGGATAAACCAATTTTATCTTAATCCATCATTTATTTTTCAACAATCCCTTTGCTCAGAATATGCAACTGTAACGGTGTGAAATGTCAACATATCTGGGTTTACCCACGATCAAATCTTCATTCGCATTTGTTCTCTTGTTCTTGTTGTTTTTTGCCTAATGTATCCGTGTTGATTAATATTTTCGTTTATTTGTCCGGGAAATAAAGTCGTTAATTATTAAGCATTATTTCAACTGTGCCCAGACATACTATTTGCCGGTCCAGTGTCAGGATAATCTGACTGGATTGGGTGTCGTGTCTGGTGTCTTTGGCATGGTGTTCCAATGATGAAGCACTATAAATATGTTGTCATGGGGTCCGGCTTGCTACAAGACGTCGTCTTGGTATGACTCAAATAATGTTGAAACCAAGTTCAAACCCCAATCAATTAAAAAACCAAAAAACCAAAAAACCCCCCCCCCCAAAAAAAAACCCCAAAAAAAAGACACGCACAAAAACACACAAATGAAATGAATAAATAAATAAATAAACAGAAGTCACGGTATATTGTCATGGATTTATCATGTTGGTCCAGTTTTGGGCAGCGAATTTCGTGGCGGCTTGTTAATGCCACAGTAACACACCGACGCTCGTATTGCCTCTAATTTGTGACGCCGAAAAAAAACGTTTGTTGAAGGCTCCTTGTCTTCCACCAGTATGGCATATAAATTCGTACCTCACACGTAGAAAAGTCCGTCAGGGAACTTACCAAAAGTCGGTGATTTAACCCGAGCACTCTGCAAGGATTCCTGTACCCATACAAATGACAGCCATAGTATAAGTTAAAAATTCTTGATTCCGGCTTTAAACAGCAATTAAAAAGTGGATGGGAAGAGACCGTAAAAATATAAATTGCCCGGTATTTCGTTAACTAGGCATCTTTGTGATGAGAATTTGTACGTATTTCCAATTCAATGAAGATAAGACAGTAATGAGAAATTCATGGTCATGTGTGGTTGGAAAGAACACCATTCTGTCGTTTTATAAACCATAGCCTATTTAGCAAAACTTCATTAATTTATTTCTCCTTTACTTTTCGCTTCCCGACAGTTTTATGGTAACCAACCTCCTCTTTAATGTAGATATACACACAGATTATATTTGGCTGAACATAAATGATATTTACGATACCGTTTGGCTATGACCATGCTTTATCATCTCCAGAGTAAACAAGCCACAGTACGTAACCAAGAGTTCATAAACCTACGAACTCGGCGTGAGAAAATTTGAACTTTACGTGGTAAATGGAACACACTAAGAAATGCCATTCTGACATGATGTATACAAAGCAAACTACATGTAGGCTATACTATACAATCGGCAAAGTTGAAGTTAACCTACAAACTTTACAAAAACTCAATATAATTTCTACAAGGAGTTATAGAATTTGAGGAAATATTATTTCAATGCATTCAGGGAGTTCCACTGGAGAAGTCGTTTGCCGTGCCGTGTGGTGTTAGCGCGGTCCAGATTTGCCATACACAATTTACATGCAAGTGCACACAAGTTCTCTATATTGTGTACTGTATGCTGCTCCTACATGTAACACGCAAGACTATATGTATTTATTGATTTAATTTCCTTGGTGTTATTCGCCGTATTCAAGAATATTTCACTTAAACGACGGTGGCCATCAGCAAGTTGCTGACAGACCTTCCCACGTACGGCAGGAGAGGAAGCTAACTCGAGCTGGGCTTGAACTCGCAGCGACCACATTATAGGTATACATGTGCGCAGCCAATATCACAATAGACACATGTTTTTATCATCTCCATAAAAAAGCAATATTTGTAGAACACACTCAAATATGCCTTATTCCGGCCTGAACTTTAGAATAAATAAGTGAGTGTGTTCCATGTGTTCTAAAGCCCAGAAAGAAGGTCAAGCATGAAGATCCAGAATGAAGTTCAAGCAGGAAGACCCATAATTAAGACCAAACATGAAGTCCCAGAATGAAGGCCAAGTGTGAATCCCCGGGCATCACGGCCGTTATAGGTATAAAAACATTAATTCGAATTTGTATCCAATATTCAGGTGCACAGATAACGGTAGGTGTTTGTCAGGGTTCTGCCCGGTTTCCTCCCACCATAATGATGGCCGCCGTCGTAGAAGTGAAATATTCTTGAGTACGGCGTAAAACACCAATGAAGTAAATCAAGTAAATTATGGGAACCAGTGTTTTATGTGCTAATCGGACTTTTATTGTGCTAGATATCAGAAATGCCGGATAAGTTACGTCCCTTTTTAGTGTAGCGCAGTACGGCGGCCCTCATTCTGAGGGATGACCATTCGTGCCTACCATATACGGCACGGTACAGTTGACCTCGTATCTAAATGTGTACACTTGGCTAATACTCTAAAGCTAGACTGACCAACATTAACCACTATCTCATTCACTGCTCACATACACTGAGGTACCTAAGCTACAGGAGACCATGCCGCTGGCTGCCATCTCCGATCCGAATGGGGACACAATGAACTGCTATGAGTTCAAGGGGAAGAATTATCCGCCCAGGCCCCAAAAACCGCAAGAAGAAATCCTCACGAGGCTGCCGGATCTTCCCTGCCGCGAGGATGACGTGGTGATCGTCGCATTCCCAAAGGCAGGTAAGATCATCACATTTCCCAAGCCAGAAGGCATACTCTATGTGAGGTCATGGGTTCACAATGTACCTCAACGAATATGACGACGTTCTGTTTCTTGATATATTAGGCCTCCTATTCGCTTCCGGACTTACATGCAGTGTTCTAACATTCTGTCTGTAGTTAAGAGAATTACACTGCATACTCTGTAGGCAAAAACGTCAATGTGCATAACTGAAACAGTGGATAACATGGACACTTTGAGGGGTAAAGTACACAGCTGGACTATATCGGCCTGATCCAAGGCCGGAGAAACAGAATATCTACACCGACTACAGAGACGCGTCAATGCAGATATAATCCTGTCTCGAGTGAAGTGTTCCAGGCCGTTTTTAAATCAAAACTTGCGTTAATCGTATTTTTGGCGTTATTGGAAAATGCAAATGTATCTAAAAGGTACAAGAACAGGTATCCGTAGTTGTTTTCTTAAGCTTTTTACCCGTATGTCCTACTGTCCTAATGTCCACATCCTTCTAAACGTTATATCTGTAGAACGGGTTTAGCCCAATTTCACCAAACCTACACCACAGTTACACTTTGGCATGAGGAAGAATCCTATTGATTTTCGGGGACCTTGATTTCTTTCTTCAACGTAGTTTGTGTCAGTTAAGTTAAATTCTCGTAAACGCTCTATCTCCAGAACTGTTTGGTATTGGTTCACCAAACTTACACTACACTTACTCATTGGTGTGAGGAAGAACTTGACGTTTTTCTTTGTGGTCACTGGGATCATTTAGGCTAAGTTCTTGTAAACCCTCTATCTCTAGTAGGGCTTAGACCAAGTTCACCACACTTAACCACACTTATACTTTGGCATAAAGAATGACCCTATTGATTTTCAGCGACCTTGGCCTTCTCCAAGGCCGTTGGGGTCATTTAGGTCAAATTTTATAAAAGGCGCGGGAACGTTCTGTGTTTTGAACAGTTTGTCCCACATTCACTAAGCTTATACCACACATACACTCCGGCCTGATTAAGAACCCTATTCATTTTCGGCGACCTTGACCTTATCCAGGCCATTACAGTCATTTAAATTACATTTTATGAATGCCTGGTATTATACATAATGTCTCTTGGAATTCGTATCTAATCGTTACATTGTACATGTGCTTAAGGCTGAGGAGTTTTAAGAGCATTGCACGGTATATATATGTATACTTTCACTTTACAGATACAGATGTATTTATTTATTTATTTATTCATTTGTTTATTCATTTATTTAAACTTATATTTGCAACGCCTGTTCGCGTTGTTGCTAGGGCATTGTTGACAGTGAGGGGTCGACCATCGACCATGATGGTTCAGATAGCCCTATGCAAGTTCATTGGGGTCCATTTTTCATCCACTGTTATATGAAATACATCTGCACAACAAATGCGGAAAACTTATCTTCGAGAACACAGCAGAATGACTGTTTAGCTAGTTTGCTAATGCTGTCTGCTCTCTATCATTTTGTCTAAGATCTTGACACCAATGAAGATATATACATCTAATATACCGATCACTTATGTATTTAATGTGCTTGTCATTCAAAGATAAATAAAGAGCAACGCCTTGTTACGTGGTAATAATATCAGGTCATCAGCGACGCCTTGGTATGTGGTAATAATAGCAGTTGATCGGCGACGATTTGGTATGTGGTAAAAAACAACAGTTCGTCATCTACATTCAGTAACAGCCAGAAAAGTTATATTTGTCTCTCTATTGGTCAGCAACTTTATGGCGAAAATAATGCAAGGGTGTGTATGAAGTGTTATGAATGGGTATGTGCACCTGTGATGAGGATAAATCCATTCAATTTTCCTATTGACTTGGTTCCGGATTTTGAAAACGATTCTTCTTTCTATTTGAGATACTACAAACAAGACAGACTGATAGCAAATGTTTAGATTTGTTTGGGAAAGAGTGAGAGGTTCGCCTTGTCGTTCTAACGACAACGTGGTTATGAAATGCTGAGCCAGCCAACTGTTTTGCGATATACTCTTTGTAGAAGAGGACAAAATCACATTCAGAACGAATATTAAGCACACATTTGTCGCGAATAGATAGGTCACATTTATACTTTCGTTCTAACGTCTTCAGGATCGCACTGGGTTTGGGAGATGTGCAATATGTTGTTGACGGGAGTAGCCGAAATACCAACCGATAACGACAAACAGAAGACATTTCTGGAGGTGCAGACAGCAGAGGAACTCAACAGTCGGCCATCCGTTCGTGTTCTCAACACGCATGTCACACCAGAACTGTACCCTAAGGACCTAGTCAAGCATAAATCAAGGATCATATATGTCGAGCGGAACCCGAAAGATGCTACAGTGTCATTCTTTCACCACCTCAGTAAAATGAGACCCGTAGACTATTCTGGGAAATGGGATGGCTTTTTCGAATTGGCCATGACAGGAAAAGGTAAGGCCTAAAGTGTGTTTACACATGAATGCCTTTCCGTGCGTGCGTGCGAGAGTGCCTGTGAGAGTGCGTGCCTGTATGTGTTTGAAGTTTTACGTAATCAGGGTACCAGTTTGATTGGACACTCTATATAATTCCACTGAACCGCTAAATCTCGGAAAATCGATATGTCTCGTGGAAAACGTAATATGCAGAGTGCCCATACACCTCGGTCATTGGATGTTGATAGGTGTAGCGCGTGGCCTTGCCTTTCTGTCTCAGCTATCACTGTGTGTATGTATATAGGTAGCCATGGAAACACACCGTCTGATTCATTTATTGGAGTTATTAAGGTGTTCCCTTTGATATTTTGGAGTGACTTGATATCAACAGTGCCACTCACAAACTCATTCTATTGGCAGGTGATATAGGAAGTTATGTATGCTTGGGTGATATGTATATTTGTGCTGTGTCTTATTGTGGCAGGGTGTCCACACGTCAACAGTGGCATTCTCGCGAGAAATAAGACAGCTCTCGGCAGCACTGACGAGCCATTGGCACATTGATAATCGCCACAAAAATTCGGCGGAATTTTTGAAGGCTGCCATTAAAAGAAAATCCCAATCCTGACCTCAAAGTACCCTTACAGAGGAACTTGGAATAAACGCGAGCGATGTATTAGCGAATGAAAATGAATGTAATTTGCACCACGCAGTGCCAATAAGGTGGTGCTCAGGAGTTTGACAACGACAACATATCCAATGGTTACATGGTTCTAACTTACATGACGTTTGCATGTGATCAATTGACCTTACCGGATGACCTCTGAGTCCGCCGGAATAAATTTACTCATATGTATCTTAGAGATGATATCTTAACGCAGGCCTGATGAAGGAAGTAGGATTAGTTTTGTTTTAGAATGTACTAGTCAGCACGATACACAAGAACTGCAAATGTCGTTCTAAAGCCTCATTTTCTCTTACATGAATTTTATTGACCCGCTCCCTACAACCGCTTTACGCCCCACTCTGCATGTCGTCACACGAGAGGAAACTATATAGCAAGCTTGTTGGCACACTCTCAGAATCTCGGCTTAATTTTTTAATTATCTTTTATTTTCAAGACAATTTTACATGATTGTTCGTCGAAGTTGCGATTTTGTTACAGTGCAATTTTACCTATAGGTATATATTTTTATGCAGTTATTTGTGGCTCCTGGTTCGACTATGTCAAAGCTTGGGACGAATTTTTCCGGATTCACGAAGACATTCCAGTCCTAAGTCTCTGTTACGAGAACCTTAAACAGGTAAAATGTGAAGGAAAATTTTAAGATAGGGAAAAATGTGACCTGTAGTGAAAACTGAGTCATAAAAATAGAACATCATGTGTCTCATTTTCAAGATTTTAATATTCTACGTTTCCAGTATATAAGTCTTCCGTAACTTCGACGTCATTAAAAATCGACTGTGTCACAGAAAAAGAACTATAGAATATAGAGAGTGCACTTAGCTTTCTACTGTATTCTAGTTGACCTGACAAGTTACTATGGAGACTTTTACAAAGACAGGTAAAGAAAATTATCCTTGTAATAAAACATGCCCTCATGTAGTTAAAGCGTTCCTTTAGCTGTAAAAATGGAATGGTCGATAACCAATGGAATTACATGCAGACTTTAATCGTTCTCAATGATTTTGACAAAGCATTTGTAAACAAGGAGGTTTGTCAGGAAATCTACTTTACTCGAACAGATAGAATTTATTGCTGAGATTCTCATTTCCTCGTCCATAAACCTGGAGAAGTGAAATCCCAGCGGCCTCTTCGCGATGCGATCGCTGTGTGGTCAAGTCCATCTCAATCTCGTTTCGCCTCCGGTCGTACATGAGAAGATCCGTCAGCAACTTGCTCATGGTCGCAGTTTTCACAGGCTCTGTCTTGTTTGCTGCACCCCGTCGTGTGGGTAAAATATTCTTGAGTACGGCGTGAAATGCCCTCAAATAAATAAGTAAATGATATACTTGTAAGTGAATACCAGGTTGTCTTTCTCTCCACCGTTGCTTCGAAGTAACCTGCGGATGGTGGTGGGTTTCCCGCGGGCCTTGTTTGCTCTCCTCCCACCATAATGCTGACTGTCGTCGTATCAATGAAATGGTCTTAAGAACGATGTAAAACACCAAATAGGTAAATAAATAAATGTGAAAAATTCAGGAGTCCGCTTCTGGACACCAGTCAAAGGAATTAAATAAAGTTCACATAAGGAAACAGAGCTCGCTGGCGCACGATAGGATAAAGGAGATGTCACATCACATCAGCATGAGATCTGATTATTGTATCGTGTGATAAAACAGAATTGATAGACCTCCGTTACCTTCTTTTGTTGAAGGACATCTCATCTGGGATTGCTCAACTCACCGAGTTCCTCGGAGTGGATCGGGATTCAGCGTTCCAGCAAAGAGTGGCAGAAAAATGCGAGTTTGAGAGTATGAAGAAAGGTCGTGTCTTATCACCAGATTTAAGAAAGCGTGTGAAAACGGATACGCACCCAATATTCAGAAAAGGTAGTGTTGATTAATTATCTTCCGTTAAAACTCTTTATTTTAAGTCTATTTTTTTGTGAGGGGATATCATATTACATTTCATTCGCTGTTGTTTTACCTATGAGTATTATAAACAGGGATAAGAATCTGTCTTTGGCTCTCACAGGCGTCATCACTCCAGCTCGCGCAAGAGAAATGGAAAATGATTCTCTCAGGACCTTCATATTTTATTCGGTTATCAAGTCGAGACTGCCGGGTTCCCAAAGGAGCATGACTCCATACTCCATAATTTTTGTACTCTCAGTCATTACAACCACAAAACACGGTATTATATTTTCATGATGTAACTTTTTGATCTTTGGAATCTCACATTAGTCGGTCAAGTGCAGAACAAGAATTGCGTCAAAAAGTGCGTGGAGTCATTGCCATCGGGCAGAACTTAGGAAACGTCCCGTAATTGCCCGTGGACTAATTTGTTAGCGTGCCAGCGCAGAATAATACGTACCAAAAACTTCAAAAAAGGCGCTTTTGGCGCTCAGTACTGGAACATTTCCCGAGGGCTCTGACTGGTTTCCTCCCACCATAACGCTGGCCGCTTTAAGTGAAATATTCTTGAGTATGGCGTAAAACATCTATCAAATAAATAAATCAATAAAATTTAATGTTACCCGAGTGGATATTTACATGTATATGAATACACGTTGCACAGTTTTATACACAGGGATATAAAATGTGAAAGACAAAATAGTCAGTCCATCCTTCATGAATATTTATAATTAATTAAAAGAAAAGACAAAATTATAGCCAAAGTTATTTCAGAAGAGGGGTCAATGCAGACTTAAGCGAGCGTAAGCAACCTTTTATGACGTGCTTGGTAGCTCTATAAATCAGGTTTCAATCTGGAGGTGTTACGAGGCCATGAACTTTGGCATTTTATACAAATCAGAAACATGATGTCACGTCGTGCGTACTTTATGCTCTATAGCATTACAGAGGCGAGACAATCCCTTGTGTGCGAAGCACGGTCTCCTTAATTATTACAATCGACCTCCACACATTGTAGCCTCCGTGTTGGAATCTTGTACAATCATCCCAGACATATTGCTCGTTGAAAATGGCCTTAAAGTATATTACAGTTGTCTCGCAATGAGAAGGAGAGGATCTGATTTAACACTAATTCTATTTGGTAATATAGTGAACTAGGAACCGTGTGACGTCGCAGTGGAAACAGATGTCTTCTCGGCTGGTAGAAATATTTTGCCCGTGATTGGTTAGAACTGACAGCATCGCGGCCAGTTCGATTTTTCCTGCATGGGCGATCTCGGTTATCTTACATGTGGTGAATGAAAAATGATGGTTTTTGAACAATGGAAGGGATTCTTAGGTGATACATATATACATTGTTGTCTTTACTTTTAACGTCATGGGGTTTATAAATACATGGGAATCTCCATAAGAAAGTCCAGAGCCAAGTTTTTAAACAGCGGTTTTGGACACAGTTTCTACGAAAAAATAGCTTTTGTAAATAACTTCTGTCGCTTTGAAGTAAACTCTTGTGGAGATGTTTCATGAACCGTTCTATGTGGGTTTGAAGTGGGAGTTGGGGGCGGGGCAAGACTATAAAGTGTTAGTGTGCACGATGATTATTATCAGGTTAAGGTTTGATCTCAATTGTAGCCCAAATGACTCAAACTGAGTTTGAAATAGTACTCGTGTTCCATCCGCTTGTTGTCAACCTCAGGTACTGTCGGTGACTGGAAGAACCACTTCACGGTGGCGCAGAACGAGAGGTTCAACGCCGAGTACAGCAAACAGATGACCGGATACAGCTTTGCATATGCGCAGTACATGTAACACAGATGCTCAAACACGTGAGGTATACTGTATCATGACATGTCGTAATGATTGTAATGAAGCAGGAGATATGTTAGCAGAGTGAACCGTGTGCCATTGTACACAGGCCAGAAAATGTGTCATAAAGTCATTCAGTGGAATTAAATTTTATATGGGTACCTTATTTCGTTATGGGTACAGTCTAGATAGGCTTATACAATTTTGACAACGTAGTCCAAATATAATATTTTCTAAAATAAAGCCACTTTTGTCAAGGTGTACTTTATACAAGAAATGAAAATAAAATAACCTATGTTTTATGGAATGTGTTATGTTTTTTGTATATTTATTTATTTGAATGATGTTTTACGCCGTACTCTTGCGACCAGCATTATTGTGGGGGGGGGGGAACTGGGCAAGGCCTGGGGGAAACCCAAGGCTAGCCGCAGGCTGCTGACGGACCTTCCCACGTACGACAGGAGAGTAAGCCAGAATGAACTGGACTTCAACTCACAGCGATCGCATTGGTGAGAGCAACCAAGGGCGATACTCCGCGCTAACGCCAACGGAGGCCCACCAATATATTATGCATGGGATGGTAACAGAAAAGCGAACTAAATTATTCTTACGCATACAGACCTCTCGCTGTATCAGTTCAATCCAAGAATCTAAAAAATCCAAGAAACTACGTTGATATACCATCCATTCTGTTCGTTATATGCTGCTATATAAGGAGTAAATAGGAAGTAGCTCAAGGCGAGGATACTTGTTTTTGAATTAAGGAATTGAGTTTGTACCCGCATCGAATGAAG
Organism: Acanthopleura granulata; assembly: GCA_016165875.1. NCBI lineage: Eukaryota > Metazoa > Mollusca > Polyplacophora > Chitonida > Chitonidae > Acanthopleura > Acanthopleura granulata. Next base: position 7,500,031 of record JABBOT010000080.1, on the reverse strand, counting down.
GATTTTCAAGACTTCCAAACTGTCCATGATCTCTTGACCTTGGTCTCATTGAGAGCTCATCAACGCTTGTAGGGTCAATTAGTTGGTCTTATAAGAGAGTTATTTGGAAAGGAGGTGACGCGATAAGGCGGTGATTTTTCCTACACGACCATGTGTTGTCAAATACGATAAATATTGTATTTCGCCAAATAAATGTGATAAAACATTACTTTGTTGTTAAAGAACTGTATCAATTTCGTTCTTTCTAAAATCAGCAGAATGTTCAGAGTCAGGCAAAAACATGAGCTTAGTTTTAGACAATTATGGGTCATTTTGACATAAAGAGAACACATAGTGACGATGGCCACTGATAGGGTTTCATAATGCCATGGGTGTTTTCCATGGTTCTTTGATATTTCAGTGATTTATTTCCCTTAGCCACGAATGGACAAACAGCTAACCTCATGAGCAATTGCGAAAACGTTCGTTGAAGGCTCCTTGTCTTCCACCAATAAGGCATATAAATTCGTACCTCACACGTAGAAAAGTCCGTCAGGGAACTTACCAAGGGTCGGTGATTTAACCCGAGCACTCTTCAATTATTCCTTAAACCATGCAAATGACAGCCATTGTATCAGTTAAAAATTCTTGATTCCGGCTTTAAACAGCAATTAAAAAGTGTATGGAAAGAGAAAGTGAAAATATAAATTGCCCTGTATTTCGTTAACTACGGATCTTTGTGAACATAATTTGTACCTATTTCCAATTCATTTCAGTTAAGACACTAATGAGAAATACATTGTCCTGTGCTGTTGAAAAGAATGCCATTCTATCGTTTTATAAATCATGGCCTATTTAACAAAACTTCATTAATTTATTTCTCCTATACCTTTCACTTCAAGACACATTTATGTTGCCCGAGTTCAAGAACAGCTCATGCTGGCTTCCTCTCCGGCCGTACGGGGTAAGGTCTTCCAGCAACCTGCGAATGGTTATTCCCCGGGCTCTGCCCCGTTTCCTCCCACCATAATGCTGATCGCTCTCGTGTAAGTGAAATATTACTGAGTACGGCTTAAAATTCCGATGAAATGAATAAATAAATATTTATGGTGCTGCCTCAGTGGCACGATATCGAAGACCTCAGACACGACGTTCCGACAAACGACGTTATACATGGAGCGGACCTACTAGAAGTTGTCATGTTTGTTTTATGCTGATCACCAAGCAAAGAAGTGATAAGAAGAGCTATCTGAATTAACATCTGCACACTGTGTATGGTATACAGTCAAACACGCAATGACTTTGCATTCGTTTTGTCCACGGAGTGGTGAAACTTTAGAAAAAACAATATATTCCGATGACGATAGTCAGGTTCACAATCCATGGATATCAGTGAGGTAGACAGAAGTGTGAAACTAGATGAAAACGCGGTGTAGTGGTGAACTCGGTACAGCTGCAGATAGCATCATGACCGTGTGAGTTTGATCGAGCTAGACGATGACATGCGCCGTGTCTCAACGTACCTGTTGTGAAAAGAATTGAACTGTACGATATTTTGTGAATGGGGAAGAGGGTCAGTCGTCTGTTCAGTGGTTCAGTACGTTCATGTGCACCGTAATTTTACGTCTAAGCGAATACATGCTGAAAAGTTGTTTCGACTCGTTTTAGACGCTCAGTGCTTGGATTTGACGCGAGAGACGAGTGAAGGATCTCTTAAGACGTATATATCCCTTTCTAAAACTCTACTGGTTCGGTTCAGTGTAGCTGTGAGTATTGCGTTTGTACGCCAGCAGTTTTTATGTAACGAAGGAACGAAAAGGCGACACAGTTTGAAGACTTACGTAAATGTTTGAATTATTCCAACTGTCTGTTTCCGATTATACACATTTCAAATCTAGCATAAGCATGTCAAACATACAATGTTAAGGTATAAAAATCCGCTTAGATACAAGACATCGTAAACTGTACTGTTGACTCCTGGAGTTACATAAAGACATTAGGCTTCTCCAATCGACCACTGATCTCTATGACAAACATAACAGACTCCACCCCGTAGGACATTATTAAAAGAGTGTTGATAAACTGGTCCAAACATTCACTGCTTCACTGTGCTTAGTATAAGTAGATTATATCTTTCGTAACCAACCTCTCTTTAATGTAGATATACACACAGATTATATTCGGCTGAACATAAATGATATTTACGATACCATTTGGCTATGACCATGCTTTATCATCTCCAGAGTAAACAAGCCACAGTACTTAACCAAGAGTTCATAAACCTACACTGCGTGAGAAAAATTTGAACTTTACGTGGTAAATGGAGTACACTAAGAAATGTCATTCTGACATGATGCATACAAAGCAAACTACATGTAGGCTATATTATACAATCAGCAAAGTTAAAGTCAACTTACAAAGTGTACAAAAACTCAATATAATTTCTACAAGGAGTTATAGAATGTGAGGAAGTATTACTTCAGTGCATTCAGGCAGCTCCAAAAAAGAAGTCTTTTGCTGCGTTGTGTTCCGTTAGAACGGTCCAGATTTGCAATACACAATTTACATGCAAGTGCACGCAAGTTCTCTATATTGTGTACTGTATGCTGCTCCTACATGTAACACGCAAGACTGTATGAATTTATTGATTTAATTTCCTTGGTGTTTTTCGCCGTATTCAAGAATATTTCACTTAAACGACGGTTTAAGTTGCTGGCAAGTTGCTGGCAATCTTCCCACATACGGCCGGAGAGGAGACAAAATCGAGCTCGACGAACTCCCAGCGACTGCATTTATAGGCTGACATGTACGCAGCCCATATCACTTTGAGACACATGTTTTTACCATCTCCATAAAAAAACAATATTTGTAGAACACACTCAAATATGCCTTATTCCGGCCTTATTTCCTATAAATAAGTGAGTGTGTTCCATGTGTTCTAAAGCCCAGAATGAAGGTCAAGCATGAAGATCCAGAATGAGAACCAAACATGAAGGTCAAGCATGTAGGCCCAGAACGAAGACCAAGCATGAAGGCTAAGAATGAAGGCCAGATATGAAGGCCCAGAATGAAGGCCAAGTATGAATCCCCAGGCATCACGACCGTTATAGGTATAAAAACATTAATTCGAATTTGTATCCAAGATTCAGGTGCACAGATAACGGTGGGGACAGGTAGGGATCGGCTGGATCGCTGAAGTGTGCTAAAGTACAGGTATAAACTATAACAAATAATGGTTGAAAAAAGTTCAGTAATGCGATTCAGTATTGTTCCGGCCACTTAGCGGAGGGCCTACAGCTTACACATGTGCAACACGTATATAATTTATTGTACCGATGTGTAAATGCTCTACGGAGCCCATACATTTACCATACACCCTATGTGACGAGTAGGCCTACTGTGGGGCTAAAGCTTTTCCCACCTGACCCAAGACAGGTGTTCCACCTGATCCAAGACATGTGTATTTTTACGGGTTGCAGGTACAGATGAAACACTGAGAAAACTATAACTACCGGTGCAATAATAATATGTAGGCTCACATGTATTCATAATTTTGACAGGCCTATATATGTAACCACAACTGTAACAATAACAATTGCATGTTCATTATTATTTGGACTGTTATCGAGTCTCACTATATCCCAATAAACTATAGGTATGGCTTAAATTATTGGAACCAGTGTTTCATATGCTGATGGGACTTTTGTAGTGCTAGACATCAGAAATACCGGACGAGTTACGTCCCTTTACGACCCTGGGAACGGTGACGCCACAGTGGAAACAGATGCCTTCTCGGCTGGTAGAAATATCTTGCCCGTGATTGGTTAAAACTGACAGGATGGCGGCCTGTTCGATTTTCCCTACACGGGCGTTTTTGCTCGGAACTGCGATCTTGGTTATCTTACATGTGGTGAATAAAAAAAGATGGTTTTTGAACCGGGAAAGGGATGCTTTGGCGATACATATATACATTTGATCCAGTGTTGTCTTTGTTATCATGGGGTTGATAAATTCCTGGAAATCGCCGTGAGCCACTCCAAGGCCAAGTTTTTAAACGGCGGTTTTGGACACAGTTTCTACGAAAAAATAGCAGATACGTATATTGAAAATAACTTCTGTCGCTTTGAAGTAAACTCTTGTGGAGATGTTTCATGAACCTTTCGATGTGGGTTTGAAGTGGGAGTTGGGGGCAGGGCAAGACTATGAAGTGTTAGTGTGCACGATGATTATTATCAGGTTAAGGTTTGATCTTAGTTGTAGCCCAAATGTCTCCTTCGAACTGAGTGGTTTTCCGTTTGAAATAGTCTTCGTGTTACATCCGCTTGTCGTCAACTTCAGTTACTGTCGGTGACTGGAAGAGCTACTTCAAGGTGATGCGGAACGAGTACAGCAAACAAATGACCTGATATAGGTTTGCATATGCGCAGCACACAGATGCTCAAACACGTGTGGTGTACTGTATCATGATATGTTGTAATGATTATGTGTTGTAATCAGATACATGTATGCTGGCAGAATGATGGGCGTTCCATTGTACAACTATAGATGGCAGTAAATTTGTCAAAAAGTCAATATTTACTGAAAATGAAATCTGTGCCTGTACTTTAGTTAGAGTCTAGATGTCTGTTAACAACGTCAATATGCCACTGTTGTTTGCCCAAGGTAGTGCATAAAGGTTTTATATATCTTTCTGAATTAAAAGCAATAATGTCAAGTCGAACTGTGTACGATAAATGAGAATAAATTAACTTGTATACAGTGTGTTATATAACAGAAAAAGGAGCGAAATTATTCCTTGTACATGGGAAGCAATCTGCGGATGGTCATAAGTTTCCCCCGGGCTCTGCCCGGTTTCCTCCCATTATAAAGCTGACCACCGTCGTATAAGTGAAATATGCTTGAATACGGCGTAAGATACCAATCAAATAAAATAACTAAATAAATTATTCCTACGAATACAAGCCTTTCGTTTTATCATTTTAATCCAATGGTCCGAGAATTGCAGGAAACTACGTGGCTGTAGTTTCCATGTTTATATATTTACATGTTCCATGTTTTCCATACATATGCTATTGTTTTAGGAGTAAATTGGAACCAGCTCACTGAGAAGGTGCTTCTTTTTTAATCAAGGTATTGGGTTAGAACCGGCAAGAAGCTTTGGGAATTCGTTTTTGTCAGCCCTCTCTTGGCCCAGATGGGAATAAACGCTCATAAACGATCACAGGCTAGATTACAGAGGTCTTATCAGAGAGTTAGGGGGCTCCGTTGCCGAGGGAGTTATCCAGCTAGTGCAGCGTATTGACCCAGGTGCATCTCACCTATTGATTCTTGTGAGTTCAAGCTCAATCCTCGCTGGCTCTCTTTCCGATCGGTTTCCTTCCACGATAATGATGGCTGCAGTCGTATAAGTGAAATATTCTTGAGTACGGCGTAAAACACCAATCAAAAAATTAATAAATAAATAAATATAAGAGACTTATGTGGGAATTAGTGGCATTCCACCAAACTGGCCCATATGCTAGACACTAAAATGTCCGGCGTTATATCTTACTTATTATTGTTTAATGTCGTATGAAAGGTGTTTCTCACTTATTCGATGGCCACGAAGAAGAAAAGGAAATCGAACACTAGTCATAAATTTGAGGTTCTAAAAATACTAATTTATTTATTTGGTTGGTCTTGTACGCCGTGCTCAAGAATATTTCACATAAACGAAGGTGGCCACCACCAGGATTGGAAGAAAAAACGGACACAGGGAGAAAACCTCGGGGAACCCACGACGTTGGGTCGTTTGGAACGATGAATGATGTAAAAATTAAAAAAAAAATGGATTGTGAGAAGCAGATAAAATACCATAAAATATGAATTTTCGTGTTTAAGATCTAGCAGTGTCGCATTTCCCAGGGTTAATGAAACTCTCGGAATAAGGCGAAATTATGAACTTAGTCTTGGTCATTTGGCATAAACGTATTGGACAAGAAAACCACGCAATCTGCACGACGTTACTTCTGTTATTGTACTGAAAGAGCCAGAATAGACATTAAAGAGTTTAATAGCTTTTATCAAAATCCACGAAGGCCCATGTTTTCGGCTTGGAATAATCTGTAGTGCATTGTTCCCAAAACCAAGAACTGAAACAATCAGAACATAAAACAAGAGTTTTTAAATCACAAAATTTCAAACGTTTAGCCCAGTAAAAATACCCCTTAAAATACTGTTGACAATGCTATGGCTGTAACTTATTAAACGTACAGTTCCTGTAACTGTCGTAAATCGGAATGGATTGTCGAAAAATCGTGTTCAAAAGAGAACGATAAAAATCCAAATGTATTCCGAATGTAGCAATTACGAAACATTATGATAGTATTTATCTGACAACAGTAATTAACTAAATTTATAAATAGTTACTATATATTTATAGTTGGTGAAGATTAACGCAAAGTAGGTCACTCGCATTATCTACAAAATGAAATGGCGATTGTAACAAGGAAAAGCTACACTATTATTCGCCTTCCCGTTATGTATTTCTTCAGCATAATTTTAATCGTACGAGTTTTTTTTTTCATATCGCCATGAAATACATACCAAAACCTTGAAAATGGATTTCAGCTTTTACATGAGCTAAAATTTGTATGTACTTAAAGGTGTTGTTTTTGTGAAACTACTTGTGCAGCTCTTAGATCTTATCGTTCCCAAATTCACCGTTGATTCTGTATCCCTTCAAATGACATAATACAGCACTGTAAAACTCCTTCCGCCTGTACTAAAGCGGTCAAAAGGTAAGAACGCTTTTGTACTTTCCTTTACTGCGCCATAATTATTGGTGTATGTGTGTTCATAAAACACATATAGATAGTACACAAGTCCTGGAGCGTCAAAGAAGAACACGACATGTTTTACTGTGATTTCACTGTTTTGTGTAACTATCACTTCATTCATCACTACGGTTTACATTCATTTTTTTCATACTTGAACGACTTGTTCGCTCATCCCTAAAAGCTTTGTTTTCTTTTACATAAAATATTCTTGTCCACTAATATGTTTCTTTGTTTGCCCGAGGAATAATGTCATTGTTATGAAGGATTATTTCAGCTATGAACAGGCACAGTATTGTTCGGCTCAGTGGTCAGTTTGATATTACTTGATTGGGAGTCGTTTCTTTGACATGACCTTTCAATAGGCATCAGTATACATTTGTCTGAATTGGGTCCGGCCTGCTACAGAGAAGACACATGTCATGACCCAAAATAAGTTAAACACAGATAACCCGAATCGAAAGGCGGTGATTTGTTCCGAAAACATCCAATCGTAAACCTGGTGGCGGATGTAGAACATTTCTTGAGTAACACGTTAAACGCCAATCAAATAACTAAATAAATAAATAAACACCAAGTTCCCAACAAATGGATAAACAGTACCAATTTCTAGCCTACGTCCTTTAGTGATGTTCGCTGCAATTTATTGGACAAGCGGATATTTACCCTGTGCAGGTTTTAGGATGTCTCTGTGCCAGACATCGAGGTGCCACCACATTGAAATAGATTACTCCCACGGCATTTGAGGCGAAGGAGTTGTCGTTCTTCAGACACGTGTAAAAAGCATTGCTACAATCGCAGGAAAGTCTGTAAAGATTATCGGTAATGAATATGACAGTTTGCAGAACTAATGGTGTATTGATCGAAATTAATCAACCTATCAATCAATACCTGGTTAATTTATGTCTCGATAATGGGTGTGCCATCAGTCTATGGATAGTCGTGGGTTTTCCTCCCACCATAATGCTGGCTGCCGTCGTACAAGTGAAGAATTCTTGAGTACGGCGTTAAACACCAGTGAAATACGTAAGCAAATAAATCTCGATAACGAGCTCCTAGTTCTTTGATGGTGTATTAATAAAATCATTTCTTTAATACGTGTATTTACGTCATTCGTGTTTGACGTCATGTAGTTAGGATTTACCCTTACATGACTTTTCAATACATCTATATATATATATATATAAATATATCGACAAGCTGAAAGTAAGTTATAAAATTTAATTTTAAATTTATAATGTCTTATGCTTACCGCCAAGAGAGGGAGCGCTAAGATTGTCGAAGTGCATCATTTTCTGCAGACTGCATGTGTATAATAGAACAATTACTGACTTTCCATTCGGTTGATCCACGCATTTGTTGACTTATGGAAAACAATTTCGATCGATGGAGATAGTCTTGTTCACAAATCCATCAACCAACGTAATGGAAAGTTGATATAAGCCTAATTGTATGAATTGGAGATTATAAAACCTTCTTACACGTAGAACAACCCCTTGTTCGTTAGCCCGTACTTCGACTGGCCCGGAGCTATGGAAACTTGGCAGTGGTCATGACTGCGGCAGCATCGGTCTGCTCCCTTGTGCGTGCCCAAATCGCCATAGGAACTGGCAATGTCACCATCTCCGCACCATTTTGTTCCTGTAAATCATATAACATACAATCTGCAATCTGAAAAGTTTCTTTTTGTCACTTGATATACTTGATGTAGAAGGAACGCGTAGTTCTGCAGCATGCAATAGCTGGTTTATTACACCGAAAGATACATCATTAACTCAGATGCGACAGCGTGCGTAGTAGAGCCTACATTGAATTTGACGTGCAGACGACGTCACTAGGTACAGCGTCACAAATTCCAGTGAGACGAAAGGAGACGTACATGAATTTATTTCGTTTAAAATCAACTTCAATGCTTCACTCTCGACGTAAACTGACGAAGCGTCTTTGTGATAAGTCAGTCGAAATCTATCTCATTTGTATCTGTAGGACAGTTATTTCTCGCGTATTACTAAATACATTACGTATTTATTTTGGTAATGTGTCTAGAAATCTTGCTCACAGGTTTGTCTAATTCTTGTAAATGAGATATTTATTTAGGCCGATACCGGGACGAAATAAGATACCAGGCATGTGTATATAAGTAAATATATAAATACATGCATCAAAGGAAAGTTTTACTGATGGCTTTACTGTCAATTTACTTACTGTATTCGTTAATTCAAAACGTATTATTATGAAAGTTAAAGTCACTCAATACTCTCGTCTTGTTGTTGTTGCAATATATGCACTAATTGTATCTGATAGAAGGAAATTTACCTGGGAAAATCACACGTTTTCGACGTACATGCGTTCTAAGGACCTGATCCAGGTCCAATGCAGAACACTCGTCGACCATTAACCGAAAGATGTGAGCGTCTACTAGAAACTGATTCTCCCTCGGAATCAACGCCATGGTTTCCTCGGCAATGCGTCTGAAACAAGATTTATTCAGAAAACTGCATGGCTGTATCCGATTAACCTTTTACATGTAAGTGTACCGCATCAGCGCAAGCCTTTATCTTTTTAAAAACCGCTCGTTCCAATAAAGGCATACAACTCGACCTGTTCAATATGTGTTAAACCTTAAGACTACTCGTATAATCAATTAGTCCCATAAATGCATATTTCAATCATTGTTCGTAGGTAATAGAGGGGTTTCTGATGCCGATACTTTCTTGGTTTGAGCTGTCTCTGTAGCGCATAAATGTATTGATGTAGCCTACACAGGCTATTCCCGTGTGATGTATGTGTGTCGAACATCAGCTATACGAAAACAATGCAAGAGATTTTTAATTTATTCTGTCATGTGTTGAAAGAGAACTATTTTGGTACCATAGTACCATTGCAAATGGTGAGACTGAGTCACATTTCCGCATGACTGAAATGGCGTTTGCGGTTTTTACTCGTTACTTCCGAGTATATATTTGTGCGTTTTATCTGTTTAAATCTAAACAAAATGAAACTAAGAAAACATTCTGAGTCATCTACACGTGATTTATGGGTACGAATAGAAGTGTAGGCCTTCTGTGCCGGGCTGCAGATTTTGGAAGCATATGTAACTATGTTTTCGTGCTGTAAACATACACCCCCGTATTACTGTGCGTCTTTCTTGACTTAGTTCTCTGGTGACTTCTTGGATTTCTAAAATTAGTCTTATTTACTTCATGAGTCCCACTTGTACGTGTTTCTCGCGGAACTTAACAGTTTTTCAGTCGCACCGCGACTCGAGTTCGCCTGCCTCAGGCCCACGGGTCGTGCTGGTCGCTCGTTGACGAGTTGGTTAACCTCTCTAATTACGACAGAAATCGACAAACAGTAATTCAGTTGTGTCTGGCAACTCAGCTGGTTATGATTATCACCTTCGTTTTCGCACGGGTAACCTCCTAAACATGTCTTAACAAGATCGACCAATTTCATCTTCATACGCGATCTATACTTGTGAATTTAAACCCAGTGTTTAAAGGAGACGAAATGGAAGATGTGTGCTTTCCCATGTCTGTTCCCTGGCTCCTCGTATGCATTCACAGAATCTAAATTTACATTTCACCTGCAACACAACAGAAGACAGACCTTAAAAGGGCGGATTTCAGCTATCTGTTTATTCTGTAGAGTGTCACTGTAATAAGTAAGCGGCCTGAGATCAGTTTAGATATACACTGAGCATGACAATCATACAGATAGGGTTACGCCTGTTGCTATGGCATTAATAACAACTGGTTGTTGTCTCGTCAAGATTCTGCCTTATCTTACCTTTTTTTTCTCTGGGTTCAGGGTTGTATCTCGATTGCAAGTCTCAAAATATTAACTATGCGAATTTAATTAAATTAGGCAATGATGCATTTTGCTTGTATATATCATGTCACAATGAAATGCAGGTATATACACTGAAGTAGTCAGTCTGTACGGTGATATCCTTGTACACGGTGACAAGCCGTGTTCTAAAAGCTCTCTTCTTAAAACGTGCCTGGTCCATGTAGGATCCCCACTGAAGCACAGTGGTGCTTCTACATGTACAACTCTCCTCTTTGACACGTTGTGTAGAGTGGCATCATACAGGTATTGGCGAACATTTCACATATAAGGCTGCGAGGTCGGGAGATCCGGGATCAATCCCAGTTCTGGCCATACCGAAGACTTTCAAAACGGTAGTTGTTGCTGGTTCGCTTGGGGCTGAGAGGTTAGCGCAAGGAAACAGGACAAGTCGGACAGGACTCATTGAAATGTTACTGGGAGGGATTCACGTCTGGTGTCTTCGACATGATGCTCCAATGCTGGCAGCACTTTAGCGGCATGGATTCGCCCTGCCACAAGAAGACACAGCGTATCTACATTCTAAGCACTCCTCGTCGTCATATGACTGAAAAATTGTTGAGTACGATGTAAAAAACAAGCACACACACACACACACATACATACATACATACTAGACTGAGGGTATAGACAGTCAGTTCCAGGTTGTAATTTGCCATGATCGGATTACTATGCATATATGCATGTATTCACTTATATTTGTTCCGTTGTTCTTTAACGCTGAACAGAGCTGAACGGGACAAACCGTCTACTTCTGCCAAACGAACTGAAACGTGCGGGCATTCAAAGTTTAAATGAGAGTGGATAGGTAATACTGGATTTAAAAATATGCGGAGAACAGTTGTCCAGAAAACGTGAAAGAATGTGTTTTTGATACAAAGTCGAAAACCTGACGTGTGAAGTCTGGAGTACCGTGAACAAAGAAATATGTGAGGGCGGCGATATTTAGCGACAAAAAATATATGTATTAATACGTGATAAAGGAACGAAAATATGGGTGGTAAGGAAAGCAAATATGTGTGAACGTGTTTTGATCGAGCGTGCGAAACGTTTTTAAAACGGAGAGAAAAGGTACAAAATTTGGACCTTAAAGGCTGAATGAGAGAACCAATGAAATGACTGGAAGAGTATTTGAAACTTTGGGACGCCATATATACGTACACCTGTACAACAAACAGCAATAACATAAAAAAGAAAAAAAAGGGGAAAAAAAAAACAAACAAAAAATAAACAGATCCTAAGTCAAAGTTTATGCGCGCAAAGAGGTTGAAGATAGGTGCGCTAAATAGACAGAACAGGGATTTCTGAAAGTCACGCGTGGACGAAACTGGCGAAGATGTTAACCAAGTGAAGTCTGTAAGGTGTGGGTGTACGCTACGTTGAGTTAACCGCCTATGGGGATAGCATTCAAGGAAATGAATCATTAAACCTGACAATTGTCAGAATTACCATGAATTTCAACGGCTGAGGGATATTATGACTCAGGCACAATGGCAAATAGTCAGTTCGCGGAAATAAAATTACTGGGGCCCAAAAAGGTCTTGTGCGGCTTCAATTGTAAATCCTACGGATTGTCATGGGTTTCCCCGTGCTCTGTCCGGTCTCCTCCCACCATAACGCTGACCACCGTCGTATAAGTGAAATATTCTTGACTACGGCGTAAAACACCAATCAAATCGACGACATAAATAATTTGAATGAAATAAAAATACGTTTTGCTGAAACATCCCTGCAATGAATGCAACCAGCATCGTGCGCATGCACCCATGTCGCGTTCGTCGATAAGGACGTACAAATCAAGCATTTAATGATTTAATGAAGCCACCAATTAATCAACAAATTAAACAATCAATCAGTGGACACCTTTCCTTTTCAAAAATGAATTTAGAAAAGAATTTTCACAATACCTGTCTCCGTACACCTGGCAATGGTACAGCTGGCCGGTAGAATTATAAAACCTCTCGACCAGTTTCCCCTCTGGGGTATAATGGGCTGTCCAGGAAAGAAAGCTAAAACACAAGTTCCATCTCAACTGGACTCCAACTATCAGATAGGTTAGGAGGGCAAACTTACTACTCTCGGAAGCCATAGCGAGGAAGCCAGCACACAGATGCGAAGAGCGGAACAAGTAGAGCAGCTTCTCCCACTCATTTGCCTCTACATGCATTATATCACGATGCCCAAAAGAAAAGTCACTTGCTTAACTCTGATTCATGAAACTATGGAAGCCGGATGAGGACATCTCTTCATGCGCCTTGCGGGTTGAGACCTGCGACACGAGGACTGTGCAAATCGCACACGAATGGTCCCGTCCTCGTTTCGCGGGCCTCGGCCCGAGGGGTCGCGGGACGAGGGGACGACGGGAAAGACGGCAACGTCCTCGCGTCGTGGCCCTCAACCTATCAAAGCCTATTTCATGTAGGCCTATGTAAATGTCAATTTCAAGAAAGTGTCGATTTCAAGAAAATGTCGGAGCGCGGTTATGGTCTTTTTATCAGTGGCAGGCATTCGCAGACCGCCCGAAGAGTCCATTTTAGATAAGTTCAGTTTGCAGTGTGTCAACGTTGGACCGCTGACTTATTCTGTTTAGAACATAACCACATCTTTCAACGAATCAATGTGCTCCAACTTCCAAAAATTTCAGGAATATTGGGTGTAGACGGTTGATTGACAGCTCTCATCCATACTGTAGAATGCCAAGCAGCTGGAGAAACCAACATAATACATTGTTTGTCACGTTTTGAGCACCCACGAAGACAGTCTAACAGCTCATACCTAGCTAGAACGAACTTTGCAAAACCACGTCTTTGTTTGCTATTACTAGCAAATACAGGCCACAAAATCTGTCACTTTTAAGAATTTTTATGTTCCATGACATTTAAAATGTTAAATTAAGACCAATGTACTAGAGAAAAAACTTTTATTTTGACTAACTATCCAAGTCTACATTTTCAGCAAAATATGTGCCGGATTTATGTGTTTATTGCCTTTTACACTTTTTCCCTGGAAAAACACACATCAATGCATAATTTTTGGCCCTTTTTAATAAGGACAACTTTGTTCACCCAGCTCGAAATACAAACAGATAAAGTCTCTGAATCATGAGTAATATTTTTGCCACACTTGTACTAGCAGATAGGCCGAAAATCGGCATGGTTTAAGGGAAGATCGAACTCGCCGTATATGTCATCAAAGTTTCCGCTAACGTAGAACATGGTAGAGATCCTGTCTAGACTGAAAGCAATTGTGATCTGTACCCTATCCTTTGTGAATAGAAATGTGCCATTGAAAATGAAAAATCAGGTTATGTTATAAGCCAGTTAGTTCGTATTAAGTAAAATTTTAGTGCTTAAGAAGGGGCTCGCTCGCCCCGCCTCTTCTTAATCACTAAAAGCAGGAGGTGTGATAAGGCGCTGAAAGACGGAAATGAATTAGTTTGTCTGTGACGACTATCAATCATCAGTTAACTGTAAAGCGTGTCATCGGCATTGAAGTTATCCGAATATGTTATCGGACGCTACATATAGGCTGTTGTTTGGTTTCCAGCATTTAATATTTTTCATTGACTTTTTGCTTTTCTTTTAACACGGTGCAATCTGATGCAAGGTCTGTCGTCCCCTTTTCTAAGCATCTAATCAAGGTAATGATTTTCTACTTTACGTTTCTTTAAAATATAATTGTAAATAGAATTGCACGATGAACCAATTTTACAGAATGTGAATGTAATACAACACATGCATATCACTGTTATAGTTCAATAATGAAAATAATTTTTTGCAGCAGATCGAGCCCATACCGCCAAAGAGCCACTTTTGGATGAAACATGTAGCCTACACATGAGATCGATGGGTATTTTCATCAGTTCTTTTTAAGTTCATCAGTAGTTTTTAAAAAGTTTAATTATACATGTATGATGTTATTACAGAATTGCTTATTTAAAACAACAACACAGTTTCCTGGAAATGAGAAGACAGACTCTAACCCAGCCCATACCATCATTTGTTGACCTCTACACTAAACTCAGCATACTAGGACATGCATTCGGTACACGTCAAGGTGAAAGGTCGTGCAAATCAAAAGACAAAGTCAGTGTTTTAACTACGAAGGAAGTGGACCCCTAAAAATATATTTAGTATAGGTATAAAGATCAAACTCATTGAAATACAAGTCCTCGGCAAGTTTTGTTCTGGGACTTCACTTCCTTCATTCTTAAATTGGAGGTTGAATAGGTCCAAAACAGCAAGAAATTGCCCAAATTGGACAATGTGGAAATTTCAGTTGACTGTGACATTTTCGCTGATTCAAAAATGTATACATTTTTGCAAAATAATATACACTCATGTATTATACATGAGAAATTAAAAGAAAAAGTAATGTACGAAAAAAATTCATGATCAATTTATCGTACCCGCAAGGGGCAGATTTCCCGCCTTATCCTACCTCCTCCTTTCACTTAACTTTGAACATACGGTGTCTTCCACTTTGTCAAAAAGGTTGCACAATGTTATGTTTATTTCGGTAAAGTATTTGTCTAACAACTACTACGACAGTGGAAATCGACATTTAACCATGTTATGTCGGCTAACATGAAACGCAGCCATTAATGTATGAACTGTGACCTAATTGTTCCAAGAGCGGAACTTTCCTGTCACCTGATACTGTAGTAAGCTGCAAAGGTTGTGGTTGAAACTTAAGTATATATCTGACTTTATAACATGAAATGATCAAGAAACTTACTACCGCCACAACACAATGGTCTGCAAATACTTTCACACATAGACTTGTTATAATAAAAACATATCACGTGAAACCGTGTCCTGTTGCTATGTTTTTACATGTTACATTGAGAGTCAACTCGGAAGATTTACGTCACAGTTTATAAACAGCTGATATCTCCTAGCTCTCTGATTGCTCAGTCTCTCATAAGCTTTACAGCATGGGCGACTCAAGACCTCCAGTCGGCAGCAAAATAGTTCACACTTCAAACGAAGATAATTCAGCCATGAATTCATATAAATTCAAACAGGGTTTTGCATTAAAAAGCGAATTTTGTAATCTCTTTAATAAACAGTGCCTCGGTCATGAGTTGTCTTTTACTTTAATATGAACTAACTATTACTTCAAAATCCAAAAGCATGGATGACATTTTAGTAGGCCACAGAAAAACATGTGTCAATATCTGTCAACGGAATGGCCTCCAGATGACCAACTTACGCACCTGGCAGGTAGGCTTTGATAGGTCGCGGAGCGCGACACGAGGACTGTACCGTCCTCGTCCCCTCGTGCCGCGCCCCGCGGGTTGAAACCCGCGACACCAGGACGGCACCTATCGCGTGCGGGACGAGATGTCCTCATCAGGCTTCCATACGAAACTGTTCATATTTTAAGAACGTAAAGAGGACAGAAAAAACAGTCTCTATCTGATATCGAGTTATTGCCTGAGGGTAAAAATTAACTGACTCATGATTTTGTTGTATGCATGTGTGATTAGGCGCTTATGGGACGTACAGTAAGCCATGCACATGTATCATACGTGCAGTGGTAACTTTACAAGCAACAGTGAGCCATGGATATGTATTTATTTATTTATTTAGCTGGTGTTGTACTAAAAATGTGTCTCTTACACGTCGGCGGCCAGCAATATGGTGGGAGGAAACCGGGCAACGTTAGGGGAGACACACGACCATCCGCAGGTTGCTGGCAGACCTTCCATTGTACGGCCGAACAAGAAGCCAGCATGAGCTAGACTTGAACTCATAGCTACCGCATTGGTGAGAGGCACGATACACTGGTGCGCTAACCCCCTATGGGTGCGTATGATGCGTGTCTATGAAGCTTTACAAGCAACATTAAGCTATGGGTGTGAATGATGCATGTAGGGGTAACTTTGCACTCAGCCATAGCAATTTATAGTTAGCATGGCGAAAAACAATAATGTGATAAATAAGCAAACTAAAAAAATGTGTAAATAGATAAATAACAACAATGTAATATATAAATAAATAAATAGATAAATAAACTATGAAAGAATAAAATATAATCTCGTAATGCGAAGTTTATTAGCTTAATTGATACAAACACAAACTTACCAACAACAGAACTATTTCGTTGGGTAGGATGGATATGCTGTATCTACGGATGAGTTTCACGTAGTAAAATATAAAAATAAAACCTGTAAAGGGTACCACTATCAGAGAGGAAAAGTGATAAACAAGTGACTTGTTCAACTGTCAAACAGCGATAGGCCTTACACGGTATCAAACAAAGAAACACTTCAATAAGTTCAAGACATATATTTCAACAAAGTAGACAAATAGTAAAACTGAAAATAATATACAAAACAATACAGATAATTATAAAATATGTAGTTCCTTACTGATGAGAGCGTCCAAATCCGGATGGAATATTCCGGCTTCCAAATACTAGTCAGCCCACAGTCCTTCGCAAATCAAAGGATGACCGTTATGTTATAGTGACAAACAGCAGTGGGCACGGTATGCCCACGATGGTGTATATCCAATTCCCCGGCAAGGTGCAACTTTCCTGGGCGGACAGGTTGACAATAACGTCTGTGATGCTGAGCTGGCGTTGTATGTTTCACTCCTCGGCAACATACACAAAGTCACTTTCAGGGTAAAGCGAGATGAAATGTACGTAATTGCACAGAGACAATGAGAGAAACGAGCTCCAAAATAACGTCTCAGAAAAATAGGAAGTGGCGAAACACCAGCTCACAAAGTGATACGTACAGAAAAATGGAATGCAAACTGACGTATGTCGAATGGCGTGAAATCCGTTATCTCCAAACCCAGTAAAATCCTTCACAGTTGACGACAGTAAATATGACCGCCCTCAAATGGATTTGAGTGAAAGACTGCGATCTTTACAACTTCCTTGCTCATATTTGTAGACTAACATCAGGAAAATTTTGGATGGTTCGTTCGTAAACATGTTTACAGAATAGGTAAATCTTTCAAGAATGTACACTCTATGTACAATGACGCGAAACTCATAAACACAGAAGCCTGGAGAACAGGCGACTGAATTTCAGTGCAATCTATAGTGTACAGAAAGGAAACAATGTAGGTCAGATACTGATACGGTTAGCGTTATAAAAGCAATTTTTTTTAAGGACAGGATTCGTAACAGTCCGAAAAAAACCAAGTCTTCATTTCGACAAATCTTCCAGAACTTGTGTTCTGAAGCATTTTATCTTTACCTTGAATATTGTTCTCTTATCAGTAACTACCGACGCGGTGTCCAGAATCCCGGCGAACTGTTTCCAAATTGTGTCTAATTACCCTTAAACCCGCGAAGCTAGGGGTGTTTCTCGATAGGAGCTGTATAAATTTACCACGTTTGATATCCTTAGTCTTTGACGAAGGCAGAATCAATATTGGTGGCATAAATATATGTCGAAATATAAGTGCTTTTTATTTGGTTGGTGCACAATGCCATGCATACTCTAGGACTTTTCACTTACACGATGCTGGTCAGTTTAACATAGAGTAGAGAAAACCGGAGTTCCCGGCGTAAACCACCGGCCTTTGGCAAGTGTTTGAGGCGACATTTGATGATGTAAATGATGATGTAAAGATTTGTGCACCATATTAATGGTAGACAGGTGATCTTCATGGAACCTCCGACTGAACAAACGGCCACACGAAAGTGATCAAGCGCCACGAATTATCACGAAAGCCCACATTCGATTAAAGCAAGGGAACATACAAATTCCTTGGGCCTCCGCGTCCGAGAGGGCTAGCGCACTATACAGAGTAATGACCCAGGTGCGACTCACCAATACGATCGATGTAAGTTCAAACCTAATTCACGTTGGTTTCCTCTCCGGTGGTACGTGGGAAGGTCTGCCAGCAACCTTCGGATGATCGTGGGCTTCCAAAAGCCACATGTAGCCTAACCCAAACCACCAAAGAACTAAGAAAGTATATAAAATATACAAATATAGGACGGATTCATGTGAAGAGAAGCACTCAGCAGTTTTCAACCACGACGAAAAAACGCAATGAATGTTTTAGGCGTACACATAAAGTCAGTATCAAAATCGCATAGCATTTTAGGAAATATGGTGTCGCTAATCAAATATGTATCTCAGATGCGCTTTCATTGCTACTGTTCATAAATACAACGTTACGATTATACTCAACACGATGAACATACTGCCCCTAGCTCCGGGTTAAGCAATATTTATTTATTTATTCCACTGGTGTATTATGCGGTACACAGGTTAAGCAATCATATAAATCGTACAAAATCATATAAATAAATATAAGCGACGAGCTTTGTATGGACTATCCTGTACTATAATTCATCATTGGCATTGCACATACAATAGTTTGGAGTTGAACAGATAAAAGATGAATAAACCGACAACAATCAGTCGTCTCTGTTTGTTCACGACACTCACAGTAAGTGCGCTATGGAGGTCACGTGCCTACGCACGTGCATAGTTACAGAGGTTGCACACTGTGCCCATTAACCTTTACAGATACTGCAGAGCTTGTTAAAACAAAGACCATCATCATCACTGTAGGATTCTACGCAGGGCAAGTCGAGTGTCACGGCAGACATGCAAGCAACTGTTAATGATAGCCCCGGGCCTCGACGCCTTTATGAAAATACACCATTTAGTGCATAGAAATGGTCTCTCTCGACCATTGTAAATATAATGTAAATATGAAGAAGGCTCTTCTGTCGTGGTACAGTCACTACGCTGATTACCCCGTGTGTCACTTAATAATCATACTAATTGTATAAGACAGCACTTTGCTAGGCACTGCGAGGACAGGAAACATGTTTCAGTAGGGTCAACAAAAGAATTATTCCCGCTCGCAATTATCTTCTATATTCATTCCGTAAATAGCCCAAGGCCTTTTGCCAATAAATTTAAGAAACATTAAGGCGATTCCGAATTTATGCATTGGTTTCACTCACCTGTCCGGATTTATTTATTTATTTAATTGGTGTTTTACGCCGTCCTCAAGAACATTTCACTTATGCGACGTCGGCCGCCACCACGACAATACAATCTACTAATCTACCAATATGATGACAGGTTGATACAAAACCGTTGGTCTTCTTGTCCTATGTCATCAAAGCGCAAGAGCCTGAGAATGAACATGTAAAAGGTGCACTTTAAGTCTCGGAATCGCCAATAGTACTTGTATCCAATGTATAGTGACCGGTTAACGGACAAAAGCCAGACGAAAGCAGCTTAAACAGCCTTGTATAAAACAGAATTTTCCATTTTCTATAAAGCGATAATCTTTTTAACAGATTGACGTGCCTCACCCCTTCGGATAGAACCGTTTTCCCACCATTATGCTGGCTGCCATTATTCTTGCCAGTTACGGGTGTTAAACACCAATCAAATAACACAATCGTCTTTGATTTCGTCCGTTAACCAATCACTATACATTGGACTGGCCTCAAGTACTGTTGGCGATTCCGTGATATAAAGTGCACCTTTCACATGTTCATCCTCAGATCGCTTTACGCGGATGATCATGGAACAACAAGACCAACGGTTTTGTATCAACCGGTCATCGTATTAGTGGATGTTTTTGTTGTCGTGGCCGCCAATGAGTCAACATGATTTCGCCAGTCCTCCTGGTTTTGCTATCGATGTTAACAGGTAAGAAAAGCAGAGAACCTAGGGCTTGAATGAACGTTCTTGTGCTTCGGCCTTCAGTTATTATTCTAATGTATGTGCCACAGAGAAACCTTTAATTTAGAAAACTGCAGAGTATAAGATATAATCTCCGCTTCAAGTAATTCGATCCTAAGTTGTGTAGACTGTTCTTTATTCCTACATTTGGGAAGACGTTTGTTGGCAAACTGGTAACATATTACTCATTTGTTGCTGGCAAATAAGTTTCAATTCGCTGTGCTCGGGATTCGCAAGTGTGCGGGAGAATATTATTAGTTACACGGCTACTGAGTGAAAGGATACGAAACTATATGGGATCAATAAGCCTCATATTGGTCTCGGTGTCAGCATTCCTTTGTGAAGTTGTGTCGTTGGTGACATTGTTGCGTCGCATTGCAACTGTTATGATATGGTGTTCTCCCTATTGCTGAGTCTAGCGCAGCCTAATGACCCAGAAGCCTCTCACCAATGCCGTTGATGGCTTCTTCTCTGGCCGTACGTGGGAAGGTGTGCCAGCAGCCTGAGGATGGTCGTGGGTTTCCCCTGGGCTCTGCCCGGTTTCCTCCCACAATAATGCTGGCCGCCGTCGTATAAGTCAAATATTCCTGAGTACGCCTTAAAACACCAATCAAATAAACGAACAAATAAATGAACACTGTTGAGTCATCATAGCATCATATAGCGTCATATAGCATCTGCTGCAGGGTATTCAGATATACACGTCTTCCACGTGACCATTCTTGTCCAATGAAAAGCAGACGATTTTGATGACCTCTTATTTGGCCAAAATCCTGAGATAGATAAGTCGATTCTAGTTATTTCATTATACCAACACGGCTACTGTTTATGTTTTCTAGATGATGTCTCGCTAAATACATCAATTCTTAAGAGTGAAAGATTGCATACGTTAGTCACGTTTTAATGAATAGTGTCAATTACATACATCTTTCCTCATACAGCATCACACATTGACGGCGGAAGGCCTTTTCATTAAAAAAAAACATTTTAGGGTTAATTTTGACTTAAGGGAAAAGTGTAAAGTAGATTTGCCGATGTCTTGGGATATAATTTATACTGAAATTTTAAATTATTAATTGTGCTTTCTTAAATTTCTTCCAGTCCATGCCGGAAGCAGTTTTAACATGACTCATTCGTTGTTCGCTGACCTGTACAACACGTATGACGCAGAGTACCGCCCAGTTTACAACAAGGATGACGTCACCACAGTCAGCATTACTTTCTCTCCCAGGATAATACATCAGCTGGTAAGACGCGTAAATACGAAACCCGGAGCACATATGAAGGCTGATTTCAAACGAAGAATCTTCACTTAAAAAAAATAAAAATTATGTTCGTTGAATAGGACAGCGGCTAACAGCTCCCCAAAGCTACATTTCACCTTGCATGTACCATGTCTTAAAACGTTAAAAGAACATTTCTACACATTTGTTTACCGAATTCTTCTGAAGTCGTGATGTACAGGGGTGTATAAGTTGCAGCTGTTTAACCGTTTACCTGTAGAGTTAGCATATAACTCTGATGTAAATTAATAGTTCTTACCCAAGCCTTCTCTCAACACCCCAGATTTTGTGTAAATAATCCAGAACGATTAATTTTTTTAACACATTTCTCTCAATCGTTGGTGTCCTATTGCAACGCTTACTTGTGACTATTTGCCAAATACCAGCGTCTAGCGTCTCTCGTTTTACTCTCTGTCCTGTTGTCGTTTAAATTTTACGTTAGATTCACCAACGTACTGTCATGGTAGTTACACCTGACAGGTAGTTAGAGTCCTGAAGGAAGAACCACGGTAAATATATTAGGCATCATACCCCAGACACACAGTCGGGATGTACAGACGTGGAGCAGTTCCAACTCCATCCGTACACAACACGACATAAGCGCATTCAATGGTCACGTTAGATTCATTGTGAATTTTCAAAAGTTTGCGTCTGATTGGTATTGCAGCTTTTTATTTATTTATTTCTTGCACCATCCGTTTGTTGATGATTTCATTTTTACCCAGGATGAGAGATACCAACGTTTCGTGACATCTGGATGGTTTACATGCGTGAGTATACAATGCATTCTACCCCGCTGTCAATTGTGGACAGCGTGATATTATACATATTATATGTTATAACCTTTCAAACAACATCGACTGTATAGCAGTTTTCTAGAACGCGTTTATCTCGCTTGCTTTCCTATTCAGAATTCAAAGCAAGCGGCCACTTCTAGAAATATTTATTTATTTATTTGATTGGTATTTTACGCCGTACTCAAGAATATTTCACGTCTTCTAGAAATATGATTCCTTAATATGATTTCTCTAATCTGCTATGCAGCGGGATCTACTTGTTTTTGAAGGGGAGGGTGGAGCTACTTCCGTAAATATACATTCTTTGGAGGGAAAGGGATATTCTTAACTTTCGGGATCGGCGCATGCCAAGTAGTATGGGAAGGGGTATACTTAACTTACAGTATAACAAGCTAACTGGCGACGTCTACTCGGTTTATGTTATTAAACTCAGTACCAAGGTGAACTAAGGTAAGCAAATTCACACAGAGGGCTCACGTATCATGGATTAGGGTGTCATAAATCGAAATGAACCTTTCTCCAACTGATGCGAAAAGGTCCAGAGAAAAGATATTAAGCTGTATTAAGCTCTGTGCATTTTTTACACCAAGAGTAAATTGTGGATTCGTTGAAATTAATGTTTTGTGGAGTCATTTTCTAGGCCTGAACTTGGTTGGCTTTTCGCTCTAAGCATTTGTATTTAGGATTGTCAGACTTAAAATTATATCCCTGGATTTGACTTGGAGGTTGCAAGCTTTTTAAGTTAAACTTATTTCTCCCATATACACAAGACTACATTTTATCTACACCATATCATCATATCTTGAATGGCTATAATAAATGCATAGAAGTTTTCTGTGAGCTGTAAAACTTTATCTTATCTAGCTATTGTTGGAGTGCTAAGGCTGAAGCTTGTCATACACATCACTATTTGAGTCGATTTAATTCCAATACAAAATATGACAAGACTATCTATATTTTTTATATATTTATTTTTTATATATATGGAAGATATATTTTTCCAGATATACACTAAAATGGATAAACTATTGTATGTTGATGTATTAATCATGAGTTCATGTGTGTCCATAATTATATATTTATTCTGTTTTCGTGATCAAGATTTTTTTTTATTAACAGACTTGGCATGATCAGTTACTGACATGGGATAAATCGAAATACGGAAACATTTCCTCTATAGCCACGAAGACGTTCTGGAGGCCTGACATTGTGATCCTTAACGGGTAAGATATCTAGAGCTAGTCCCGCAAAACCTCGGGCGATCTCGCATTAACTGGCTTTCTGTGGACAGTCCTGCAACAGAAGAGAGAATAAGTTTTCGATATAACGTACAAATTATGTCTCTGAACGCTGTTTGGCTCTCCGCTGTTTGACTTCCGTTAAGAGAGTTTCTTATTTGTGATGTAAACAAAAGGATCTTAAAAACTGACGTGATCGAAGACTAGCTCTATGCAGGACAATCGATTAAGGTTCATTGACGTTATGAATGAGTAGGCTCCTGTTTTGTTGTTGTATTTGATTTTTACCAGTTCCACGTGTCTTTTACTGCAGAAAACAGTTTCCCACCTTTTGGAAAATTTTGCCAAATAAGAGGACTTACGTCCACACAGACAGGGGCGCCAGCTTTTATACCATGTAGATTTTGTCATCATGTATTGCTTTGCTGTATGCTGTCGAATGAAACAATTAGACAGAATACCCACATGTATATTGTATAACAGTTAGCGTAAAACTTACGTACAAACTAGATCTGTTTTACACAGAGTGGCGGTAACTTTAATTACCTTTACATGGGGCTATTTTCTCAAATTTTTGCTGAGAATTTGTTGTGCCGTTTTTGTCTCTTCAAAGAAGCTGAACTGATTTTCATGAAACTTGAGGTAAAGGCAGGGAAAGAGTTCAGTTTTCGATCCATGAGGGTATAGAAATGTTTGTAAAGATTGCTTTGACCAAAGTTGGATGGCAGAAATTCCATGAGATGCAAGAGCTTCTCACCAAGCTGTGAGTTCATGTCCAAGTCATGCTTCCTCTCCGGCCGTACGTGGGAAGGTCTGCCAGCAAACTGGAGATGGTCGTGGGTTTCTTCCGGGCTCTGCCTGGTTTCCTCCCACCATAATGCTGACTCTCGAGTACGGCGTAAAACACATATCAAATAATTTAATAAATCACTGAATGTCTCTTTTCCTTTTACATTTAAATAGAGCCTGAATATGAGGTAAAGCATGTTCCACTCACCGCTGGTGTTGTTGCAGGTACAAAGACTTTCAAGACCTGACGCAGTCCGGATTCAAAGCTGTAGTGGAATCGGATGGACAAATCCACTGGTCTCCGGCTAAAATCTTCGAGACTCATTGCTCCATCGACGTCACGTTCTACCCGTTCGACTTTCAGACGTGTTCCATAGAGCTTTTAGCGTGGACGTATCCAGACACTGCCGTGAAACTCGTCCCGTCGCCAGTTCCTGTCAATTTTGATTTTTACCAGAAAAACGGCGAATGGAGAGTTCTGAATACAACAACAGCACGCTACTCTGTGCCTTCCGAACAATCGGGCGAGGACTCTGTGTTGCTGGTGTTCAACATCACCGTTGCTCGAAGGCGGGCGTTTTTCGTGATTAGCATGTTGGTGCCAGCCGTCGCAGAATCGGTCCTGTGTAACTTGGTATTTCTTGTCCCATCGGAATCCGGAGAAAGGATGTCTTTGTCGATCACCGTTCTATTGTCTTACGCCGTCTTCCTCAGTGTTACCAATGAATCCTTCCCCAAATCTTCCCTCAACACCCCGATTTTGTGTAAGTAATCCAGAATGAATACGGTAATTTATACTTCTCTCAAGCGTTGGCGTCGTATGTTACCGGTGTAAGAATTCACCAACTCGCACACTGTCGTCACTGCTCTGGTGTTAGTGTTTTATATGGGTTTAATATTTCAGTTAATGTTCAAGTTAGCTTATTCTCGTGTCGTACGTGGGAAGGTCCGCCACCAGCCTTTGAATGGTCGAGGGTTTCCCCCGGGCTCTGTCCGGTTTCTTCCCACCATAATGTTGAGCGCTGTTGTATAAGTGAATTATTCTTGAGTTCGGCGTTAAATACATTTACAAGCCTGTCCCACTGAACCATCATGGTGAACACATCAGGCATGAAGACGAAGGAATCTGTTTGCTTGTTAAGGTTATAGGCCTTGTCACAACCCAGGCCCACTAGGCCATTGCTGCGATGTCACGGTAGTGAAAGCACATATGTTTTTATATGGCGTTCCACTGAGTCACTTGTACAGACGATGTGCTGATTCTGGTCGAGTCTTTGGCCAGAGATTTGTGGATTGCGCCGCTCTTATTGTTCGTGAAAACTTTTCGGAAATGATCTGTCAGAGGCGCTCGTGCTGCCGATTTCACAGTGTAACGTTCGTTAAATGTGGAGAATTTTCTACTAAATGAAAAATTCTTATATGTTATCAGATAAACATTAAAAAGTGCACAACGACGATCAGCTGTTGGTTTATCTTCCGTATAATAAGCGTCAACGGAGATGTAAATCGTCATAGACATAATAATAATTCGATCATCGAAAGAGAACTTGTACATTACTGTTTTTTTTGGGGGGGGGATGTTTACTGTTAAGCGATCGGGAGTGATGATTCTACTCTTGAGTAAACATACATTTTTTCAACGTACTGGTCCTGGGCGCGTTTAAGAAATGTCTCTTAATTTACAGATATGTCCTCTTAGTTCCCAGAAATATGTTACTAAAGCAGACAGGGTTTTAGGAGTTAAATCTCGTCCTGTAAGGCAAAAAGGCGCTATTCAAATATATTTGAGACATGCATAAAAACAATAATGAAAGTATTTAGGAGAATCCAAATCATGATGTTCCATGTTTTCATTTTTTGCAATTTGTTTGGTTTCATAACGCAATCGACTTCATTATTGTCGTGTAAACTAAAAATGCAGACCCATTATTAAAGTATTCATTTTTCATTCATGTGATAAACTTGTTAATTTATACTAGTCGTTGTTTTTTTCTGTGTTGCAGCCGTATACATGTTGTTTGTTTTCCTGCTGGGAACATTGGCAGTGTTGCTGACTGGAATCAGTCTGTGTTTGTATCATAGTTCGTCCACACTGTTCCACACCCCTGCTTCTGACAATGGACCCGTCCGAGACGTGACTATAGCGCAAAAATCACCCCAAAGCAAGACGGGAAAGCATGACCACCAGGAAGAGACCGAATTGCCATCATTTGACCTTCGAAAGACAGCAGATCGGAAGCAACATTCCCGTATGTTTGATCGAGTTTGTTTCTTCATTATTTTCAGTTTAACTATGACATCAATTGTCTGCTTGCTCATGCTTCTGACCTCCCGTGATATAGAAATAAGCTCTTATGTGAATTCAGTTCATATGTAGTTCGTGGAAATAAATATAATGTTTTCTTCTCCTTTAAATTGCATTTCTGCTATACTAATCTAATCACATGTACATGTAGTGTTCCGTCACAGACTTATCTGGCTAAGGCATTGTCTTCATTGTTTATTAGCATCTGATTGTTGAGGTCACGGACTCAAATCTAGCTGATTCTCTATGATTCGGCAGAATGTTTTAAGTCAGAAGGCTTGTAAGGTATCGGGCATGGTTTGATCGTTCACATTGAGCACTATGGATTCCTCCACCCAGAACCCTGATCGCTATTATATAAGCGAAGAAGTCTCGAGCGCAGCATTGAACACCAATGAAATAAATACAAGTAAATAAACATAAACATAATAATATATATATATATATATATATATATATATATATATATATATATATATATATATATATATATATATATATATATCTGCAAGACTGATTGTTTGTAATATATGGACATTTGTAATCATGGTAACGGGAAAAGTGTTTATGTAGAGCACACGAAGAATACCGGTTTATAGATGTAACATAATGAGGTGTCGCAAAAATAATTGAAGAAATCTTGGCTGAATAATGTGTGCTGGACATGGTCTTGAATGTCTTGAAAGGAATTGCATTGCAAAAGTGCAGTCGATCTCCAGATATCTAATAAACTGCCTGACTTAAAGCCGCTGTCGAAAGAGCTATGGCACTGGACGCGGGCCGGAAATCAGATGGGCCAAGGGACAAAACCTACATGAATCTCTGGGTAGAACGTCGTTGAGAAGTTAAGAGTATTCTCCCCTTAATTGGGCAAACCTTAGTTGAATAGAATCAATTGCTCACTGGAGCCATGTTATTTCTTCTGCACTCGCATATTACTTGTAAATATGCCATTACATGTAAAAATGCAACAGAAATTTTAAAAAAATGAACCTGTAGTACTTTGCTCTTTAAACATAGGTATCGACTTTTTTTGTACGTAGAATGTATGTGTACTTTAGTATCTGCTTACTTAAAATGCCGATTGACATTTTCTCTTCTTCGTTGCAGAATAACGTGAATTTAGCGAAAATTAACCTCATTGGAAACTGTTAGATGGGCGCTGTTGTATTAAGTGATCTTCATTTATTGACGAAATTTACAGTTCAGTTTATTTATTTATTTGAATGGTGTTTTACGCCGTACTTAAGAATATTTCAATTCTACAACGGCGGCAAGCATTATGGTGGAAGGAAACTCGGGGGAAACACGGGGGAAACCCACGACCATCCGCAGGTTGCTGGCGGACCTTCCCATGAGCTGAATTTGAACTCACAGCGACCGCATTGGTCTCAGACTCCTGTGTCATTGCGCTGCAGAGAGGCCCGTGTAATTCAATACCTTATGCAGATATTGGTATATAGTCTTCATGAAGAGTCAACTGAAGCTGGCCAGCCTGTTCGCGATTGCATGCTGACGTCAACAATTTTCTGTGTGGGAGAGGTACATTTTGTACCATATGGTTGCTGTGTATTTATAGAAAACAAATAATTAAGCGATCCAACAAAATGTCAGTCACTTTTGTCATGATTACATTCATCTGTAGAGATCACATAGCTGATGTTTCGCCCACGTCTTCCTCGCTGGCTTTCTTTGACTGATTAATCAGCTGTCATAAAGCAGTCTGTTAAATGTCAGACGTTGAAATGAATTTAATTTTTCATCCAGGTTCAAATTACACCACAGGAAGAAAATGATTATGAATAGAAATTTAAACGTTTAAGTCGATAGAACAGCCATTGCAAATTATGACCGCTTCAAAGCCGTCAAATGTCAAAAGTGGATAGAACAGTGGATAAATTCAAAATGTGGCTGAAAGTTGCCAGTGCTATGCCAAGACAAATTTCTCACAGCTGTAATCATTAAAGCTATATAAGTGAGAACTATGTCGAATGTTTGTGTTCGTGGGATGATCTGCCAACAACCTGCGGATTGTCTTGGGTTTATCCGGGCTCTTCCTCCCGCCATAATGCTGACCGTAGAAGTGAAATATTCTTAAGTACGGCGTGAAATATTCTTGAGTGCGGCATGAAAGACTAATCTAATAAATAGATAAATATATTGAAGGTTTCAAATTGTGGATTGCTTTAAGAAATAAATCACTGATGTAATTGAAAACATTTGCATGCACGCTTGAAACATGTCAATTTAAGCGGCGTACACTTTTTCGTTCTCTTCTTTGAAACATCAATCCTTCTGAATAGTTTAATCTGTACACTGCAGGTGTACTTGTAAGTTGTGATATTTTAGTAACCACAGTTGGGAACAACCGTAGTAATTGGCACACAAGTTGAATACATAATTAATACAGTTCACGTTTTTAAGTCGTTTATTTCAAATTTAATCTGAAACAGAATTGGTTACGTACTGGACTTTTAATATTGGCGTGGAGGTTGTGGTGAGGGGTGATCGATGGGGGTGGGGACAAGGGTCCAAGAAATGTCAGTGCTTTCGGAAATTTAATCTGTCAAATCTGTACATATACAGACTAAGGGAAATAAATCTCGTACACGGCCTGTGCTCTTTGCAGACTGAATCGTGGCCGAGAGTCTTGATTAGCTGCCGTACACAAGCGCTGCATAATCAATCACAGGAAGCAAGAAAACTATTTCATTTTTTTCTAAAAATGTCTAAATTTTAATTGCGATCACTGAAAGTTGTAGTTGTATTCCCTCGAAATACCTCGTGGCTTACTAAGCGGAAAATGATTCTTAAAAAGAAAACAAATCTTAGCGTATGTATAGTGGAATATGCATTTATACAAATAAGCAGGGTTTAAGGGCCGGTCATAAGTCAGGGTATACACAAACAGTATTTTAGGAAAATAAAAAGGAGAGTAAATAAAGTAATAGCTGAAATAAGTGAAAGTGTACGTACCAATGTCTCAAAGACAGGAAAAGAATGTAACGGGCTTATCTCGTGGTGCTGCGGCGAAGTAACTCTCTTTGCCATAAGCACTCTTCAAATTGTTCTTTGAAGAGTTAAAATATTGCCAATCTGGCGTTAAACCTCAATGAATCGTTAATATAGAATGGTTATACATGCGCCTTTGTAAAGGGCGAACTCATACTTCAATCCATTTCGTCAGGAACGGTAATAATGGCAACATTGAAGAAGCTGCCTAGCATCTTTCGTCCGGTTGACGGCCAATAGTTGTGAAAGAGGAAGGTTTTACCGCCGTCTGTGCAGCATCTGTTCTATCTTGCACTTGCATAATTTGCGTATATTGTAAGGCTTTCAGTTTCGATGAAACTTGTTCGCATTATACAACACAAGGCTCCTGAGGTCATGTGACGATATTACAGCCAGTAACCGTTAAAGATCCTTAATGGACCAGTAGACCTTGATCCGGATGCTCGGTCATGACAGAGACGACATATTCAAGTCCATGGGTTAGGTGATGAATTATAAAGGTACAATGAGAAGACGAATTCCTCCAGGAAATGAAGACTTCCCACATCATTAACCCGAAGCTGTGCTTGGAGTCTGTTCTGCGATCGCCTGCGGATTCATCCCGTTGGGGAATAGTACTTCCGGAAGTAGGCCTACATGTTAGTTTCCATATACTTTTAGTTGCTCGATTAGACTGTCGCCTGAACTTCCGATCTGTAATTCTGGACTGTACAGAATCAAAATTTGACAGGGACGCAAGGCCATCGCTTGAACCCATATTTGTTGCCAGGACAACAGTATCACGTGAGGAAACTGAACAAGAATATATGTTTGGCAGAAATGATAGTCAAAACAAAGACAGACTAAGCCACAGCTACGTTTTATATTCATTGCGAAAAATATGCTTTCGCTCTACGGGATGTGGCATGGTAATGTTAATGACAATGTCGCGACAGATGACAGCTTTTATTATTTGGATAATTTTGTCGAGGGAAAACCAGTTAATCTATGTATAAGAATACCACCTTTGATATTTTTTTTATGAAAAGACTGTATTTCTTTTACGTTGTTTTGCTTTATCTCAGCACTATTGTCATCTTCAGACATGGAAAAATGTTAGTGGAAAACTTCACTCATTCCATCTTTGCAGCAAAGTGCTTGTCTAAGGCCAACAATACATTGCACATCCTGACCTTAATGTCTTGATGACTCCTTGTCTGTAAACTATGTTTAATACATCAACAGAAGGACATCATCTTGGTAATACACATATTCCATGAAGGTGTTTCGTTTGGTGATACTGATTATTAAATTGTAATAATTACCACTGAAAGAGGAGCAATAACGTAGCTGATCGACGCTGGGTACAAATACACTTACACTTTGAATGAATAATTGCCAGTCGTATGGAAATGTGTATATGCAGACATAACCTGACTAATAAAGCATTCCTCCATATTCGAGCAGCCTTTAGTCTGGAGATAGTATTACTTGAAGCTCAGCAACAATGTGGTGGATCAGTGGTGTCGTCAGTATGGTAGTGTTCTGACCAACCAGCATATGAATGAATGAATGAATAACCATGGCTTAACGGTATTTCGGGAATATTTCAGGCATATCCTGGCAGTATGCTATATTTGTTTAGAGGTCAAATTTGCATGTCTCACAGAGTACCATTTCGTATTACTTGACCGCCGTACATGTACACTCACGGAAGACAGCTTAATGGCCTACTGAATTTATGTATTTATTTATTTATGTCTTTATTTGTTTGATTGTTGTTTTACGCGCTACTAGAAAATTTTGAATTATACGTCGGCGGTCAGCGTAATAATGGGAGAAAACCTTGCAGAGCCCAAAGGAAACCCGCGGGAATCCGCAGGCTGCTGGCCAACCTTCCCATGTACGTCCGACCTTAACTCTAGCACTAGCGCGCTAATCTTCTCAGCCACGGAACGCACTCTCCATACTCAAAAATGTTTACTAATACGATGAGGGTTAGGTTTGCCAGTAATCATTTGGTGGGTTACTGGAGAACTGTCTTGTCCGTGGTAGATGTCATACTAATGGAAATCAACTGGTCCCCTGTCAAGTCCATGCAAAATTATACAAGAGGCCACTGTCTGCCGCTTAGTAGCGTCAAGATTCCGAGATTC
The DNA here is from genome assembly GCA_016165875.1 of Acanthopleura granulata. Classification (NCBI taxonomy): domain Eukaryota; kingdom Metazoa; phylum Mollusca; class Polyplacophora; order Chitonida; family Chitonidae; genus Acanthopleura; species Acanthopleura granulata. The sequence continues at coordinate 7,468,144 of JABBOT010000080.1, read as the reverse complement.
CGAGATTCCGAAAACAATCTTGTGGAGACATATAAAGCCTTCAGGAAAGACAACAAACTGATTTTTGTTTACATTTACAAAATGTGTACCTCAAGATCATAAGATTAAAGAAACTATTCGAACTAAACCCTAAAGATCTCTCCGAAGTCGTTCAATGTGCAAAATTGCTGAATAATTTAGATAACCGACTTCTTTAAATGGTGATAAAAGAAAACGATCTGGAGTAAGACCGCTGGCCTGAAATGGAACTAAATCTTTGTCAGTGTTTTAATCGCACTCTACCTTAAACGTAATCCAGACTGACGTCCAAGAGAAAAGTGCCGGAAGGCACGAAAGAAGAAATTTCCTCTTGGATGAAAAGATGCTTTAAATGCATACCATCTTTCATGAGAACGTTCAATACAACTGTTATCGATTTTCGCAAAATGCCGTATAACGGTGCATTTAAGATGTTGCTGAAAGATTTTATTTTGTGGAGTTTTTATGTTACAGTTTGCATTCAAAAATGAAAATGTCGTTTGTCGCAGTTTATTTTCTGTTGGATATTTTGCCAATACTAGGCTTGTTGCTTACATAGGTGTCTTCGAAAGAAAATATGAACATTCCAAACTGTTTATTCTCAGTAGAATAAAGCGCTGCTTTATACATTTATATACATTAAAGCACAGTGTTTATTCACTCGTTCGTTTCTCTATGTTTTCATCGATGGTTTACCCTGTGTAGTTAATAAAAATGTACCAAAAATCATTGAAGGTCTTTGCAGTATAAACATTCTTCTTTGTGATAATGATGGGATTTATCCAAGTTTTGTTAATAAAGCATAAACCTGTATGAATGGGCAATGTTTTGTCTCATAGCTGTCTTGAAGTAATACTCGGTTTGATCTCCATTCTGAAGGTTCGATTATACAAAAAAGACCTCCTGGCGGCTTGAGAGAACGTGACCCCTCAAGGGACGTTTCTATCTCTGATAACGAACAGAGAATTTCAAAGAGTCATTGTCACTGATTAATTCGTCCCAGTGTTCTCTCGCGTAGCGCCCTCTACAGGCTGTTATGGTAACAGAGATCCGGAAACGTCCAGAAGTTGTAATTAAGACAGCAAAGATGAATGTAATTTGTTTTTGTGATGTCTAGTGTGTGCTGGCTTTTTTAAGGGAACTCCCGTGAGCCACAGGGAAATGAACGCCAGGAAAGTAACGTCCTTATGTACTTGGTAAATTGCATTCGCAACGTGAAAGAGAAAACTAGAATTTAGATTTCTATTTTATTTGTACAGATTGCAATTTAATGGAATATATTTCTGTACAAGGTAAAAAAATACAGTTGATAAAGTTGATAAAGGTTTGAAAACACATTGTGTATTGTATGATTTTAAATAGTCACGAAAAAGACACAGACTACATATGCGTTTATAGAATTATAATAATCTATCAGCCTTTGTGCATGGTGAAGTGTTATTTCGTCAAGGGGCGTTTTCTGTGATTCGAATCTGACAGTAAGTCCAGGTGCCTCCATTTGTTGAGCTCTAACGCACATCCTGGGCTGGAAAAGGGAATTATCTATGTACAAGGCTTAGCGGCTTTTGACCCTTGATCTATATCACATGTACAGCCGATTTAAAGTTCGTGGGTGGGAGTTATTTGCATTCCGTGGAACGAAGTACAGTTTACCGATTGGCCTATAGCATCAAGACATAAAGTCGTAATTACAGAGAATAATTTGGGTTCAAGTGAGTACGAGGTAAATCACATTGCCCTTCCCAGAGGAGATTGTGAGCGTCTTTATATTCTCCAGTCCATTAGTCTTTCAAGATCACTAGGGTTGATGGGTTAGAAATACAGGGTAGAGATCTGTGGGCACCAGCAATTTTATTGGCGATTAAACAATTAAATGTTGTGTACTGGGACGAAGCTATGTTCGGATGGGTATCAAATGTGGTCGTGTGAGTAAATGTGATGTATGAAAGAATCGCTTGAAACTAGAATAAAAACTAATATGAAGATCTCTCGATGGAATGGATGCAGCCTTGGTAATAATAGTTCGTTTGTAATTATCTTTGAGAATATGCATTCTGCACGTTAACTCTTATTTAATGCACGTAATTCAGATGTTGGCCGTTAAATATAATCTTCAAATTAAGCCTGACTAGAGTGGTAATTGTATGTCTGTCACCGAATGCTACTGGAAGAGGATCTGCTAGGCCAATAGTCACTGGCTTCCTTCCCACGCACTACCCAGTACCGCTGGGTGAAGTACTCAGGAGAAAGAGTGCTATTTACAGTGAAGAAGAGAGTCTGTTATGGTATATGTATTCCTAAAGACTACGAGAAGATTGGCCAGTTTTGAGGTATTGTAGATAACAGACAACTAGCACTTCCTATATTAAAGTGGATGGTCTTGAACAATACTTGATGCTTCGGTGGGCAATAACCTGTTTTGTAGTGAGGTCGGTTTAGCCAGGCTGTCCAGTACAGCGGCTATTCACTGGGGTATTCAGAAGTTCAAAAAAGACTTTCAAGCGTTCTGTAATCGAATTTTCTAACGGACGTTGCTATATATATATGCTTATATTATTAAACCGGTTCTTATACTCCTATACAAGAGGTCGTCACGATATGCCTAAAATATTGAGGACGAGAGTGCCAGTGCTGTGGTTTGACACAAAACACTTCTGGTTGGGAGGGTGAACTGCGGACTCACCATACAACAAAACCACTTTGTAGCCCAAGGCGTGATGTGAGTGTTCAATTATGCACACAAACTACTCTACATTAGGGGCCTACGTAGCAGTTATAACTTTTTTTGACATTTGCTTGCATGAGAAATAGTCAAAAGCACCAAGTAACCAGTTCACACCTCTCCCTATTATATACAGATCTAAAGTCTGAGAGTGTTTACAGCTCGACACGATGGAGACGTGAGTTATGACTAATCATTATAATGGTTAGCGTGAAATTTTTAAAGGTTAATGAAAAATATATCATGCAAATCACAACATTTCGAAATGCTTCCATTCGCTCATGTAATGTCTATTATCCCGCATCAGATAAAATCTCCTGCTTTTGATTGGACACTAATGGTCACATGGTAGGACATGTATATCTCTATACCCTGCAGCAGATGCTATATATCCGTCTGATGACATAACAGTAGGGAGAATGCTATGACGTGAAAGCTGCAATGTTACGTAACAACGACATCAACCACACAGCGTCAAAAAGGAATGTTGAATGAACATTGTCAATAACGTAATGACGTCATAATCCCCCCACCCCCGAATGCTTGGTAATTCAAAGATCCTCAATGTTTTTCAAGAAACAAATTCTCAGTGTAGTTTTTGGGATCTGCCGTGGGATAAATTCGTTATATCGTTACTAAGTTAGAGGATACGCAACTATATGGGAACAATAAGCCTCATGTATAATATGAGGACCCCACATAGTTTTGTATCCTTTCACTCAGTAACCATGTAACTAATAATATCGATTATAAACTGTCTCTAGGTCATCTTCCTTTTGTTGACGTTTTACTGTATAACTACAACAACCTTTGATTGGTCTCTCCAGTTACCAGTTAAATTTTCAGAGAATCCGGTTCCAGTCACTCCGTATGTATCTATCGATATTTAAGTTATAGTACACGGAAGCCGAACAAGTCGTTTCTGGAATCAGACGTCTGTTGTCGCTAAGTGTATCCAGGGAACTAGTGAAAGAGCCACACAAGACATGGAATCAATGGGTACAAAAATAACTTTATGGGTGACATTTATGTTGTTGGCTGTTTCATGAGGAACTGCGAGTATCTCTTGACACAAAACTAATAAGCGGTCACACGTTACAGGTGAATCCCGACCTCTTGTCAATTTACCTTAGTTAGGGTTTTATTCCAACTGTTCATGCAAGTGTGAAAGAAGTATCAACTGACACGTCCTCTAGCAAGACCAAAAGTGTCTCGTTTAATAATGTGGAAAGACCGAAAAAAGGGCAAGTTAACATTAAATCAGCGGCGAAAAAAAAATGTTGCCCCATACGCTTACATTTTTATTCAAACATTCTTTCTTCATTTTATAAGGAAGTAGAACTCGTGTACGTGTATGCGATCGCCATCTTCAAAATAAAAGATTAAATAAAAATAAAACATTTTACCTGACACCTGGAGAAAACTGCAAGGACAAAGCACTAAGAGTATTCTGACTGGACAAGGCGATTTCCTCCATGACATGACCTGTTCAAGTAGGGTAGAATTCCTCTTTTTGACGGCTCGTTTTTCTCATTTTGTTCTTTGTTTATTTAGGACGAATAAGAAATCCAGCAGAAATGAAATTTAAAGAATCGAATAATGTGTGCAATATTGTGCGTATACATTTCGGATTGGAAAATAATGTCGGGATTAAAAACTGCACAAAACAACAACTTTTTATTAGGATTTAAGGTTGCTGTACGTCGTGTAGGTCACATTGGCCCAGAGAAATTTGCCATCGTATAGCCCCTGGAAATAAAAACTCCTGACGTTCAAATTATGGTGACTGGGTTTCGCCTCGACCGAGGGAAGTTATTCTTATACGACTTCAATCTCAGGGAATAATTATCCGGTACTAAACTAATTAAGCAATGTGTGGAGAAGAAATGACTTTCTATTATGAAACTAATTTCGTGCCGCTAAGTTTAGTTATAGAATTATCGCTGAAGGTCGGCTTGTGCGTGTAACAGACGCAAAACACTTGAAAGAGATGGGATTGTTATTGTTTCTAAGAAAGGAGTATAACCTGAAATCCCATTTCCCAGCATCAGTCACGCCTTGGGGTATTGATATTCCTGGCAGGTTTGTAGATGTTATAGGCGTATCCTTTTGGACGGAGTTGTAATTAAATGTAAAGTTCTGTCATTTGTTACGTGTTTCATACAGCTTCTAGCTGGTCATTTTAGCGCCTGTTTATTATAAAGGGCCTTCAGATTAATGCCTGTGTGTGTCATTTGTTACGTCCATAACGTGGTTTGTAACATTTTTTCCCATTTGCTTACCACACAGATACCTTGGGTATTAAACATTCTTTAACATCACGGTTTATGTAGAGATACGTAATCCTAATTTTCCGCCAGGCTCTACCCAATTTCCTTACACCATAACGCTGGCCGCCGTCGTAAAAGAAAGGATCATTATAACATAATCGGCAGTATCTCAGCCATATTCTGACTATATGTCCAGAAGTGACATATTCTTGACTATGGCTTAAAACGCCAATCAAACAAACAAATCAAGCAAATAGTTTTAATGATCACTGCACTGACACGTTAACTTGAGGTACAGGCTGTAATGATTATTATACTAATATTAATATTATATTATTATTATTATTATCTCACACACTTACACTCTATGTACCACAGACACAAATACACTGTGTATATGCAAATGTTAACACAGTCGTGTTATAGGGTAGCAATTTGTCTCCCTTGATCTCGCTGGTTGTGGGCCGTTCGTAAGATATTAGCCGTTGACGAAGCCAGCGTGGACGTTCACGCAGTCTAACGTTAGTCGAAGACCTTAACAAAAAGCCTTGGCCAGAAATTTACTCGAACGTGAATCTCTACAGCCTCCACAGTTCTAGAGGCTGTTAATTCACTCTCTATTGAGAATCACATTTTTGTAAGGATACCAAAGTACTACTTCCGCTTTGTCGATGTGTTAGAATTACTCAAATTACGTTGTCTAGACATAGAGGGTCGGAAAAATTTACCACAGTAGCAAAAGCTCGTGATTAATTCATGCATAATTTTTTCAAAATCAAAACAAAGCATTTTATCCCCCAGAAAGATGAGACATTTTGCTTTGTTAGTTTACGAAAAATACAGCCAGGAACTGTCCTGTTCAGAATGCCGCCAAGCGACGAGATTCGGGGTAACAATTTGGAAATAAATCAATTTACAAAGCTTAACGACAGTGGGATGTAACGATAAATCAGGATGGAGTGTGGAAGAACATACGCTGATTGCATAGCAGATTGATGGCTTACAATTATACACCTTGGATTTAACACCTTGGCCACGTTTCCACATTCAGTGTTCAGAATACCAAATGAGCTGTGAACGTAATTTGGCATTAATCAACGGGAATAAATCTTTTAAATATCCTCAAGGAGTTTTACCTTAAATAAGAAAGAAAGACTTTCTCACCCTATTCTGATATAGACTTCCGATCATTCATAAAATGTGGCTCATCATCGTTTATTTTCGCATGATAAATTTCCAGGATGGTGATGTTTGGGGCGAATCCCTACCCATGCGCATGGAATATCTTGGACCCTAGGGAGCATTGAGCTGTAAACATTAACGGGAATATGTGCTGGGCTCTACGTACGTAATTTATGAGCACATCTGCATGTACCTGACAGTGTAACATACTCCAGGGAGGATAAAAATAGTACACAACTTTAGACCACTTTGTTGAAGGCGGCAGAACCTTTACGACCTCTCCAATGTGAAACCATTTTCGCGGTCTCACATTCGTAAGGCACCACTTTTCGTCTAAATTATAGCGCCAACCCAGTGAGTCACACATGGGCAGGCTTATGAGTTATGTGCCAAAGGTCAGGGGATTACCCTGGACACTTCAATTTCCTCCTAACATAAAGATGCCCACAATCTTATTTATTTTTTGATTGCTGGTGTACGCCGTACTTATACGACGGGGTGGAGGAATTCTAGCCGGGCCCGTCGAAACCCACTACCATCCGCTGGCAGCTGGTGGATCTTCCCCGGCACGGACTACCGGAGAGGAAGCCAACGTGAGCTGGGCTTGAACTCACAGCTATCGGTTTGGTGTGAGCTACCTTAGTCATTACGCCCCGAAGGCCCCCAATGAATCAGAAGTTATTATAGTATGTGAGTGGTTAGTAGTGTCGTATTAATGAACGGTCCAGTTACATAACAATTTGGTTATACAAGTTCAAAAGGTAATATTTTGTAGAAAATTACTCCATCCAAGCATTGATATATGAATATAGCCTCCCACATATGTGTCAATTAGAGGCAATATGGTCGATGATATACTGCACTTGGAATATCCTATCATCGGTTATTGATTGAGCGACCATTCTTTTTCAGGTGATATCCCACTGTACATGCATGTAACGTTGTCGTTACCAGTAACGATTTCACGGGCGGCGTACAAATGGACTCTGTAGAGAGAAGTCTCCGCCATTATTCTGAATCAGTGGTTAATGAGTTCAAGCCCACCTGAGAACCCACGTGCACTACACATCCGGCACTTCAGTTTGGAAGTGGCTGGTTGAGATTGCACGTGGCCACGCAACAAACAGACTCTTAAGAATGCAGACTCTAGATGATTTTTACTCATCTGGGGGAAGGTGAAGGTTTTAAATCCATTTCATCTACATGTGCACCTTTGTAAATATTTGCATTTGCGCAGTCATATGTGGGATTATTTACTTTGGCGCAATTGTTGTGACATTCAGTCGGTGGGCACTGTTATGACCCCTTATTTAATACATTGTATTGTTTTCTTTTGTTATGCTCAGCATTTTATAAATCGGCTCAGCGTTTGACCTAGATGCTGAGCTGTGCATACGGCCATGCACCACAATTAATTTCCCATTTTCTTTCATGTTAACAGCACCGTTCCTAAATCTGCAAGTCCTACACCCTCTGAGTCCCTGTCCCCTGAGAAAACTCCAGTCAAATTTCTGCTAGGGCATGATCTATGAAATTTTTCGCAAATTTGACAAACAGCAGACAGGGGTCAAACTCCCTCAGTGAGAGGTCAGTGAACCCTGATTTATCACTAACTTTGCCTAGTGTGCACCCGTCTCATTTTCCTGGAAAACACACAGATTCTGGAATGAACTTTGAAGTCTGACCTACAAAATGATATCGCCGGACAAGCAGGAAAAAAATGAAAAAAGGGCAGTCCACAGGAGTAAAAGAAAATATTTGTATAAATACCCAGGATCTACATTCGTCCTTCCCGACCCGGAAGCATTAATTGTGGTGTTTAGCCAAGCGCCATAGCCAGCACTGCAGTTCCTTGAAACTGAGTGTGAATTTTAGCGTTTGTGTAAATAGATTGTCCTTTCTGGTAAAAAATACCTGTGTTGTAAATATGTCTACAATTAAAACGTCAAAAATTTCGATACACTAGTCTATATAAGAGCGCCAAGCTCACAATCGTCATTTTACTCAGCAGTCCACTTGTGAAGATTTCTGAGATTTTTTTGATCTTTGTTTGACTTCCTGTAAGACATGTCGCTCACTTGGAGTTGAGCAAGCCAGTTGTTCATTGTTTTTACTCTGGGATGAGTGATACATTAACACGAACCACATTATAATTTTGACTATTGTTGTTGTTTCACTTATTCTTTCAGGCGTTTGACTTGTAGTAGATAAACTATTCAACACTCATTTATGAAACATGACGACAATTTTGAACCTGACTCATTATATTGGATGCGTTTGGCGTATTTTGGATTCAGTACAATCAACTCTCTTCATATTTCGGGCGACGTAATGTCTACATCGATGGTTGCCAAGGCAATTACGTGCACACAATAGATGTATAGATAAACTGATTGTAATATGGGGATGGTTTCAAGGGAAAGGATCCGCTTTTACATAGCTTTTGCGGAATTCCATTTTCTGAACACTTTACTAGTAAATAGCGCTGCCTTGAATAGAACACCACTGAGCAATCACTGATTATTGAGCCTGTTACAAAAAATACATTTAGAAAGTTTTGTAACAAGGAAACCAGGTGAAGTAATCTGGCAGTAAATCACTCTGGACAATACGGTGATTGCACAGTTGATTGACAGCCTGCATGTATACAGCCCGGATTAGGCATCCTAACAGCGTTTCGAAATTTAGTGTTCAGATGAGATGTAAACGTAATTGGACAAAAATTATAGGCAATAAATCGTTCATCCTTTCAAATTCGCTGATGCATATTAGCTTTAAATTAGCATAACGTGTAGCTCGTCATAATTCATTTGCGCTCATTGGATTTCCAGGTAGAATATGTTTAGTCAGTGTTTAGATATCCACGAGATTTGGTAGCAGTAAGCCGTGGAGGGCTTTGTGAGTAATTTGCAGAAGGCCGATGGTTTAATCTGGACTCTTCGGTTTCCTTTTCCCTAAAAAAGACATTCAGTGTATCTGTGAAACAGTATTCAGTATAGTGTTGAACAAAAAAACAAGTAAAAAATATACCTCTGTGTACACGAAACTGTGTACTACGGTATCTACTCATACTCTTGGCATGTTGGCGCCAGAATGACGGACGGAGCAGACAGAGCCATGAATCTCTAGGAAAAAACTGTAGGGGGGCCTTCGTCCACGCGATCCAATTCTTTACTTGGGATTTCTCTTGTCTGGAAAGTGGTGATGGAAAGGCTAGTCAATATAGACGAATCAGAAGACACGTGGCCCCTAGGGTGCATCTATAACCGCAGGATTTAGAGGAGGTATCTTTTTTAATTACACGTCCGGTCCCAGAGTCTTTAGTGTCAATTTGTCACCAGATATACGACACTACGTGACATCAGTTCCCGTTATAGTTCATTGAGAGGGCCGACTTATCTCAAACGACCATTTGCCGTGTTGATGTGGAAAATGAATTTTATCAGCAAGTTCTGTATTTTTGCGAACAAATTGCAATCTGAAAACATGTTACAATCACCGACAAGTATGGCTGTTTATGGCGTAGAGGGGGAAAAGCTCAGAAGAACACCGTAAAAGTAAATTCAGAAATGAAGCCTGATTTAGACAAACCATGAACACGAGAATGCACTTGTTTTTGAACGGTGATATTAAAGCGGCTATGAAACTGTGCAAAAATGTTAATTGTTAGAAATGAAACGTTTCATCAGTCGCAGATTAAAAGTGATAAACAAGTGGCTTGTTCAACTCTCAGATAGCAATAGTCCTCACACAAGATCGAACAAAGAAAGACAAAGACGCTAGGCTAACTTCAATGCATATATTTAAACAAAATAGGCAAATAGTACACCTGACAATAATATACAAAACAATACAGATAATTACAAAAATATATAGTTTCTTATTGGTGACAGCGTTCAAATCCGAATGGAATATTCCGGCTTCCATGGGCAAATCCGTCCACGTAAATATAGAATTAACAATTCGTGGGATTTCTCAAAGGATGACAGTGCTGTAAGTGACAAACAGCAGTGGGCTCTCCGACGATGATATATATCCAACTCCCCGGTAAGGTGCAACTTTCCTGGGCGGACAGGTTAACAATAACGTAAGTGATGCCGAGCTGGCGATATGTTTTAGTCCTCGGAAGTATACACAAAGTCACTTTCAAGGTAAACTGGGGTGAAAAGTACCTAATCGCACAAAGACACAGTGAGCTATACAAGCCCCAAAATAACGTCTCCAACAAAATAGCAAGTGGTGAAAAACAATCTCACAAAGTGCTACGTACAGAAAAATGGAGCATAAAATGACAAATGTCGAATGGCATGAAAGCCGATATCTCCAAATCCTTCTAAGTGGACGACAGTAAATGTGCTCTCAACTGGACATAAGTAAAAGGCTGCTAAACCTATAACTTCGTCGCTCATATTTATAGACTAACGTAAAGAAAATTCTACATGGTTTGCTCGTAAACATGTTTAGAGAATAGGTACATCATTCCAGAGTGTACGATCTATGTACAATGACATGAAACTCATGAACACAGAAGCCTCGAGAACACACCACTGAAATCCCGTGCATTTCACAACGTACACAGAGGGGAAAATGTAAGCCAGACACAGATCCGGTTAACGCAAAAACAAATAAAACTAGAACTGCATAGCAGTTTCGGCCGGGATCCAGGTCATTTGTTGTCATAGTGATTGTTGACAATTTTGATTTCTTTATCGTCAAATACGACTAACATCAGGTACTTTCAGAGCCTGTAAAATACTTGTTTTTGAACGTAAATAAAGGAAATATTTACAAAAAACATCACCCGTGATTAAAAAACGGAATTTTAATTTGAAGATGGGAAGCCAGAAATATGAAAAACGGAATTCCGTTTAAGACTGTTACACTTTATAGCACAGACACAAAATCATTCCTCTCGGGGACCATTTATAGTGGGGATACAGGGACACTACTAGTCTGGTTACCATAATAAATGCAAAAATTTTCACGTGTGATTCGTGACGCTTCTTCAGACCTTGGATCAGTATACATATCCACTAAAAATTGAAACACATGCACAGCAATACGATGTTCCAAACCCATACGCTAAGTCATAGGCCTACGTATATTTGTATAGTATATATAGGTTTAGGGGCCAAGTTGTAACCCGGGCAATCGCTAAAATGGACACATTAAAATGGTTTTCTATTTATCGCATATGCCAAATAACTGTAGACATAGTAAACATTGACCTATACGGACGGACAGACAAAACCGCCAGTTATCGGTGCCATAAAACGCTCTGCCTAATGATGGTGTGTAAAATTAATCTAATATAACCTGAACAGCTGTCTAGTGTCCAAAGAGCTCACATTGTGAAAAAATACGGTGACCACCCTAGCAGATATGCAATACCACAGGACAAATTATGTTGACATATAATACATGTGCAAAGGGAATCTCATACAACTCTATATACATGTTTTGCCATCAAAACAAATATAAGAAATACCTGGTTGTGAACCGGACTTGATTATTTTAAAATACATGTAATACCAATATCTTTAAGCCACGTATGGTAAAGTGCCCAAGTAAACTGGCAATGCGTCGTTGGTTGTCGCAATTATCATTATACACTATTAAACAGCAGATAGCAGAGCTATATCTAAGCACATACAGGCAACCTGTGTTGAACCCTAATAAACATAGCTGCCAGAGACAACGCAACACAAATATAGTAACTAATACACAGTTACCTCCAAACCTTATGTCAAATGCACACCCTGACATTTCTGTTTCTGAAATAGGGTGGTGTCATTACAACATTTCTAGCGAGAAAACTATTAATCGTAGCTCAAATCCGTTCGCAAGGCACTGAAAGCGCACACTTTAAGCTATAATTTGGTGCATGTGTTAGATTTCTAGCTTTCATAGTTTTCGAGTTACAGGTCATTGAAATTACGTAATTAAAATTTTTTTGACCATATTTGAAAAAGTTACAAAAATAGACAAAAAACAAAGGCAGATTAGGTATCCTTGTCATAAAATACGTGGGCATACGTTAAAAAAAGTTTGAAATTTCGAAACCACTTGTGACGTCACAATTTCGGCCAATTTCCAGCTTCCACAGTTTTTACCGGAAGTTAACAACTTTCTCAGACTTATTGTATCTCGGAACGGTCTAGCTGGATATTATATTTTATATCAATCCATTCAGCCGTTGTTGAGAAGAAGATGTTTAAACGTTTACCTATAAATTCCAATATGGCCGCCAAACCACGTGACCTAGAAAAACCTGAATTGCCGTGCGCACACGTTTAGATATTAGGCAACTTCACAGCAAAATTTCAAGTCAATCGGTCAAACGCTCTAGCCTGTATCATTCCGATAAAATTGAATAAATAAAAACAATAATAATCCGAACGATTTCAATAGGTGTCACGCAGGTGTCAAGCTGCAATATTTTAAAGACGGGGTTCGTAACAGTCACAAATATAGCAGTTAAAACATTATCTATCGATGAATGAACTGTATATATATAGTCTGTGTCTTTCAATAGGTCGCCTATATGCAGCTCTCTGTAAAATCGCTCATAGCCACTACCAAAATTGCCTTTAGTTTAAAAGTGACACCTAACACCACAAGCTCTACACAATCAAATGTTGGAAGTCTGTATTACTGCAAAGAAAATCCAGTTACAACACTTTTATCTAAATCGCCATGTTAAACTCTTGATAGCTTATGTTTTCTGGGCGAGCACTTCATTGTCTCGGATGACGTCATAATTATTAAGAAATCAGTAGCACAATGGATAATGGGCGGAGTCCAACATGTTTGACGGAGAGAGACATCGGTCACCTATAAACCCTGCTTCTGACTCTGTCATGTTTGAAATAGTTTTAGAGTTTTAGCATAATATAACCTTAAAAAATGATATTCATTTTATGTCTTCTAGCTGTATATTCTCATGATAGAATGGCTTTTGATATAAATGTTAGGGAATTCTGTTATAAAAACAATGTACTCTTTTCCTGGAGATAGTAGCGTGGCCTTTGTCACGTTTTGTTAAAACGGCCATTACTTAGCATGCCACTGGTTTTGGAATAATCATGATGTCACCAATCCAAGAGTTCTTGGATTCTCGAAAACAGGCTTATTGAGTTTAACACTATGAATCAGAAGAAGTATTGTAACTGTATTTTCTCCGCAACTATATGGACGTCCAACGTATTAATGTGTAGAGTTTGAGTAATTAATTTTACATATAACTGAATTTAGGCGAGAAATTAAAGGAAAAATTATGTTTGAAGATCTGCCAGTAACCTGCTGATAGTCATGGGATCCACCGGGCTCTACCCGGTTCCCTTTCACCATAATGTTGGCCTCCGTTCCATAAGTGAAACATTCTTCAGTACGGGGCGAAGTATAAAAGACTACATCTGCACATGGAGTAAAACCTGAGAGCAATACCGTTGAAATCCGACCCCTTGTCAAGCTAGCACACCTAGGGTTTTATTCTATTTGTTCATGTAAGTGTTTAAGAAAGAACAACTTTCACGCCCCAAAACACCATGGTTTAAGCAAAATTAGGTAAAAAATTATAGTGATGTTATATGCAACTTATCTAAAGTCACTGGTCTACTCAGAGTGCTGTGTTGTCATTACATTTAACACAGAAAACACAATAAAATGAAAACAATGCAAATGTAAAACACCATTTAAGTAAATAAATGAAAAATATAAATTAAAAAAGAAACAGACTATGGTAGTTTCGACGAACCAGGCGCAGGGATATGTGGATTACCCCGTTTTTATTCCCCCCTATTCTGGCCTCGGTGACACCAAGTGGCCGTGGACGATCTTTTGCACTGTCTGTCTTTTCTGAAGAACACTTCTAGATTCCACCAGTGTGGTGGGCACTCCGGTTCTCTGACAGCCAAGCAACTGACAGCCAATGTCTGTGGCTTTAACAACAACTGTGGCTTTACTTAAGAACAATTCAATAAATCGAGAAGCAAAATAAATCATCTTGGTACTGGCCGAAAGGCGCATCCCCCTTTAGTTTTTTTTTACACGCGCACTTATCTCTTGTGTATAACTGCAAATTTGTATTATTACATCTTTAATAATTAATCAGTGATATGAAAATGCCATCATTCTGTCATAATGTTCAAAACAGATCAAATGGCTTTGGTCAATGTTTTTCTTGTTTGGGAACAGTAACGTTGAGGAATTTACCTGGCATTACAAAGGAAATGCAAATGAGTTAAGTGTTTTCAATGCTATATAATGAGCCATTTCCCTCAGTGACATTCAAATTTACGTCTCCGGGAACTGTGATGGAAACACGACCGAGCTGTGAGTCTGATTGGATAAGGAAAACTGAGTGTCCCTGTTGGGCTCAATTAACGTAAGTTATCGATTTTGTAAAGCGATTGTAACAATGTTTATGACATGCTGTCAAAACATATTATTGTTTCAGAAAGATTCTATGGAACATAGCTTGTACGCAAGAAGTAAAAAATGGCATTTAGCTTTTTAAAAAACGGGTATCTCTCGAAACTGACATTTATCAAAAATGAATAAATACTCTGGGAACTGTGCACTTCTATTCTTTTTGTTATGCAAGGATAAGTTACAGTGCAAAATCTCCCTAGGGTCACTGTTTCATGAATAAGGAGCTGGAATACAAATATTTAAAATGAAAATAGCATGTTTTTTCTGCCTTGTCATAATAGTTGAAAAACAAAGTTTTCAATTTTTCACTGAAATACAATGCGAAAACTACTGAACAAAATGTACGGTATTGGTATTTATTTGTACATAAACATAAAAACTTCCGGTTGGTTATCCCATTTTGCTCACATAATGATAATTAATTGTCACGGAACTTTTAGATTTATTACGTCTATGCTTTGGAAAGGAACTACCATAGCTATTCTCTGCACAGGTCAGACCCAACCATAATTGCAATGGAGGTTGATGATTAGAAACCGTATAATCATTGAGATATTTCAGGGCTCTCTGGCATCATGAGATTAGGTGAGAAGTTCATACTTGCCACAGGAAAAACGGTATTTCCCTGTGCAGCAGAAACAATTTCTTAAATCTCTAGCATTTAAGAAATTATCTTGATGGATTTAATGTCAAGATGATAATTAGGATATAAAAAGTCTCCCTTGTTATCGAAGAAACATAAATACGTTGTCCTCTGTTCCAATTCCAGTGGCTTGAAGTACTGTTGTGTAAAAGGTAAGCCGGGTAAATACATCTGAAACAGTGTGACTGGAAGGAGTACGAACGGAGGTAATTCACAAGTTGTTCCTATAACCGAACAAGTACATACTACAACGCTAATAATAAGAAATATAGATATAAACCTAGTGTGTCCATCAACGAACTAATTATAGCCAGAGAAATTAAAACGATGCTTAATTAATGTTAAAACCCATTTTATAATCAAAAACTTTCCTTATGATATCAAACTCACTTTAAATTTATTATCATGATTCGGTAACAGGAGGAAGTAGAAATAAAGGCAAGCTGTATGTGGAGACATCCTTATTTCATGGGAGCCATTTCCTTTCAACATACATGTAGAAACAACAGAGATAACGTTAACTTTGCTGACCTGGTTGTATATTCTTGTCGCTTGTTTAACATCCCATCAAGATGAGCACTTGGTATGTATTTCACTATTCAATATTACAGTCATATAACAACGTTGTTTCCTTACAACAGACGAGACAGAATTCCAACATATTTATTGTGTTGCAGAAGACACCAGACCACCAGGCCACTCAGTAACAATGTACAGGCACCAAGTTGACAAAGTGTTGGGCAAATTTTCTGAACAGCAAGCAAAGGATTCATTTTATTTGATGGATGTTTAATGACGTACGCAAAAGATAAAACGGTAACCTGCATTATAGCTGGAGGGAACACTTTTGAATTTTGAAGTTTGTATCCAATATTAAACAACATGTCCTTGGTTAAAGACAGTTAAAATTTCTGTTACAAGACATGTAGGTGCAAAACTAACCTTAACTTTTCAGTATTCTGTCGTCGAAGTGTTTCGTTCCAGTGGATTTAAGGTATTTAACATGCTGTACTCAGCGCATTATTAAGAGTAGCTAGTTATTTAAGAACAGCGCTTAGTCTGCGTCTGCTGGACAAGAGCCACTCCGGGGTTGCAGACGTCGTCTGGAGGATGCTTGAGGCCGGAAGTAGTTATCTTAGATTGCTTTCTTACCGAGCCACAAAGAAACAGTTCAAATAGCAGTGGCTTTATGGTGCTATTGCACTTTAGATAAATCGAAGGTTTCGTTCACGTAAAAGACATGAATTAACCCAGTTTTAGTTGTTTATGGCATAGTTGGCTGTTCGAAAGTACATTGCATTATCAAGTGACAAAGATAGAGATTTGTATTCATACATGATTCATGTTCACTTAGTGTTTACGACTGTCATCTGGCGAGTGGTAATGACCAATGACTCATTCACATATCGACATAATGTGGTCTATAATCTTGATGAACAATAAATGAGAACTACACTGTGCCATTATCGACATGATCGTCATTTCCTCAGATAACAGCCGATGGCTTCTTCGGCAAGGGAATTAAGCCTGCTATGTTCGTTTATATCTGCTCATCAGCTGGTTAAGAAAGAGACTGGTGATCGCTGGCTATTCTTGTCAACCTATTATTCACTGAAATTGAATGCACAAATGATACAAAAGAGGATGGAGTTGCATGATAAGGCAGGTCTCAGAATCAACAACAGATTAGGGATTGTTGACAAATTGAGGGTTAAGTTTAGAGCTGGTACGCGCTGTGTGCCCATTTCTGCCTGATCTGATTTCTGATGATTGGGCTTTGAGATGGTTAACCATTGACTGACTGAAAATATATATCATGCTATACCTGTCGAGTATTTGAAGTGGATCAAAATCAAGTGGACATGCGAACACGAGACCCTCCGGCTAACTTTTTATGTGTAAAATTCATTAAAAGTCTTCTGACATGGAATCAGTCTTGATTTGTCAGGACCAGTTAGACTTAAACAAAATCACACCGGCCCTCATTGGTAACGGCGCCAGGTTCATAGATCGGGATAACTGGACGAAGACACGCGTGTTGTAGGCACCGAGAAAGGTTGATTATGGTATGTATTTAGGAACCCTTCGATTGGTTAGTCACAGTTTAAACCAGAATAAGTGAGAAAGAGATAATGTGAATCAATTAGGGAAGCAATTTTTCTGGAGAAGAGGTTAATGCAAGTAAGTAGGTAATAAGTGCAAATTCGTAGTATCAAAATTTTGAATCGATGACGCGATTCAGAATCTGACGCGAAAGATACAAATCATCGATAGTCAGTCTTTGGTGAACTCAAACCTACAGAATCTTTAACGTCAGACATTCTTAAAAAACATGGATTCAGAACAATTCTTGCAGAGGCAAAATGATTCAATGATTTATGTATTGTGGTAGGACTAACGAATCCTGTGAAACGTTTATAACCGTTTAAAAACGTTTATTCAAATTTCCATTTGAATGAATACTGGTGATGCTCATGAATATGTGTAGTCTTAACTAATAAACAGTACAACTGCTGTATTATTTCGGCTTGCAGTCAATCTATATTTCGGTCTGTAAGGTCAGAAATATCTGTCATTTGATGGTTTTAAAGTTAAGCCCAGTACTACTTTAATTTAATTAAATGACTTTTGAACCACAGTGGCACTTAAGATTTGACATCATTTGAGGATATACAGCTTTCATGGGCAGGCATGGATAACATTTTTGCCAGCTTTTGAGATGATTGAACAGTAAACAATTTATTCTGATGGTGATATAACGATTATTTGCCTAGCTATCAACGCAGTGAATACAAAAGTTTGAGTTATCACTCATTGATGAACTCTCACGATCGGAACGTGTATAACGTTTCATTTATCGTTTCTTACACGTCGTGTTTTTATTGACTGGACAAACAGCACAGTCCTTTGATGACAAGCGAATAATTGACAACAAACCAATAACTGGTAATAAATTTGTCTACGGACTTAGTAAATCCACACCATTCGTCGACTACTTATGCCTTACTAGTAGTTTTTGCTATTATTTTAGAATAGCCCAAATAATAACTGTTCGAAGTGGGAAATAATATTAGTAAACTTTATAGTGGTGTCTCTTTATAACTTCTTTAAACTATAGAATCATCTTGATATTATAACAGACAATAGTCTGATGTTTTTTGCGAAGTAAAAAAAAGTAGCTATATTTGGTAAACAGAAAAAATATGATTTCATTAATGGCGAAAATAGATATTTTTTTGGCAATTAAACGTTTTCTACAGTCTCTTTAGCAAAGGCAACTCGGTAACTATGTCACCATTCTGAATGACTATCTTCAAGGAAACAATGTCAGGACAAGATTAAGAGTATGGACATCGGAACTGATCCAAAGGCAAACAAAGACACAAGCAACTAAATGTCATTACTATTTATTAGAGGTATTAGCACAAATGTGTTGCCTCAGAAGTCTAGAGATAAGGCCCTAGTCTTGAAATTAGGATAGACCATTCTTACAAAACCCAGAAAAAGCTGGTTTTTTATCATTCATTCGTGAAACTATCATGCACGATTTAGGTGCGACACGCATGTCATATCGGATACTATAAAACTGATACAAAATTACCTTTTGGCCAACTTGCCAGTACATGTGTGTCAATCATGGCAGTAATCAGCTTGCCTGATTGACACGGCTAAGCTGAGTTGTTGATTCAGCCGTTACAATCTCCGCTGTCTGTTATGACCATGTCTCCCAGACAAAGAGATCAGCGCCACCAGACGTGTTTTTCATCAGAGATTACAGTGGTTATCGAAGTAGAAACTTGAAAGCTAATTAGCCAATGACAGACTTTGGTCCCTGTGTGTTCTCCAGACAAACGAAAATCAGAACATTCGTTTCTAGAGCTGGAGTGCTAGTCACGATTTCAGGCGAGGGAATAATGACGTCATTGTTCGTACAAGAGCGTTCAGATAATATTCAGATAAGTATACCGATAAATACGTATGTCAGAAATTCATAATTTATGCCTAACATCTTTGGCTAGATCTGCTCACTAGACTGAATTATTTCTTTGACAAGTTTTATATTATCAGGATGTCTCTATCTTATATTGAGCCACATTTTTTTGTGGATAATTATTTCACTTCTTTTACCGCTCAGCGGATACCTATTACTCGGCTTGGCATGATGAGCAACACAATGTGCCTGAGATTCCGCATATGGAATGATCTTAGACAAGTACGACGTAATTAATTGTTGTATCGTTGAGTTACGTGTAACAGGATTTATTTTTTTTTTTACCATTCGGAATATCTGTACATAAAGTTACGTGGTTTAATGTGGTTTATTGAATATTGGTATATGACGATGGATTAACGTGAAAATTGGCTGGTTCCTTACCTGGTATATCAAATAATCGACTGCTATCTAGTAACAACAGCCAGTCTGTGTCTGTCTTATAATTTATCCACTCCATGTAGAATTCTTTGATCACAAGATGGTAGTATCTTTGGTTCAACAAGATGGCAGTGTCAAAAATCTACAAAATTACATGCCGATGATTTGCAAAAGACTGCAGGTTAAAAAATCTGTAAAAAATACCTGCCGATGATTTGGACTATTTTCATTCGTTAATTGTTTTATTCAATATTACAAATTGTACCCTGATTTAAAAAAATGGCTTAAAGTCTAAGGTCAGATAGCACCGGTTAATATACATTATGTCGATAAATACCCCGGTATAGCGCCTATAGTTGACGTCATTCCGACAAATATCACCGACACTCGCCCTTCTTGGGTCAGAGTTACATGCAGAAGGCTATTAATGCTCTGTGTTGTCTTGTAGCCTATCTGTAGTGAGCCTCGATGATATTTTGGGTGTCATTCAATGCTTGTAATGCTTGCACAAGAGTGAATCATTACGGCTTAACATATCGCAGGCAACATAACCGACATATTCTTACAAAAGGCAACTTTCCGATGAAACACGGCAATAGATAATTAATACATGCTAGATTGGTGTTCGTAATTATGACAACACCTGTGACTTCCAATAGATACACCCGGCTGGTGACAAGTCACCCGATGTGGCTTCATTGGCCAATCATTGTACTGGCCAGTACCAAGTTATCCTGGCAGAGAATAATTGACCAAAAGCGAATATTAGGTGATAATGCAAGTGTAGATGGATTTTACTTGGCCGCGCCAAGGCTATTCGGAACGTCGACTGGATCTTCGGCAGGATTTTGAGTGGTTTATTAATTAAGGGGATTTATGGGGTATATTCTGGCATTTGCCGGTTTTCTGTTGACTACGAAAATGATCTGGTGACCATTTTTTGGCCGTTAACAAAGGCAGCATGGTATATATCATCATTGTGAATGAACTATGACAAGGCGACAATATGAATTCTCATGCTATGAAAGTTGAAATTAAACCCGAAACAAAGAAAGAAAGAAGCCGTCGTCTTAGCAGAAATGTGTTGCGTGAACAGGAAACAACTAAAGTGTATACCTCGAAACTAAGTTTCGCCTTTTAATGACAGACATACGGGTATCAGTAACAGGCTGACAACATGCGGAACATCGAAATTCAGACAAACTCAGATTTGCTTTCAGACAGGCTCAGATTTCCTTGTCTTCAATCTTTCCCTTGCATTCACGAAAAAATGTATATTAAGTCCAGACAACCAATTGTATTAAATGGATAACTTATTCGGCGGAACAACTAGCACTACTTGTGTAGAAACAACTCGCGTATTTTAGTGGATACCATGGAATCTGACAGAGATATAAACTATTTTCGAAAATCTTTTATTTATTCAAACATGTAAATGCGTATGCGGATGTAAAAAATTGTCAATAATATGTCGTCCAATGCGTACACTTGTTGATCATTGCTTTACACGACTTCAGCCGTAGCATATAGGGAAAGTCTTACGGTGTTAAGTCTATGACATTTTATGGTCATTAACATGCGCCGATCTTTTTTCTTTTCCGGTGCAAAAGAAATTTCCATAGAATACAATTTACTTTGAATACCACTTTTACCGTTAAGTAAGACCTTGTTGTATACGTTGGCATACAGTAATACAGAACGTCGAGTTTTGCCTGATTTTTTGGTTAAACTTTTTAAGAGGCTTTTGCATAAAGATGTAAAGTATATTTTAAACCGACCATTTGATACATGCAACATTCTGGAACAATCAACAGCAAATTTCGTTCAGATGCTAATAACAGGACCCAACTTGTCGTCTTGCCCTTCTTTTGTCATTTTTTCAACTCTTAGAAAGATGTTCAAAGGAATAGTGTGGGACACTGGTTGTATCTGATCTGGCATGTTGGTTAACTGACTGATATCTTGTAACAAGCTTTGATACATTTCTCCTGTAGCAATTCATATTCTGAATGATTCCTTGACTATACATGTACGTAGTACACGTTGACTGCAACTTTTGATAATCACCAATTTATATATCAAGGGATTGGAAACGTTCAAGTGGTAAATTTTTATTCATAATTATGTAATGGTATTATCATTGCTCGTAATGGAAGTCAATGGCTAGAGCTTGACGTCAGATACCATCGGCTCACGTATAGCACTCATCTGTCCATTTGTTAGACTTCAAAGATTTATGTTTTCTTGTGTTTATGGCTACTGACGGCTTGTAGCTAGAGTGAATCAACTCGGCTTATCTCTAGTTAAGATTGACGATGGTATGTGTCCCATTCTTCAGCGTTTGTGATAACTTCTGCAGATCAGCGACAGATGATTAAAGTGTATTGGAAGTCCGTTTTCGTAAATTCTGTGACTTGCAATAGGTGTACCAGGCTGATGATACGGTGTATTTTTATTGGCCAATCATTGTAGTGGCCAGTCTGTAGTTATCCAGGTAGCGAGAAGGAAATCTGATCACACGCTAACCAGCAATTCTATAAATCTACTGCTCTTGATCCAGGGATCTGCAGGATTCATCCATCGTCGTGAAGTGCAGGGATACAATATACCAGTTCTGGTGTTAGCACACCTTAAAAGGTAATTTGTAGCCAGCGTTCAAGACACAGGATTGGGAAAATTTCAGGCCTGGCACATTTTTCAATGCTAATCATCGGGTATGTATAGAAGACAAATGATGAAAAACAGGTCGTTTGTCATCAAAATGGAATGTGATTACGATCTATTCCGGATGTAAAGTGCTTTGCTGAAGCATAAAATTTCCAATATTCTGGAAAACATAGTGATCATTATTTATCCGGAAACCTTACGTGCAACTGAATGTGTCTGGTAGATGTTTGTCCAAAGCCAATTTTTAACAAGATTAACACAAACAGTGCGGCTTAAAATATTCACATAATTTATTTTTGGCTTTTTACTATTACACAGAACATAGTCATCTCACAGAAACCCTGGAGTCGCCTCAACAAACATAATTCACGTATGACTTCTACCTCACGAGACAATTAATTTGTATTATAAACTAAATCTGTTAGATATAGCGGATTCAAATGAGGCCAATTTTGTGAAGTTACATGGAGTCAGGTCACTTTCTTTAGGGCGTAATCTTCTAAAATGTCAGATCTGAAATAAATAACTTTCTTAATTTTCCTTAAATTATTTTTTTTTCGCACATGCCTTGATTTCGGGAATCTCGCACTCCTCGTGAGATTAGGATTCTTGGCAGTATTTTAACTGCTACCAGCTTGACCCGATCTTTCAAAGCAGAAATGAGGATTTAGTGATGAGTACAAGGTGACCTTGACCTCACAGCCGCTGTCGTGTAACTTTAAATTTCTTTGAAAGGTTCATGCATTTTTAACCTGGATAATGATGCACAAGCGGAAAGAGGGAGAAGTTTCTCTCAATGCTAATGAGAGAGAATTTTTAAGATTGGTCGCTGATTATCTGATAATAATCCAGTGTTGCATTACATTAAATCACTATGTAGTTCAATTTAACAGAATGAGTATATTTGTTCTTCAAAGGCATAGCTAATTGTTTTAAAAAAAGAAAACCATCCAAATAAGAATGTATGGAGTATTGACGATGAAAGCTCAAGATAATGTCAACACTTTAACATATAGACTTTGTATTCATTCTAAAGACATGACATTTACATTAGCGAAGTTCACAAGTTTCAATTACAATGTATGGAGCTTAACAAAAATAACAGCCTCTTCCATTAACTCTTATGGTATAATCACCATGCAGGCGCACATCTAAACTGCTTGAACTAAACTACTTCTTAGGCCAAAATCTTTCCATTGTCCCCAGAAATCAACGACGGTGGTTCAATATACAAGTCACTGGAACCAACACCACTTGCCTTATTTATTTATTTACTTATTTATTTATTTGATAAGTGTTTTATACCCTACCCAGTAATACTTCATTTATACCACGGCGGACGGCATTGTGGTGGGTGAAGCAGGGCAGAACTCTACGGAAACCCACAGCCATCCACATGTTGCTGGCGGACCTTCGCACGTACGACCGGGGAGGAAGCCAGCGGAAGCTGGGCTTGAACTTACAATGGCTTCCCCTGCAAGGTTTAACCGTTCGTACCTAACGTGTAATAATTTGAAACTATCTATTACAGTAAAAAATAACAAAAAAACGTAACCATAGTTCAGTGTGTAAATTCACTACAGAGTAACATCTCTAATAGTGAATTTACACACTGTACTATAGGTATAAAAACAATAAAAAAGCCTTAATATTTATGTAGTAATTTTACATAGAACACCCTCCTAAAACTGTATTCCTAATTTTCGTTGGCCCAAATGACACATACTGTCAAATAACTAGATACCTGGCCTACAACATATCCAAATATCATCAGGGGTTGACCACCATTTACTCAAAATGAATCAGCTGGAATGCAGGTACTACCGCGCTATCGCCATAGAAACAGGGACTTGCTCATTGGATGATATTTTTCTTTGTTTAATTGCAGCCACAAGTAATGGACTTTATTTCAACCATTATTTGTCATAGTTTATACCCGCAAAATTACCTGGCGGTACTTCAACACACTTCAACACCATTTTCTGTGCGCCTGAATCTTGGATACAAAATCAAATTAGTGTTTTTATACCTATAATTACGCTTTTTATTGTAATGGATAGTTTCAACTTATTACACGTTAGCTACGTACGACTGAACCTCGCGAGGTAAACTGTTGTGAGTTCAAGCTCAACTCACGCTAGGTTCCTCCCCGGTTGCAAGTGGGAAGGTCTGCCAGCAACTTGCGGATGGTCGTGGATTTCCCCTAGGCTCTGTCCGGCCCCTCCCACCATAATGCTGACCACTGTTGTATAGATGAAATATTACTGAGTACAGTGTAAATATCAGTCATATCCTGAAAAAAAAAACAGAAAACGCAGCCTGAAATAGCATTTCTAATATATGACAAGAATGTAAATTTCTGCAGAAAGTGAAATCTCTTCATGTGCCTTTATGGGAGTTTCAATTCAATGTTTTGCAATTATTTAACAGACGTAGAATACATCATAATAGAGAATCAATAGCAGCTTAAGGACATCATTTTGGTCGACATGGGCTGTTCAAGCGGCACTTCTGGTGTGAAGCCGTCGGCTGGGGAATGCTTGAGACGGGAAATTACTGAGTGGGAATGCTCTCTTACCGAGCCACAAAGAAACACTTAAGAAAGCAGTCGCTGAATGAGGCTTTCTAGGCCCATTAGAATCGTACGCATCTTCGCAGTCATGAATTAACCCCATTCTCAGTTGTGTACGCCCGATTGGCTGATTGTAAACGTACCCTATTGCCAGGTCACAAAGACAGAGATCAATGGTCAGCCATGATTCATGCCAGCTTAGGATTTGCAATGATGATCAGTAGATGTACTGATGGCAATCGCATTCTTCACACAACGGCATGAGGTAGCCTATGGAAGCCGATAGCGGCCATCCGTCCTTTCTAGTGATTATTTAGACTGGAAAATAATGCGAAAGGACGAAACAACGAAAGGAAGAAACAAATTATGAAAGGACGAGACGAAAGTAAGAAAGTGCGAGGCAAAACAACGAAGTTTTGTCAACTCACTCCTTTGTACTTTCGCCTCGCCCTTTCGTACCTTTGTTTTGCCCTTTTGTTTTTTAGTTTTGCTTCATGTAAAAACACAAAAGAGAGAAACAACGAAACTGCGAGATTCCGCCAAACCCTGCCTTTTCGTCCTTATGCCTTCCGCTTGTAAATCCCTGTGGTCATACCAACCGGAAGGCAAAAGGATTAGGTGACAAAATCTCGTTGTTTTGCCTCGCACTTTCTTACTTTTGCCTCGCCCTTTCGTACTTTTCTTTCGTCCTTTCGTTTTTTCGTCCTTTCGAATTATTTTCTCGTCTAAATAATCACAAGAAAGCACGAAAGCACGGATGGCCGCTATCGGCTTTTATAGGTAGCCTGACGCTTTGGCATTTACAAAATCAGAGGCTAGCCTCGTGACTCTTGTTGGAATGATCTTTAGTTCGGTCCGGCTGGTTTTATGTCCTTTATCCACCACTGTGTTTTATAAGGCCACCTCGATAGACAGCTATTATAATGATACAATACAAGTTTCCACGGCATGCACTGAAAGTTTAGCTCGTAAATGAACGCAGTTAACTAAGATGCTAAGAGCGGTTGTTCCTACGCTAAATGTGTAGTTCTATGATAGTTATATAATAATAATAATAATCACATCTCATAGACTGTGTTGAGGAGGATAGTGGATAACGTCTCATTAATGTGATTGCTGTGAGCTCAAGTCGAGCTCATGCTGGCTTCCTTTTGGTCGTAAGGGGAAGGTCTACCATCATCCTGCAGATGTGAATGAGTTTCCCCGGGCTCTGCCCAGTTTCTTTCCCCCATAATGCTAGCCGCCGTCGTATAAATTGAATATGGCGAGAAACACAAATCAAATAAATAAATCCTTCCTATCGCCCACTCATTGTAAAATTAATGGTAGTCATAATTCGCTGGTTTTCTCCGGACTCGGCAAAGTCTCCCGCGGGCTCTGGCCGGTTTCTTCTCATTGTACTGCTGATTGCCATCGTGCATATGACAGTGCGGTGTAAAACACCAATCAAGTATTAAAATAAATGACAGTGTGTACAAATGCAAGTTTGTAACATATCATCCAAACGAGTAAGGCTAAGATTCATTGGGACATAAGAATACTACACAGAGGGCAAAAGGTATCTGAGGGTGCTAATGATATTTGAAAAAACTTTTCTAGCCCTCACTGACCAGTACGTACGTGGGAAGGTCTACCAGCAACCTGCAGATGGTCGCTCCCACCATCATACGGGTCGCCGTCGAATAGGTGAAATATTCATGAGTACGGCGTGAAGCAATAATACAAACACAAACAAATCAATAAATGCGACCATTCAGTTCGCGTTTTTATTGCTAGTTTTGATCCTGTATGTTCGTCTAAATAGCACAGGAGATTTTTTTCCTTCTATAAACTCTTGGTCGTTGATATATGGACGAGTTTCACACATTGCCGTGTCGTTGTTTATGCGCCTCCAGCGGTTACTTGAGTGGGTGAGTGCTTGTGGTTTAAAGTCGTACTTAACAATTTTTCAATCATATGACGGCGAGGAGTCCTTCTGTTGTGAGCATATATAATGTGTCTTCCTCTGGCAGGGTGCATCCGTGATACCAAAGTGCGGCCGCCACTGGAACGGATCATGCCGAAGACACCAGGCATGATACCTCACCCAGTCACATTTTACTGACATCCTACTGACCAGTCCTGTTTCATGGCGAAGACACCAGACATGATACCTCACCCAATCGCATTATACTGACATTCTGCTGACCAGTTCGTTTTCCTTGTTCTAACCTCGCAAGTGCCATTTTTAAAGTCTTTAGAGTGACCCAACCAGGGCTTGAACCGTACACTCTAACCACCAGGCCACCAGATATTGCTTTGCTAGAGACCGGTGAGAGCTGACTGATGATATCAATGGAGCCCCTTTTCCCGGGATATGCCGGTTCGGTGGCAAGTTGAACTAACTATTGTTCTCTTGCACAGTACAAGTAATACCTTATCTGTTTGCCCACAAAACGTCATCGTAAATACAAGAATGAACACAAGACTACACTGCTTTGACCCGAATAACCTTTGGCGGGAAAGATTCCCCACTTGAAGCGTGCCAATCCTTGTACCAAGGCGAGGGATTTGCACAAGGCCTAGCGTGATCGGGTTATTGTCTGGTTGTCTGACCGTCTGGAAATTGACCAATAAAAGGATTGACCAGCTTAGGTATGTCACGAGACGTCGTCCCGAAGGTTTATCTGCTGGTAACCAGTGGCTCTACTTGAAATACGAACAAGGACTTTCACAGCACGAATCACTCACTGCCTCGGGTTTTTGGTAGCTCATTTAGCATTGATCCGACATAAAGACAGAAGACGGCGTCTGTAATCACTGTAGTTAGCCCTCAAAATATGCGTCTTGTGTGATCCAGTCTGTCAACAAAAGTGTGTGAGAACAGCGTGAGAACAACTGATAACACAACGCTCTCCGATAAAAGTTTTGATTGCTGGGCTTGAGGTTTCCCAGGCAGTCATTAAAGAATTTCTACAGGGACGCCTGTAATGACATAAAAATGTCAAACTGTGTTCTAATTAAAATGGTCTGCAAGGCACAAACATATAGATCACATAATTAAAACCACTCAAATGAAATATTCATCAAGGATCATTATATTATACTTAGGAGTTACCTATTACATACCAATCGTGTCCCACTTCAACTATCTTCGGATTTACGTCGAGAATGGCATAATCTAAACTCGTATGTGTTGGGTGGTCATCTTTCTTCAAAACGTGGGCTCGGTCTAATTTTCAAATCTAAGTAAAATATTTTCGTTAGGAATGGGGAATTAAGGCTAAATAACACAAGCAGTGTTAATTTTGAACTTACTTTCTGACAAATAATTTCTGACGTAAGCTTATTCAAGATGACTGCCCCTATGCAGCCTTCGTTCGAAGATGTTTTCTACGCCCAATGAGTGGCAAATATAGATCCCTGAGAAAAGCGAGTCGAAACATTATACTGTTCTCCTAACAGGATACAGGATAAGTGTAACATTTCAGCTGTTATCCGCCGTGAGTCCTATTGTCGTCTCATAACTTTTTAAATTCACGCGCTGTCTACCTGGTTCCTGACATACGGAAACCAGGAATAGGACGTAGCAAATGGCGACACGACTGGGTGACATTTGGGTGACAAATTCATCAACACAAACGACGTCAAAGTCACGCGAATAAACAACTCAGTATGGTATATATTAAAAAAACTCTCTGCCATATATATTAAGTGGTAAGACAGCTGGTTGTTAAAACCTCGTGCACGCTATTCGCTGTCCGCACATATCCTAGACAGTATATTCGATTTGATCACGGCAAGCAAATGTGTGGTTGTGAACTGCGATTTTTGCCATCCCATACCAGTGGATCTGATCCGGGCTTTCTAACGATCGTGACCTTTCATTCTTTCCTCTACCATCGGATTAACAAAATTTCTTAGAATTATTCTAAAGAATCCAGAACAAAAGCCTTCGAAACCAAAGTCCACCAGATTACGGGATAGGATGTTCTAATTGCATCACTACTAAAAGTAGCAGTTCAAGTCACGATGATCCAGTCACTACGGTCGATAAGACTCGAGTTACCTTCATATGGAATGATAAATGAATCTTGGTGTGGATGTGATCGTGCCAAATAATCCTTCAGACAGGATACCAACTCTTGGGGTTCAGTTTTGCAGTGAGAGCATGAAGACGTGTCCACAGTTTACGTAAGGTTATCGTGCGGGAATTCTTAACGAGGGCGAACTTCGGTATCTAAATATACCTGCAGTCCAGACGAAGCCTTATGAAACGCATTTTCTTGATGCGTAAAACGATTTCGACAATACCAATTCTTTCTGTAAACATGCATAGCGCACACGATAATTTTAGTAAATTAGGAATCTTGTCTACAAGTTTCTGATCGGGACACCCATCTGGAAAAAAATTACATGTAGTTAATTGTCCAAGGATATACATGTCTGTTTACCGCCACACTTAGACACACTGATGCCGTACATTTGTTTTATTTGAAGCGTTGCGATTCCACTTTTAAATTGTAATTATTCGTCATCAATTTTCAGCTGAAGTTATACTTAAACGTCGATGTGTTTAACTAATTGAAAACTTTGGGTGAAATATTGTCACCAGGTGTTGGTTACCTAAAAACTCTAATACCTTGAATGGGGAATATAATCATTAAGATATCTTCCACAGCCAAACGCCTGGCTGCACTGATTCCTTTTGCGATATCAGGGTTGTCAGATAGATGATTCAGTCTGGGCAGATACATTAACAAAAGCCGAGCATTACACTACATGTCCTCCTTATATGTTAAGCAATTATGTAGGTCGCCTAGTACACTTAGACAACACTATAAATATGCATACATATTTGTTTGAGTAATTCATAGCCAATGATGTCTATTTATTCCGGCTAAGATAAATGCCTTTCAGCTAATTCTGCGTAAGCTAAGATACTAGAGGAGTATAAGATGCTATTAATTTAGGAACTTAAATTAATAGCAAGAATAAGCACCATTAAATGTAAAAAAAATCACCAGTTACTTGTGATAATTTGTCAACAATCACACTGTTTTGATTTTTCTGCCCCTTATAACGTGATCTCTTAAATCGTAATATGACAGGAGAATTATTGAAGGAGACCTTGATTATTCAGCAAAAGAAAAACGCAAATAAATAATGTACATGAAATATATATTTACACAGAGCATATTGCACAGTTAGGGTTGAATACCATAAATATTGGAAGAGTGGAAATGTGTTATCATTATTTATCGTATTCAACCTTCACTATGTAACATTCTGTTTATTACTTAGGCCTTAACAATGTCACGATTTTGTGTATTAAGAAGTATTAAACAATGTTTTCAGCTGTAGGCCTTCACAGACCTGTCAATATATCGTGACGTGGTATACATGAAGTCTAGTATGACATCGTGATGTTGGAATCTAGCAATTGACTAAACTTGTATAATATACGTTATACCAGCGTGTGACGTGGGTATTACGGCCTGATGTTTCGTCGAGAAGAATAATATTGATATTTGAGATGAAAAATCAGGCAGTGTACCGACGAAACAGGCTGGTGTAACGAATTTATCACAAGGAAGAGCATTCCAGACGACTTTTGTTGAATTAATAACTGTACTTTGGCCTAAACCCGCCGCGTTTTCACGGCAGCTTTGGTATTGACTTATGCGGCCGAGACCGATGTCACGGCTCACACAACGAGAAAAGCACAGGCTCGGGTCGATGTACTGACCGACATTTTCGATTCACTTTGCAAGGGTTTGCAATTTAATTGTTTCGGAAGGATCCTACGAGAAACTTTTCTACATGTTGTTGTTGTAAACCGTTGATTCATTAGAACTCTTTGGAAAATAAAATCAAGAAATGTTACTGACTCGTACATTGCTGACAAGCCTTGCCATCGGCCAGCTCGAGAGTCCTTGACTCCATAGCGATACAAAAAAAATATCACAGACCCGAGACTATATCGCTTGACTCTTTTGCGAATACGGCAGCCTATTAAAGGCAGATAGACCAATCGGAAGAGTAGAATTTTCTCTGAATGTGATAGTGACACATCACAGTGAGCTCAGACTAGAGCGTCATAAAAAATATCAAGGAAATATTCAATCATGGCGTTCAAAACATGAAGCCTAGTATGACATCGTGTCTTCTTGCGTGACGTCGGAATACAGCAATTGACTAAGCTTGTATAATGACACATCCCAGTGAGCTCAAACTAGAACGTCATGAAAGCAAATGGTTTCATTTCCGACTTCACGGCGTCCGGGTGTGCGATGTCAAAACAATAATAATAACAAAAATGATGTCTAACTAATGAAAATATCACTTGTATCAGTAAAATAAATACTGGAATTTCATTACAAGAAACGTATAGCTCTATAGTATTCTCCATGATCGCCTTTCTCCAGAAAATGCAAAGGCTAACAGACCATATGTCCTAAAATTGACGGCCGTGGGGCGAAATGAGGGTGGTCAATTACGCCGGTCGCTTCATGCAAACGACAAAGTGGTACACGGGTATCCTAATGTCAAGATGTATTCATAGTGTGGCTGAAAAGTATACGTATTCGCGGTCACTAGACACAGGGCGTCAAAGTGACCAGGGCCCGACTGCAACCGTGTTTAGGCCTTCCAGGAAGAATGTCCTAGATTTTCATTCACTGAGACTCACGTCGCCTTCCCAGAGCAGGCAACGGTGTTTGGTCTATCTACTCGCGGAAAACGTCATACGGTGATTTAACGACCACAAGGAAATTTTCAAACTGTTACACTTAGATCTCACTTCAAGTGAGAGACAATGCACGTTCTAAGTTATGTTGGCCGCCGTCGTAATAGGTGAAATATTCTTGAGTACGGCGAAAAAGAACAATTAAATAAATGATTGTATAAATATTTGAGTACTAGGACAGTGGTTGATGATGCTCCGTCAACCAGCATGAAACACAGCCATTCTATGTAGACTGTGACGTAATTCTTCCCAGCACGGAGCATTCTTGTCACCTGAGACTGTAGTAAGGTGTTAGGGATGGAATTGAAGCTTAGGAATATGTGGAAATTTGTATCATGAAATGATCTAAAGACCTTCTCTGGCCACAACACAATGGTCCGGAAATGCTTTAAAGTGTTGTTCACACCAGTAGTTATTGTATATAACATTAAAACAGTGTCCTGTCTCTGTCAACAAATCAGATTTACGTTCGGTCACAGTTTATAATCATCTGATGTCTCCTAGCAGCCTGATTGACCAGTCTCTCATAAAACCTTAAAAGCATCGGCGTCGTCAGATACCTTCCAGTCGGAAGGAAACTACTCCACACTTCAATCAAAGATAATTCAGTAACGAATCCGTATAAATTCAAACAGGTTTTGTATTCAAAGGAGCATTGTATAGTCTTTTTAATGAACAATGCCTCAATCATGAGCTGTTTTTTACATTAATAAATCTTATTAAGTATCAGTAAGTTAGACCTGGCTAAAGAATATAAGTTAGACATTGGCAGTCAACAAATTGGACAGGTATCGTTATTTTGGATGAAGGGAGATGCTTAAACAATCGGTCTCGTTGAAGGCGTAACGCGCGTACAAACACCGTATTACAGACCCACGTTGGCAGCTCTGTGTGTACGGAAGCTCGTGGATGAGTTGTCGAGCGCGCGCAGTTTGGAAGTTTGTTTATAAACTACATCAGTCACATTGAAAATAAACAGTTTGTACGATCCCGGACAAGTTTTGTCGTTATTCGAATTCTAAACAAAGAGTTTTGCGACAACTGATCATCAATTACAACTCAAGACTAGTTTTTCCACCTGCTGAGCTCTCTTTTACGCTTCGTTTTAGCCGATCCTCCAAGTAAAACAGATTAAAAAAAAACTCGCTTTCAAATTCCTACAGTTAATTTCAAGGTTTCCAAACCCTGTGTTCCATAGCCACTTATTGGCAAATTATACCATCTAATTGAAGACAACAGACATTTCTCTGATAATCATTTCAAAGCAGCCCTGAAGTAAATTGAATCTTATAAAAACGTAAGATTCCCATTGCCATGAAGTAGACTTTGTCCTTGTACAACAATAAATGTAGCTGTAAGACAAATGCATATGTTTGTCTGAGAACAATCAAACCAGTTTAAGATTGATTGACGCTTGGTTTATTGTTATTTAACGTCACTCTGGAGAATTCTCCAATTATACAGTGGAGGACAATTTTGTTGCCGGATACGAATGGAGCTCCTAATGAGAGGCATATGATAAATTTGATTGTGAATATATACTTACCGAAATACACAAAAAATTTGTCCTGGTAACAAAATAGTGGCTTGATTTTGAGCACTTACAAATTCCATCCGAAACCATGGTGAGTAGACGCCATTACATCATTTCCATCAGCTGTACCTAAAAAAAATGGAAAGCCTAAGCTGATATTTTGATATGTTACACCGAGGTGAAAGTTTAGCAATGCAGCTCTTGCAACATGAATTTTGGAATTCGATTAAGCCCTCGATCACAACTCCGATGATCAAACCACCAACAGCCGCGACCCACACACTTTCAACATAATGTCTACAAAATGTAACAAAACAAGACTGTCAATTGTACGCACATGAAAATAGGTCTGAAATATACAACACATAACCGAGCCATGACTGTGGACAAGACCTGTAATAGCACATTAGAGTTTTGGGGTTACTTCTTCTACGTAACTTAAAAATAGAATATTTGATGTTACATTACTTAACCGTTGTAATTCATGAAACTACTATAGTTTTGATGACCTGATAATATAACAAAGTCTTTACTTTGCATATTATTAGTGCATTAAGAATATGAGTCGATGTGAAATCTGTTCATACATGTAATTTGCTGACGTCCTGAGAGTCTATAAACAACAAATAGTCCTATTTCTGGTTGAAATGCAAAATGCACTTTTCTTTACGAATGAACCTCATCCAGTTACAGTCACTGATGATCTATAGTGAGGATCTATCTGTAGTCTTGTGTAAAGTCCCTCCCTGGGAAGGTTTGCCAGCTCCTTGCGAAAGGTTATTGGTTTTTCTCGCTCTGCCCAGGTTTCTCCCATAGCCACGACTCCATCGCATAAGTGAAATACTGTTGAATACTGCGTAAAACACCAAATAAATAAATAGATAAATAAATAAATAAGTTGGATAAAGCAATGTAACTCCCTGATGTATGAACAGATCTTAGCCTCCAATGGAAACGAATATAACAGAATAACCAAACAATGTACATACGAACTGATGGCTATGTCAACAGTATGATGTCTGATCAGTTCATGGGGATGGTAAATGTATGTGCCGAATAATCCATTGATTGATTAGTTGTTTAGCACCATATTAATTAACACTATTCTTACGGTATAAGATACCGTAACCCTCTTGAGCCAATGGTAATTAATGGTCAACAGACAACAGTTGTCCATGACTTCTAAAAGAGTCAGTTGTCAAAGGCATATACATACATGATAAGAGGCGTATGCTGTTTCGAATCTTTCACTGTTGGTTTTATTTGAATATAAACAATATCTGAAAAGAACCGAGAGGTTGATTAAATAAATGTGTGACGAAATACCGATGTATTTACCGTCTGGAAATTCAAACCTCTTTCTCCAAGGCACGCGTGTCATAATTAGACTGGATAAACACGAACAGGATAAGAATAGATATGAGTAAATATCGCGTTAAGTTCAGTTGGGATGAGGCTACAAGATGCATTAGGTTAGCCGAGATGGTGGCCATCTTTTTACAAGAACTTCTTTGGAAAACAAACACACGAAGAAGAATCGTAAATGTAATCAGACGTACTGGTTAGACTGCACGGGAAAGAATGAGCCATTAACTCTGCACAAAGGAGCCGGATATGTTCCAATGAGACCCACGAAAGTCTATCGGACTTAAGGAATTGTGTGGCCAACACAGAAAGTCTGGTATTATCATGGGATTGTCTGTTTCGGTCACGGGCCATCAATCTTGCTGCGATGTAGATGGATTTGTTCATCCAATAGCAAGACTGTGACTCCTACACTATCCTTAATGTCATTAGGTTTGTGCATGTTAAAGGTTACAGGGACTTTAACTGCTTTACTCTTAGCTAAATGCGAGCGAATAATACCAACTGTAAAAGTTATACCAGCGTCGGTACGTCTCTTGGTGACGTTTTAATAGATTTCTCTGCTTGTATTTAAGTCGAACATTTACTGATATATAGGCAGATAAGTGCATGAACCTGTAATCTAATAAGAAAACAAACAAGGATATCAAATTACCCCATGTTGTAGAATCTAGAATTAAATAAAATTTTCAGTTAAGTTAATGATCTGGATCTGTGTAAGTCAGTGCAATGTATTTCTAGGAACTTTGGAAGAAGATATCTGATATGGTTGTGCGCTTAAAATTCCTCCCTGTTTTCACGTCTTTTTGTTCGGATTCTAAAGTCCTATTTTCAATAACATCATCTTGTATCCCTGATGGTGTGGAAGAAAATAATGCTTTCAGTTATTATTTATTTTCTGTTCGGTACGAAAGTTCGCTTGGGTGTCAAACAGTTTTTCCCTCTCTGTACATAAAAGTGTTTTTTGGAAAAATCCATCATGAAAACTGGTCCATCACGGAATTTTTAAAAAAATCTGTCTGTCTTAATATTAAGTAAGATCATGACATACGCAAAATTGTTGCAAATATTAGAAATAATGGATGTCTGTCTTCCTTCAGAAGCGTTACGTTGTTCAGGAGGACAGTTTCAAAACAATAATTTCTGACACCCTCTGCAATATCAGCTGGCAGTGGCCTCAAGGGAAGTAATTCACGTACGGCTTCCACCTCACGAGATAATTATCACGTATTATGCTAACTGTGACGTGTCTACTAAAGAAACAGCCAGTTCAAATCAAGCTAATATTCTACCGTTATGTGGAATCAGGCTAACTTCGTTGGCGTTGAACCCAAAGGCATGTGATTATTAGACAGCATCTGTGATTGCTTCCAAACTACGTTTCAATGCCACAGGGCCTTCATATCTAGGACCTCCCGCTACCTCAGACATTGGTATTCCTCTCAATACTGTACACAAGCACTGCAAGGCAAATGTTCTGTTCTTAGCAATGTTTAGCGACTTGTTGTATCATGTGACAGAAATGATTTTTTACATTAAAACAGGTGCAACTGTAATTTAGTGATCGGAGCGTATACACTGACATGTTTAACTGTGTACATATGTAGAAAGAGGCCAATCCGCAACAAGCACGCTTAAGCAAGAGGCTACACGTTAAAAGTAGAACTTTCTTATGTAATAAAAAATATTCAGTTGTGAATGTCAAAATTTCCCAATGCCGGCGGACACGTAAAATGTCTCTCAAACGCAGAAGTGCTTAGAGTTGATTATGCCATTTTTTGCAGACACTTGCTGCACTCGTTGACAGCGTTACTCTGACGACTTTTATCTACAAATCTAGTGAGTAACAATTTGAAAACTACAAATGAAGGTAGATATTTCTACAAGTGTAATAGTGTGAATGTATGTGTGAACGGATACATACTGTTTAGAAAAAAACATTGCCGAAGGAACTTGAAGGAGCAGAGTCAATTTTAAGCCAATAAATACTTTACAAACATTTAAATCTTAGCACCTCGTGAACAGCTGAGTGTTTAGACAAACGATTAGTTTAGGCATGATTAATCAAATGATTTACATTATCTGGCAACTTCAGGTGTTAACGTCGAGAATAATCTTAAAAGATCGGCCAAATCAAAGTGCACGTCATTAACGTAAAAAAGCTGTCGGCGAAACAATTCCATGCATGATTCACAGCAAAAACATGATTAATATGTCATTAATATATTAATGTTGGATGATAAGGCGATAGAGGTGGCTCAGTTCTGGATCTTCGTACCGACGGCACATCGATCGGTTTCTGCTGGGTTTTTTTCACGATCCTGTGAAAGAGTGCTTCAGAGAAAATAATTTCAAGAAATTTTCTACAGCCTTCATTTTTTTTTATCAAATTCAAGCATATCCCAAGAATCAGACAACATCTGCTTTATCAGGCATGTAACGCGCAGCTGCTGTTAACAAACAGATCGCTTCAAATTTTCACATTCAGCATTTCAATAAATTAATAAAAAACGTTTCTTGGAAAACTCGAAATAATGAAGCGTTAAAAATCGTTGAATGTTGTAAATAAATCATGTGTTTGAGCGGTTTAAAAAGGTATCGCCGGAAGCAACGACCATTCGATTCATAATCAATATTTCTTTGAACCTCCATTCAAGTGGTGTCTTTAAAAATGTATCAGATAACAGAGGAAACAAAGTTCTTTATGGATATAGAAAAAACATACGGTAGATTTAACAGTAAATTCCCCTTTTTATATTTGTGTAAGGGAATGCACGCAATATTTCTGTTCTACTGGAAGAATTATAAGTGCAAAAATAAAGAGCTAATGTCACAGTTATTGGAATACAAACTGTTTTCAAAACGAAAGAAGTACATTTATCACTTGAGGGCCAGCTTTTGTTTTTGGTTGTCTAGAAATAAAGCCACACAGAAAGACAAAACAACGAGCTCATCAATGTTCAACAATTACCTAGAGTAAACTGGATACCTTAGGCTAAATTTTACGACATAATCAGGTTTTCTTCACATCAAGCGCCCTGCAGAAACTGCATTGAGCAGCATTGTTACAGCTAACAATCTTACCTCAACAACCAACATTAAAAATGATAAATGCACTTTTCACCAGATTTGTTTTTATCCTGATGTCTTCCACGCTTGTTTCCACGCTTTTCGCACAAAAAGATTCTTCTGGAAATATAGCATGCTCTTTGCAATATTATTATTTTCTATCTATTTATTTTTTTTGATTGGTGTTTTACGCCGTACTCAGAATATTTCACTTATACGGCGGTGGCCGCCTATTTTCTGTCTGCGTTTGACAACAAAGCGTACACGCTGAGGTAGGAATAATTTTATTTTTCAAGGCTTCGATTACTAGTAAAGTAGTCACCGATGTAGAAAATCTTTGCAATTTCTCCTTTGATTATCGAAAATATACTTCTGGTCACCCCGCAGGGATGTTATCTTTCATAACTAATAAGAAGCAGCCTGCTTCGGATGATGAAAAGGAAAGTTTACATTTCAGTTTTTACTGTGGTTGATTTTTCATCGTCCTTTTCATCGCCATAGCGCCCTCCAGGGGATCATAAAATGAAACATGACCGGAAATAGAAAAAAACCTACAAATTTCGCACTTTACTTCTCTTGGCGTGAGCCACGACAAACTTTAACGCTCGCTGATTAAAGCCTTCTATTCATAAGAATCAAGGAGCTTGCGTCTACCATTGAATTGAATGAATGCTCTATTGGGTGATTTCCTTTTATAATTTGTAAACGGCATACTTTTCCACAACCGTAATCCGTTTTCTCCGAAACAATTTTCGAAAATGTTGACTAATCAATATTCATATCAGCCGGTTAAAAATAGTTCAGAAACCAACAGCGTATAAGAAACAAGTGTCTATCACTATCATGACTGTACGGAATTTGTTCCTGGAAGTATGTTTGTAATTAAGACGTCAGCGGATGGTCGTTGGTTTCCTCTGGGCTCTGTCCAGTTTCCTCCCACCATAATGTTATTCACCTTCGTATAAATTAAATATGCTTGAGTACGGCGTAAAACACTCTTGTAATCTGAGACTGTGGTAGGTTGCTGGCGTTGTGTCTAAGTATATATAATCAATTTTTTAACATGAAATGATCAAGAAATTTACTCTTGCGAAAACACCATGTTATGGAAATACTTTGCACTATTGTTTACCCATGTACTTGTTATAATTAAAACACATAATATTAAAAGAGTGTGTTGTCCCTATGTTATTACTTATTACATTGACAGAGAACAAATCTACGTCACAGCTAATAAAGAGCTGGTATCTCCTAGCTCTCTGAATGGAGCTGATATTTCCCAGCTCTCTGATTGGTCAATCCCTCATACTCTTAAAAGCATGGCGCCTTCAGATCCCATGTCGGCCGCACAATATTTCACAGTTCAAACGAAGATACTTCACGAACGAATTCATACAATGTCAAACAGGTTTTTACATTCAAGAGAGAAGTTTATAATGTGTTTGTAGAACAATACCTCAGTCCTGAGTACCTCAGTTCTCTCTATCCATTCAACAATATTTTTTTTGGCTTGGAGGGGGGACTTAGACGAGGTTTATAGAATATCAGTTTCTCAATCAATTAATCACTCAAACCGTTTCAAACCAGATCAGCTATGAAAGTAGCACCAGTGGACAAGAAAGCATGACACCCTCAAATCAGTTGAGAGTGATAAAGCAGCACGTTTTGAGTCCACTAAAATTATTTTTGGCAGTTTACTTGTCAATCTATTGCAGAAGGCTCATGACAATGAGCTTTTAGTGTTCAGTGGAAAGTGAAGAAATTCTTAGCAAGGCATGATTCAGGAAAAAAATATGCATAAACAAAAGTTTCATGTGTCATATTTTTCAGTGATGGGACTTCCGTCTCCCAAATGTAAATATTTTGGAACATCACAAAATCGACTAATGTCTGAGCCATTGTCATTTAGTTTGTGGCTGTTCAGTATTGATGAACATTTTTGAAATATCAAACTATGATATATAAAACTTTTTTTATGAGCATAATTATCTCGTCGCCTCTTCGTAAACTGTTAGTATATAGAAAACTCTGACGTAAATTGTGAAATGCAGTAATTTAACAGACGGGAACGAGAGCATCATTGAGAATCAATACTTGTTTAAGGACATAGCTTAGTCCATATCCGCTGTACAAACCCACATCTGGTTTGAAGAGTTTGTTTCTTGTCCTAGAACGTGCATTTCGGTTGCAGATTGGCAAACAAATGTCAGCTAAGACGATTAGATTAATAAAACATAAATTGGCACTGGAAATTGTGTCAGGTATGGCATTTTCGTAAAATTGTACCTTCAGCGTTCTCCGCGCATTACCCTTTAGGGTGTCTTTAGAGGGTCTGGTATACATTGACTTCATTGATGAAGAATGAAGTCAATGGAGTCCTGGATGACGGGAACTAGATTTATAGAATCGCTCTCCCGTGTGATCGGATTGTCGTCTCTCTGCCCGGATAAATACAATGATGGAGCAATAAAGATACACCAGAGGACTTGTCACCAGTCCAGTGTATCCATTGTGAGTCAGGGGTTTACGGGACACCAAATATCCTTTCATCAAAGTTTGCAACTACACATTAGTCAGTTAGCACATGTACATGTATCATCTAAAACATTAAACAAAGACGTAAGCAAGGGATTACATATTCCTGACAAATTTTCATATCGTTATACCTATCTGCAAGTTGTAAGAAATTAGCGATTTACGTTACACCACAAGTTGAATCGTACTAGGGCAATACTTTCGTCAAGTTTCAACATGGACAGAAAATTCGGCGTAATAATCCAGACCCTGACACAATGTTCTGGCATCTCTCCATCTTAGTGGAACACACGCGATATCAAATTCCGTCACCCTGCTCATGTTGTTGGCAAATCACCTGTCAAGTTTTACTTATAACTGCCGTCATCTCCGAGAAAAAGGCGTCTGGTTGAGCTGATATATTTATCTGAGAGACGAGGTCAAAGCAGACAGCGGAGATTTGAACTGGCTATGTCAACAACTCAGCTTAGTGGTGTCAGTAAAATGGAGTTCTTACAGTCGATAAAGTGGTCCCTAAAAGATAATATCTATAATATATATAATTTATATCTCTGATCTGCGTGTTGCTCTTACATAAATTATAAAGAAAATTTCTACATGCCCTTATCCCTTTGTTACTCTTGCTGATGCCTTGACATGGTGTCGTATTCCCTACATTACGGGCTTGCGAAAACCGATACCCCAATACAGGGCATTAAAGATTCCCCTTCGATATTAAGGTACCTGCTTCGTTTCTTGACTGCTAAGGCAGCACTTTTCTGCCAAGACAGTTGACAAATAGTAAAGGCTTTTTTGTTGATTTGCTTGTTGCATAGGTCCTATCAGGATGATGTCTCCTGACAGTAATTCAGTCAGAATGCTGTCATCCTTACAATGTTCTCGTTACCATTGAAACATACATGCATTAGAAGCGCAGCAAAGTATATTAGTGCAGAATCCTGGCAAAGTCCAGCGGGAGCCGCCAAACCTACCCAGCCAACTGACAAATCCCCTTACTTAACGCCGCCGACAAGCCAACCGGAGTTGATCATGAACGTCCTCATTCAGCGATAAAGTTGACATTGCTGAAGCGCTTTGTAGTTGGACAGTTTGTAGCAGATTTAATCCCAGTCATTGGCTTGTTGCCAGCTACTGGTTTGTCCTCGCAGGCCTTTGCTGTTTTTCCAGGAGAAAACAGATGTACGAAAAGTGATATAATGAAACACAATAAACATTCAAATTGCGCCATTTTCTTTATAACGGGGCTATAACTCAACCTTGTTTATCTTCGGAGTTGACAGCTAGGCAAACAGTTATTACACCACCATTAGAATACCTGCTATTGTAATTGGACAGGTGTATATTTGCTTTCCTTTCTTCTCAAAAGTGAAATATTCTTGAGTACGGCGAAAACAACACTCAAATAAATAAACAAACAAAGTATCTCTCACAGCTACCGATCATGAGAGAACTTCCTATTCTCAAAGGCTTTTAAATTTTAAATGCTGCTGTTCCCAAGAAGTCATGACATTTTTTTGGCATAGTGTCTTATTTGGGTAACACTAACGCAAAGGTTGGGGTGGCGAATCAGTTTTAAATCCAAGCTGTGGGCAAAGGACTTGCATGCATGATTCATGAGCAGAGAACATGAATAGTGTGTCGGCGGGACAAGGTGATAGGGATCTATCATCTTTCTGGATCTTTGTAATTAGGCCCTGCGCATCGATCGGTTCCTGCTTTCTTTTAGGATCCTGTGAAAGAGTATTTCATAATGAGAGAAAATAATTTCATGAGATTTTCTCCAGTCTTCATTTTTTAAACCATATTCATGCATAACATCTGTTCTTCCATGCATATAACGTGCAGCCGCTGTCAACAATCCGATCGTTTTGGATTTTCATACTAAGGATTTGAATTGATTAATGAAACGAATTAAATGATAAAATGCCGAAGTACTGAAGTGTAAAAATCGTTCAATGTTATAAATGAATAATGTGAAAATCAATGAAAAATATCGCCTCAAGCAATCTGTGCTTTTGTCAGCGATTCATGATCAATATTTCTTTAACTTCCCTTTAGATTCATGCTTTAGTGAAAAATATCCTATAATAGAGGAAAGAAAATTCTTTGTGGCTAGAAAAGCCAACTATAATATGGATTATAGATAGAATAATGAATTCAGCTTTTACATTTTCTGGAAAGGGATGTAAAGGATGTTTCTGTTATACATTTTGATCGATTTCTTCTTGTGGTAGATTTCACAGTGCAAAAATTTATTTTCGGAATTATTCTGTTGCAATTATACTTCAGCGTCAAAGAAATAATATTAACCCTTCAGGGACAGATTTTGTTTTAGGCTTTCTGGAATAAGGCTGAACAGAAATCAAAAAGAATTCATTAAAGTTTACTTTAAATTACTCCAAATGTACCGGATGGCTAAGGTTGAATTTTATACAATGTTATCAATTTTTCTCCACCTTAAACTTGTTTTTGAAACTCTCCCAAAGAGAAGATTTAATAGCCTTAAAACAATGTCCAATAGGAGTATAATTGTGAATGCAATTGGAAGTGCCTTCACAATTGTATACCCCTAGAAATCAACCAAGTTCTTTGCAGTATTACACTTATTCTGTCGTTATTCTTCTATTTATGGCAGTAAATCCTATAGTTCTAGTAAACATGTAAACATGTAAAACAGTAAACATGTCTACTTGTAAAATAGCTATCAATGGGTAAAACCTTTGTAATTTCTCATTTTCTTTTTGGAAAATCTAGTTCCGGCTACCACAAATGGATGTTATCTTTCTTTAATGAAATTTTTCTTTAATGAAATTTCCTTCCGCTGAACAAAAAGAAGTTTTGTAAGGGAGATTACAAATAAACAAACCTAACTGGTTTCGGGTTTTTTCTCTGAGCTTGCGGTGTAACAAAACTTTGGAACTCGTCCGTGTTGATAAGAATAAATGTAATTTCCGTTTTACATGGTTTTTTTTTCTCCTGAATTTGTAAATTGAACGCCATACGCCCTACTCTATCCGTAACCACATTCTGTCGAAACAGTATCTACGTTTCAAAGGTGGGTGACAAACTTGTTTCCTATCGGTATTTATATGAGCCTGTAAATACGTGGTTAAAGGACGTCAACAACCTATAAGAGATAATCGGTCATGATTTTCTGAAAGTGTTTATGAATTTATATATGAATTGATTTTGATCAGTTATTTTCTTCTGTACCAGGCAGGTTATGAAACAATCATTGAAAATGAGACGATCTTTCCAGTTTTTTTCTTGGTGTCCATTATTGTCATGCACTGTCTGTAAGCAGATGCATACAGCAGCCATGTTCTGTTATGTCGTGAAGTTCGCTTGCCCAATTCTTCAGATCTATTCACCCATCCTTTTCTGTCTGTCCGTTCATTCATCGATGAATTCATCAATTCTGTTCTCATCTTGGTTCAGACGATCTACATGTACGTTATAAAACACCCATTTTGTGTACTGTTTATCTGGTGTTTAGTTCAGAATCCATTAGTTATTGTTTTTCCATCAAGCATATCCTCATATATCATCATATAATCACATTCACATCTTTGTGTCAAGGTGGTTTCATACAATTCTTGTGACTCCTGGATATCTCAATGATACATGTATATTGTAAAACGAAAAATTGCTGTAAATTTCTTTCAAGGACCCTAAAATGAATTTGGTTACCTTTGTCATATTTTTGCGATGTCAAGACTTATCATATTTGCTAACTTTCACACTCTCTCTACTCTAGTGTTTGATATTATATCACGAGTTTCAAACCTAGAGGTTTCGAAAAGTCGCAATGCTGACTTCTGTATGAGGTAACATCATTCAATTTACGACCGTTCATTTCTTTTATCATGGTTAAGTCTGGTAATATTCATATATGCATCTCACATCTCTCAGGCTGCTGGTTATTAAGAACATTTTCACTTAAATTGGTGAAATCCGCCTTTGTCTCTTGTTGTTTTTTGTCTAAACTGTAACCTTCATGTGAA
The DNA here is from genome assembly GCA_016165875.1 of Acanthopleura granulata. NCBI lineage: Eukaryota > Metazoa > Mollusca > Polyplacophora > Chitonida > Chitonidae > Acanthopleura > Acanthopleura granulata. Next base: position 7,424,031 of record JABBOT010000080.1, on the reverse strand, counting down.
TGTACAATATGCATTCACCGTTTCTAAACAAATTGGAGGGCATTACAATACTACCTTAACGACAAGCTAAAAGTGTATCTATATTGCACGTGAGAAAGATAGGAAATGGTATGTGACAAGTAATAATAGAAAGATATGAAAGCTCAGTGTCAATCCGATCGAAGGTCTCTGGAACTTTGTTTTGCAGGAAAAATCAAAAAAGTGGTCAGTTATACTGGTTACAATCCACTCGTCTGCTCTCCCGTAATCGTGTTTCAAGTGCAATAGAAACGGAGAAGAGAACATGACTGAGAATTATGAGTCTGTTTGAGGACATAGCTTAGTCCACGCAGACTGTGCAAGCACCACTTCCGGTTTGAAGCCGTCGTCTGGAGTGTACTTGAGACGGACGTGCATGGTCAGCTAGGATTGTTCGCTTATTAGCCACAAAGAAACACTTACGAATGCAGGCACTGAATGAGGTTTGTCCAGGCCTGTTACAGAAGGTGACGCCTCGAGTGTCAGATTTCAGCCCCATTTGCAATTGACTGTAAATCACAGTACTTACCAACCCAAGGAGTGAAGTGTGGTTTAAGTGTGATAGGAGGGGGGGAGGAGGGGGGGAGGAGGGGTTGTAAGCGAGGAGAGGGCACCCGGTCTCACCAAGTCAGCTCTAACTGTCTTTCCCTATACTGACTAGTCGCTTCCTCGATCCTAAATAATATCCGATCCTACCGGTTTGAGCAGAAGTGAGGATTTCTCGACACGTATTTCGGTTTTCAAACGACGATGTAACTTTGGAGACATCGTAAAATTTACAGACTAAGAATTATGCTTTTAAACCTTCAGGCCCCCTTTTTTAAACGTTTCCATCACGACTCATGATGAAGTGTACGATTAGTATCTAATGTCATGTAGGTTTGCACGGTACATGAAGACTGTTAACCGTTACACATCAACGCCTGCGTGTAACGGTGAGGAAGATGAATGACAACCAACTTAAGCAATCCCAAGGAAAATTTTTATATCACAAAAACTGGTTGACTGAACATCAGTTGTAAATTTTCTTATCCTGAAACTTCATTTAAGGAAGAATTAAGATTGGCATACAAATGTCAGTTAGGGTGCATAGATTGATCAAGCACATTCTGTTCCATGTTTAATGTTAAAAACTGAAAAATAAAAACACGTTGATATTACATGTGGTAAATATCCCACGCCATCGCCTTTCACGTTGCTTGTGCTACTGTTCATGAAGCTGAGCACAAGAAAAATAAACCAGAGAGATTCTGCTTTGCACATAATTGTTTCCAGTATATAATTATCAATGTTTTCCAGAACACAGATTTCAAGGTTTTGGCAAAGCACTTCACATCCGGAGTAGATCAGAATCATATTCTATTTTCGTGACAAACGACCTGTTTTTCATTATTTGTCTTGTACAAATATCCTCTCATTAGCATTGAAAAATGTGTCAGGTATAAAATTTTCCTAATCTTGTGCCTTCAGCGATCGTCATACATTAGCCTTTAAGGTGTGCTCACACAAGAGCTGGTAAAGGCACCTTGTATACAACGGCTTCAAGGTGATGAGGAATGGAGTCCTAGTTGGCGAGAAGTAGATTTTTAAAATCGCTGGTCCGAGAAATCAGATTGTCTTCTCGCTGACCGGATAACGTGGGACTGGCCAAAACAATGATGTGACCAATAAAGACACATCAGTGGACTTGTGACGGGTATTTGACCTATGTACCGGAAACCCGAGGATTAACGGAATATACAAACTCGGACTTCCAATATACTTTAGTCGTCTGTCGCTGTTTCTGATGAGCCAGGTGCTTTTTGCAGAGGTATCAGTGCTCAGTTACATGTATGACAAGAGCTGAAGAATGCGACACAAAGTATGAATCCTCACTGCAGATAAGCCGAAGTAATTCAGTCAAGCTACAAGATAATACTGGACAAGAAATTTACACAATGGAATTCTGACAAAAGAGACCCGAGTCTAAGGTTGCATGACGTCAGCTAAAGACGTTCCAATGAGGCAATTTAAAACTGTTGAAGACAATGTAGATCCCGGGACGTAATTCATCGATGCCACTATTTAGTCTTGTTAATCTGCATACAAAAATCGTTAAAACGTCATGACAACTTGAAAACACAAAAAAGAAAGGAAAAAAAGCACCGTTTCACGGGAAAATCGAGGTAGCTGTAATTGCTTATCATTATAACCTGTATGACCTTTTGTTAAAAGCGAGATCTAAAGTAACATTAGCAAATTTCAATTTTAATTCCGAAAATGAAAGAAGATTGGCGATTCCCAATGACCAAAAAAAAAATGTCCAAAAGTTAATTACTTAAGGCTCCTCCAACGTTTTCCCTGTCTATGACTGAAAAACACGTCCAAAGTCGCGTGAAGTCATAATGTATAATAATACTTCAGGTATCTACACATTCGTGACCAGTATTAATATAGGTACACCTGCACGTTTAAGTAAATTAAATTGGCTACCTTCTTAATACCTACCGGCGCCAAACGTTGATTAGAACTACGACAAAACCTTCCTTATTATTTCAACATGGACAGAAAGTTATGCGCAATAATCCAGCCCAGAACGCAAATAAACTGGTTTCTCTCTATCTCTGTGGCACAAACATGATCAACTCCTGTCATCATGTTGATTTTGTTGGCCGATGACCTGTCAAGATTTACTTATAACCACTGTTATCTCCACGGAAAGGACGTCGTTCGGCATTGATGTATTTCTCTGCGGGACAAGGTAACAAGACGGAACGGAGAACATGACTAGCTTTTTCAACTGCCCTGGTTAGATGGTTTCATTGAAATGGCCTGGTCATTGACACTGGGTCAAGTGGTTCCCAGAAAGATGATGTTGTATTTTTATGTTTCCGTAGTGTCTGGCATGATATGCGTGTTATGATATAAATCGGGAAAGTTGTTCATCACAGGAAATGTCTGATTGCAAGGAAAATGAGCTTGTTTGAATGTCTGTGTTCTCTCCCTTATGAGTTTGTCAAAACTGATGCTAGGATTCTTTTTATTAACGATCACAACTAATCTCATTTTCCCTGACTGGTCAGGAAGGCCGCAGATAAGACGTAATAGCTTTTTGTTACTTTGTTTCCTTGACTTAAGTTTAATTTCGACTTCGGCATTATATCACTTTCCTTAGAGCATTTAAATCACAATGCTGTTATACTTAAGGATACAATGGCTGCCTCTGTTGAAGAACATTAGCGTTTGTGTACGCACATAAGGTGAGATTTATATTTGGAAACCACCAAGCCTACCTTGAAAAGATCGATCTTTCTCCCATTCCCTCACCGGAGCTGATACTAAAGATACCACTCCTGTGGTGAAGACCTAGAAGACCTTCATAGCGATCTGAGGAAAGTTCTTTGGCAGATCTAGTATCGATTATTGGCTTAATTGTTAGTTATTAGTCTTTAACTCATGGGTTTGTTATTTTGTAGACAATAAAAGTGGACGTGGGAAAAATGTTAATGAAACATTACGAAACTTGGGATCACGAGTGTTTCAGTAATGTGCGATAATTTTCAGTCACTGCGCTGACAGCTGCGCACATGGTCATTACACCACATCCTCTAAACATGATGCTCTCCGTCGTCGTATAAATGAAAATTATTTCAAAATCTCTCAGCAAATTTTTCGTGTCTATCCACAGAGGACTGTGTATCATCGAAAGTTTCAAATTTAAGTGCGCCCTGAATATTGCATTATAGTTCAAAATATACACTGCCCGTTAGTGGGAAGTGTTAATACACTATGGTATCTCTTTAAGCTGATCGGAATTAGAGAAGGTGACGCCGAGTAATATAACTGGAACGTTAACGCGGTCTGGAGAGGGGATTGCATATCTGGTGGTGATGGTGAGAGTTTTACACCATACGAACAAATCAGCTGCTTTTTTATCCTTCCCAACCGTGAGCTGTTTGTACATTTATGTAAGCGTGGTTTCCTTTTTTTGCAGGAGAAATAGACAAACACACAGTGCTACCTGTGGCATACTGAGATAAGGGTTGTAGGGCATTTCATGCTCAAGGCATCTACCGACCAGTCATTTTGATATCAACGGAACGTAAAAATACTATACAATAGAGAGAAATGAATGATCTAAGGTACGATTTTACGAAAATATCCAGTGTATACCATACTGTACTCTGCGATTCGATTTACTTCCCTTTGTTGTTTACTGTTCACTGCATGTCAGCTATGTAGTCCGTGTTCTGTCCCAAAATCTCCCCGTCTATTCATCAGGCAGTCCATTTCCAACAGCTCCCTATTTTTCCATCGGTATTTCAGTTATTGCAGTAAGAAGAAACCGAAAAGTCCTGTACAGAAACAGATCCCTCTTGATGCTAAATAGAACTGGGAAATGGAAACATAGTTTCACTTAACTGATGACTTTTATACTGTTGACTGTTTAATGTGAAACCATATTTTCCCAACAACGCGCACATATCCCTCTTTTAGCCATATCATTCCCACTTCAAATATGGAAACTATGCAAGATTCACCAGGTCAAAGTGCAGAAATACACTTAACCCTACAGCTGTACAATGCTTTGTTGGCGGAACTGTGCCATAGGCTAACCGCCTCGACATGGTGCTAAAAGCATCTCCCTCAAACCCGGGTCGGTTCACACCAAAGATTTTATAAATGGTACTTAAAAATCGCGCTCAGTACTACAAGGGAGGTTAGAACATAGAAAACAGGACTGGTCAATCAGGTGTCAGTATAATATGACTGGGTGGGGTGTCATGTCTGTTGTCTTCGACACGATGCTCCAGTGGTGGCAGCACTTTGGCGGCATGGACTCGCCATCCCACTAGAAGTGACAGTACCAAGATTAGCATGGCTGACGGATGAGAAAGAAAGGACAGGGCAATGGGCGCCAGCAGTTTTACTCAAGATCAAGAACTGAAGATTATATATTGTGATGAAGTAATACGAAGATGAGTATCACCTGTGGTCGTGAGATTAAATGTTATAAAAGTTAAGACTAGAAAAGTTGGAATAAACTGCTATAACGCCTCCCAATGAAAATATTGACAATAAAGGAAAAATAATTCTTTGTAATTATTATTCAGAATATGGACATACATATTTGCAGTTACACTCTGAAGAGAAGGTGACTGCGACTAATATAACTGCAAAGTTAATCAGGTCTGGAGAAGGGATTGAATACAATCCAGGAAGTGTAAATGTCACCGAATGTTATTTGAAGTCTGGTCCGCCATTGGCCACTCACTTCCCGGCAACACCCACGCATCGTTCAGAACCGGAAATAATACACGGTTCGTTGTGAAAAGCGTTCAGAATAAGGTGTTCTATTTACAGCACAGAAGAAATATTGATATGGTATCCCTAAAGACCACAAGAAGACTGGCATTAGAAAACAGAGGCTGATGCATCATCCCTAAAGATAACGAGAAAACTGGCAAACTTTGAAGTGTTCCGTAATCAAATTTGACAGCGTGCGTGACATCGGCTATCTGGTGTTATTATGACTTAGTGTTTATCCCGGTACTGAGCTAATGAGTCGGCGGTCTGACGGTCGCAATTTGCCAGTATCACTGGTAATTTTAAGGTCGGGCCAGGACACTGCTAATCGACTTGTCCAGTCTACACAACGAGTGGTGTTTTTATATAAAAAAAAACTAAAGAATTTCATTTATTATCTTTGGGAGCAGGCTATGTGAACTTGTGTGATACATATAACGCAATCTGGTTGTTAAAAACGCGTGTCACCGGATGCAAAAATCGACTAACGATTTCAGCGTCGTTGAAACGGAACACTCTTTACTCACTCATAACGTTGGCACTGCTGTATGTCGCATCAGACGCCAAACTGCAGTCATGTCGCCGGGAAAAAATAAATACTTTTCTAGTTCTAGAAGCTAGTATTCCCTGCACACAAATCTATTTATTTCTTTAATCACCTATTTTATGTTTAGTTGTTGTTGTTTCTTCACAGGCATTACACTTATGGATGTTTTACATATGACGACACATTATGACTGAAGGAGACCTCCAAAAAACCATCGCACTTTTCCAGGTTCCTACAAAACTTCCAGACATAAAGCTGCTGCTTCACTAGCTGGATTCGAACCTTTCAACATGCCTATCATGGTAAGTCACTAGAAAGCTATCAGAATTGGTCGACCTCGCTGTATATCATCAAATGAGTGAATACCTTATTAACATGACCTATGTGACGATCGCCAAGAGCAGGGAAAGTGGATGTCTTCTTTTGTAAATGACGGCAGCCTTTTTTTTTCTTTTGGCTTTGTAGACAAAATAGCCTTGTGAAGTCCTTTACAGCATTAGCCACAATTACAGAAGTATTTATTCCCGTTTTGTCAATAAAGCACGATTTTTTCTTTCTTATAAAACAAATCCCATGGTAAACTTTTGCTAAAAAGTGTTCTTTGCAAGGCTTTCGTTATAGTACATCTTCCTGCCTCTTTGAAATAACAGAATCTTTCACTGACACAGCGCCCTTTCGAGGGCGTTATGATAACAGAGGTCATGAAACTCCAAGAAGCTTAAATTAAGACAGCAAACATGAATGTGATTTGTCTTTGTGTTGTTGCTGAAGAAAGGCAAGAGTAGGATCAAAGATAACCGGAGTCTGGAGATTTTTCATGGCAGCAAATTAACTTCCACGAGCAACAGGAAAATGAAATGTCCTCCTTGTGTAATAAGCCGAATCGGCATTGCAGCCGTCTCGAGAGATCACGCTGCTTTGGACGAACAGGGCGGGGGAAGGGGGTTCTAGCGAACAAAATGCACTAGCATGACCGTGTGCTTGTGTCTGTTTAACGAGTCATCAGCAGAATAGCAAAGCGTTTAATGGGAGAATAAATTTCAAATAAGCGTGTTCACAAATATATACATGTATAAGTAATGAACATAAATGTCTAAAACACATGTACATCGAAATTTACAGTAGGTGTTTATTCATACAGCTGTCCTCTTATTTCAGAGAACTTAATGGTCACTCCGCATAATTTCTCTTTCTTGTGCATACCAGTCCAAATTACATGTAAATGGTCTCACGGCTCTGCTGAAGAATTGTAGATTGTACCACTGAGGAGAATTGATCAGACCGGATTTCACCGGATATGTGTCATCATTTGCAAAATATATCAGTGTTGTTCGGTGCTCTGATATTTCTCTCAATATTGCAGTCTTTCATAATAAAAGTAAAAATGGCTTTCGAGTATCCCTTATGGCGCCAGTCGGACCTCTTTGTTAGAGGAGATTCAATCGATGAGGAAGTTGTGTTGGCGGGAAAGAAAACGATAATGAAGCAGGCAAATTGATGGTGTGACATAGGATGTATGACTGACACCGAGACTTATTTGCATTCAGGTGAACAAAAAGCATTCTTCCGGTTTGGGACGTCGCCGATGGAACGAGGACAGCAAGTCGTCATTATGTAGAATAATTTGAGTTCACGTGAGGACGGGGTAAATGACATTGCCCTTCCCACAGGTGGACTGGCTTCTTCATAGTCCCCACTCAGCTGTTCAGGATCATTGATGTGGATAAATTACAAAGAGACAGTACGGCTATGGTTACTAACCATTTATTGACAATTACAGTTTGTATTTGTCAGGTCCAGGGCTAGTGCAGCGCAATAACCCAGGTGCCTCTTACGAATGCGATCGCTGTGAGTTTAAGCTCAGCTCACACTGGCTTACTCAACAGTTTTACGTGGGAAGGTCCGCCAGTGAAATATTTTTGAGTACAATGAAATACATAAATAAATAAATTGTATTTGTGAGACGAGACAATGTTGAGATGGGTTTAACATGTGTCCGTGTGCATGAGTGTGCTATTTGATGAAACCACACAAGTTGGAATAAACTGTTATTAATGTCTCTTTATGGGATAATTGCAGAGTAAGAAAACAATTCTTTGTACTTATCATTCAGAATATGGACACGCAGTCCCGCACGCTACACTGTGATGACTCATTCAACTGAGAAAAGAGAACGTGCCGGCGACTAATATTACTGGAAAGGTAAGTTGGTATGGAGAGGCAATTGGATACAATCTACGAAGTCTAAATGTCACAGAATGTTATGTGAACAGAATCTTGCTTGGCAATGGTCTCTCACTTCCTTGTAGAACCCACGCATCATTCAGAACCGGAGGGTCCGCTGTGTCAAGCGCTCAGGAGAAGGAGTTCTATTTACAGCAAAGAATAGCGGCGGATGCATCCTTCCTAAAGATCACGAGAAGACTGACAAACTTTGAGGTATTCTGTGATCAGACTTGACAGTGCGCGTGATATTGGCTAGCTGGTGTTATTACGCCGCTGCATATATCCTGGCCCAGAACTATCTCCTCGATTCCCCATTCTAATTCCCGTATGGCTGGTAATTTTAAGGTCCTGCAAGAGCGCTGCAAACTGATTTGCTCACCCCACAACATTAATCGGGTACACATATGAGCTTAAAAACTTCTGATTTCCAATTATCAGTCAACATGATTTTAACGATTAAACCTTTCCATACTTCGGACTAACCAGGTTGCAATAGGTGTTACGTGTTTGGTGGGATAATCTCCAGTCTAAAGGACGATACCAACGATTTTTGACTGGATTTCAGTTCTTTCTAGTTCTTATTTCATTAACATGAGGCCCACGTCTACATAAATATGTCTTAATTCAAGCAATTAATTAACTAATTTCTAAATCGGGGCATATAATCAGTGCAACAATAAAATAAGCCTATATCAGCATACATTTTCTAGCGATGAAGAAGAGGTGTGCTGTAGCTATTTGCAAAATATGTGCGCATCCCTCATCCGCAATAGAACCTCACCGTAAAATTCACGAACGATTTGACGCTTGTCCATCGTTCGTCTACTTTTAATGATTTTTCTGTTAAATTTGTGAAACACCCAGGAAATAGTAAATGCAATTGATACCATAGTTGCCAAAAGACAAAGTTCGACCTGGAACCTCCCATTCTGCTCACTTATCTACAGACTTACATCATACTCTCATCATATTCATCATCATTATACTCTCTTCTTGTTTTTTTTTTTAAAAAACTCCAGTCTTTGATTTCTTTCAAACGTTACAGGTCCATTTTTCGGGAATCCGGAGTTAAGAGGACACATATTTCTCGATCGATATTTTAGTTTTGGGACACGGAAACCGAAAAAGCTATGTTCGCAGTCAGACTTTTCCTGATGCCAAATGAATCCAGGGAACTTGGAACATATAGCCTCACAATGCCACAGAATCGATGGATACCGAAACAACTTTGTTAGCGATATTCATATCGTTGTCTGTTTCATCGGATAAAATCTCCTGGAAATAAGCGTTGATACCAGACTGTTAAGAATCGCTATACTTTCCCACTAACACACACATTTTCTTCTGACCGTAATACACTTTACAATGTTTTTCGATGGCTTCGGAGAACATATTTTATTCTACCTTCAAACACGAAAAGGATGCACTGAGTGAAAAAATACATATTATCCTCCTGAATACTCAGGCTTGTTATGCTAATATTATAATATTATTAGCATTATTGCAATAAATAACAATTAAAATATAACATTCAGCATCTGCAAAGTGTTTTATCTTTTTTGTATTTTCCCGAGATGTAAACAGCCTAAATATCGGAAGATATCTGGTATCGAGCTGGTAGTTATAACTACTACACTCTTACGTGATTGTCTAAAAACTGAGCTCCAAAAAATCACCCATCGAATAAATCGTCGTAACTCTTTCGCTCCGGAATATTTAACTTTCTGGCATCCGGCATTCTTCGGCTGTAAGAGATCCACATGTGCCAATACACGAGTGCCAATCAGGGTCGACATTTTGTAGGCACTAAACACTCGTAACCAAACTGACTGATGATAGCGGCTTCTCGGCTAGCCATGCCGGTGAGCAGAGAACAGCGAAAGAGGTAAACAATTTTCAGCCATAGTTTTTGGCATTGAAAAATATTCAGTTCCAGTAATGAATCTGACAACCGGGTTTAGGGGAAAATAAAACCTTCCGTTTTCATAAAGTTTAAAGAGAAAGAAAAAGGCAAGGTTATGTTTTGTCATAAAACACAAACCAGTGAGAATAAATGTCGTACAGAATGAATCCCACGGGAAGCAATGTAGCCCACAGCGAGCTAAACTGAACAATGAAACGGGCCATCCATTTAGAGCATGGAAACCTTGCGGAGTGCGGTGTTTTATGCATGCTTGTTGTCCCTGTGCTCAGACATTTGTGTTCAGTCCCTGTCGAACGTTATTCGCTCTTCAGAGAAACTGGATCTATTCAAATTTAGGTAACGTTTTTTTCTATAATAAACTACATGACTTAGCTTTGATATATCACTCAATATACCAAATACCTGGAATGGAAGTCCCATTATCTCAGGTGCTATTTTGAGTAAGTGTATGCATGGAAAAAGTACGATTGCTACACTATATATATTATTTAGACAAAGCCAGTTCGTCTCATAGGCTCTTAAACTATGTAGGCACAAACAAGTTGGTTAGTCTCCATTAATGTAAATATCATAATAATGGAATAATCCATCATGATAGCATCAATAAATTTCTATTTCTCATTTCTTTCTCTGCTTTTTGTCCGGATCGATTACTAAAGATAATAAGATCTTCAACACCGATGAAATGTTGAGAATCGATTAATCACATTAATGTGAGGATAAAAAGCTGCACAAAGCAGACACCTTGTTACGGGGTTTTACGACAGTTAACAGCTCTCTACGCCTTGTAGATTACAGTGGACAATCTGTGCGGTGCCAGGAGGAATATGCTGTCGTAAGTCCACTGGAAATAAAACTCCTGACGCCCGGAATTACGGTGAAAAGACGTCGCCTCGAGGGAATTTATTTCACCTATGACTTCAATCCTGGCCGTTAATTATCTGGTTTTAGAGTGATCTTGAAGAAACGGCCTGATAATATGAATCTTATCTAGTGGCGCTACGTTCAGTTATGGAAATGTCGCTGATATTCTGCTCGTACCTTCCAACAATTAGAGATAAAACATTTAAAGGAATAGGGTTGTTATTGTTCTAAGAAAAAAGTGCAACCTAAATTCCGATCTCTGAGAATTAATCACGCCTTGGGGTATTTATATTCCTGACATGTTTGTAGGTGATGGCCATCTTTTCTGGGCAGAGATGTTATTAGAAGTTAATTACTAACATTTCTTACGTCTTGAACACTAACTCCACTTGGTCCATTTACATGTGTCTCAGAATTTCCACTTTGTTATCTTTAGTAGATGAATGTGCAGGGAAAAGTTGTTTTAATATGTCTAAGGCATAACATCCTGGTTTTCACAGACATACTGTATTTACTTTTTTCCGTTATACTCAAGGAATTGCGTATCATGTTTACACTATTACGAACCCCGTTGTTATGATATTGTATTTTATGACAATTCAGAGAAAATTCTAGGCCTCTGATTGATCTATTTGCCTTTAATAAGCTACCATATTCGTAAAAGAGGCAAGAGATACAGTGTCGCGCCTGCGATATTTTTTCTGTATCCCTATGCTGTCAAGGATTCTCACTCTTCCGATAGCAACGCTTGTCAGCAATGTACGAGTCAGTAATTTTTCTAGCCTTTATTTTCCAAAGAGTTGATTCAGGGTACCAATGATTCAGCAGTTAACAACAACAACATATAGAAAAGTTTTTCGTGGCATCCTTCCAAAAAAATTAAGTTGCACACCCTTGCAAAGTGAATCAAAAATGACTACGAGTTCATACCATACATGCTGAAGAACATAGTTAATGAAATATGACTACTAGGTCTGTTGAGACGAATACAGGTAGAGAATACAAGCTAACTTATCAGTATCATATAGAGCAAGTTACTGTAGCTAGAATGTCAAAGGTTATATTGAGAGGAATGTGACCATTTCGTCATTCCGGTGGTAATCCACTATTATGTTGCGTACCATTGTTGTTGCCTATGGCCCCAGTCGGTGTGATCTTCACTATACATAGTTTTCCACTGTAGGACATTGTGACAAAAATGCTCATTCAGGGAAGTAAATTGCAAACTTGCTCATGATTTCAACAGCCAGATGGTTAACTCTTCATTTGTGTGTTCCGTCAGACATCTGAATTTTCGTGTCCTCGTAATTTTTCGCATAAACAAGATCTATGGTGTATATGAAATTTTAGACTCTAGCTTTAAGAATTGAATGAAATAATACTTAACTGTACTTAAATTTAAACGTTGAAGTTTAATTAATCTTATGCATGCCATTTGTATTGAATTCATAAATAAGTCTGTGTGTTGAAATGTGTAGGTTTTAAACTTGACATTTAGTTCAGATTTACATATTCTGTAAATCATGTTAACTTCGAGTTTTTACAGAACCAGCCCCTTGTATTTTTTTCTGTGAATGCTTGCTCATAAAAATGTCATACGTTGAATTATTCATTGTAAGGACTCGGCCGCAATGGTCGCGGTTGTCCATCGAGTGGCACGGCACTACAATTCCTGATATTCGTATTGTTCCTCATATTTCTGCAGGCCTTCCATTTATAATAGTTGAAATATTAAAGATTGGCATTTGTCAAGTGATAGTAGTTTTCAAATAATTCCTAATCCTAAAACCTTGCCATTGACATATCTTGGCTCCAATTGTACGAAACTCTCTTAATGTTAAATTCGACATAATGTCGGTTACCAGTTTCAGTTTGAGGTATGCGAACAGTTTCACGTTTCTCTGCTACATCATGTACAGGGATTATTGCACTTTACGAATTTACGCTAGACGATGGGTTTAATTACTCCGCGTTGTGCCGAATATTTCAAGATTTTACTCTTTGCCGGTGATTTCACAACACTGCGCTACACGACTCGTTTTGTAAGGCAGGACGTACATTCACATAAATCTTCCAGGAAATCATTTTCTCGATACGTTCCTCGTAAATATTGCAGCCTTTGTTAGAATACCATTAAGGGCTGTGATTTATTAGAGCAGCTACAAGAAATAAATCTAAAAAGCTTTACTACAGTAAGCCCATGTCAGGCAACCTAACTGTAATTCACGTGGGGCTGTGGCAGAACAGATGCTTATTGCACGACAAACGTATTGCCTACATGTACTCAGCCTGGCTTCGTCACCTTAGCCATGTTTCTACATTCAGTTTTCAGCATTCCAGATGAGATATAAACGCAATTGGACATTAATCACTGGCATCCCTTGAAGATCTTTAAGCCATATCATTTAAAGTAAAAACAGACTTTCTCATCCTTTTCCACCATAGATTTTCGGTCTTTTGTTTGTGCTCAATATAAATTTGTATGGAGGTTATATTTAGTGGAAACCTAGACTTGGACGGGAACGTTGGTGACAATCAACCCTACGTTGGGTTTATAACGCTGCTTACGAGGTCAGATTGTCGTTTACAACTTTTCGTTTGAGTTTGTACGTCACACGTGCAAAAGTTTCTGCGCAATGTGCCAAATATTTGGGTTTACTTCAGGCATTCCAGTCTCCACCTCACATATAAATTACCTCCAATGTATTTGTCAAAAATCACTCAGTATGGTGTTAAACAACAAGGTAATAAAAGCTAAACCAATTCATTCGACAGTTTGTATTATTTGAATGGCAAATCACCGTTTGAGGTGCTAACATTGGAGGTAAAGTTGGTGGAGCCGTAAATCTCATTAGCAGCAAACTCGAGTGTATCTGTCGATAATCGGAAGTTTTAGGTCAGATACGAACACGGATTTTCAGAACAATACCTTTTCACTGCACCTCTTTTCTCGGAGTCTTTAGTGTCACTTTCTTGCCACATATACGACACAACATAAATCTGTCTCCATTATAGTTTAAGTAGAAAGACTAATCTATCCAAACTTCAAACAATCATAGCTGTGTGAATGTGGAAAACAAATTATAGCTCAATTCCAATAAAACAAGGCAGCAATTACCTTGCCCAGTATCTTCCAGAAAGGCAATAGTAACAGGTCTTCCTGCCATCTGAAGAAGTCGTTTCTGTTTAAGGCTTAATTTGATTTGTTTATCTGATTTGAGCCTTAAGTCAAACTTAGAAATATTTCACTTTTTTGACGGCTACCAGCTTCATGGTGCGAGTAAACAGGGCGGTGCCGGCGTTAAACATAGGACCATGTATCCACAGGACATGTATCTGGCAGGCATTCATACACACGTACGGCCTGAGAGGAATTCGGCATGCGTTGGTCTTGAACTCACATCGACCGCATTGGTGAGAGGCACTGGGACTACTGCGCTAGAATGCTAGATAGCAAGCCAGGGAGGCCCTCTTCCAGCTTTAAGAGCAATATAGTATAACAGTACAGAGGACATATTATCTACAACAACATCTCTTTTCATTTATACTGTTGGAGTTCAATAACTCAAAAAACTCAATAACGAAAGACGTTCCTCTGCATGGTACCAGTGCGCGTTTCACTTTAAGTAGCAATTAAATTTCAAAAATATCAAACACGCTATCTTTTTCTACACACAAATAATATTTTTTGAGTAAAACTTTATGTACTAATCAAATACATTATATAAACAGTGCAACTAGCCTCACAAAAAAACAAAACAAAATTAAAGGTGATGGATTTTGTCAATTTTGCTCCTTTCATTATCGGACAGAGACATCGGGCAAGCCTGGCTTTGCAAACAGCATGCAATGGCTCGTTCTTGCTGTTACATAACCAACCATTACAAGCACAGAAATGTGAGTGAAGACACAAACTACATGTAACAGTGAGGGCCCAGCTTGATAAAGAACATTGAGTGTCTCCGCTGACTGCAATTAATGCAGCTTTTTCGATCTTTCAAAAGCGGTTGTAACGATGTCCCTGAGATGCTGTCAAAGTGTTTTATTGTTGCCGATGGTTTTTATGTAATAGCTTCTAAATGAACAGCACAAAGGACATCTACTGTCTTTTTTAACCACGTGTTTTCTCGCAAATAACACAATTATCTAAATACAATAAATGGTCCGGAAGATTTGCGGGAACGTTGCCCTTGGTCTTTATTTAAAGAAAAACTGTACTAGGAATTTAAGTCTCACTGGGATTGTTTTTTCCGTCACGAATATTTCGACTACATGAAACGCTGGACGGAAAACTCATCAAAATACCAAATACACTGGACATGTTTTGTCAGCTTTTTTATTGTTTTTGAAAGGTATGCTTTATTTGTTTTCTTCTGCAGGTTCCATACAATAGTTATAAAAACAGATGAGCAGAAAGTTTCTACACCCAAAAAATTAAGAAGTTCATTTTTATTATCATTTTTAGCTTTTGTTGGCAGCTATCAGTTATGACCGATCGTCAAGATTTAACACTTATATGAGTAAGAAAGGGGCTACGATGGAATTAATTCAGCCATTAACTGCGCACGCCACATCAATCACCGATGTAATTTTTTTAACATACTTTTTAAACATTCGGGCATTTCAAAGCATAACTAAAAAAACTTTCTGAAGATAGTTGAAACATTTACCGTTTGCCCCCGGAGAAAAGGAATTTTCTCACTGCCATTATGGCTATCATCAACTCGTGCATTCTGCATATCGCGAGACTTACCTACTACGAGATTCTCCGAGATCAATCTCTGGCCTAGATTGCGTGTTGATATGATAGGGCCGCGTGTGTTTTACATGTAGGTGGCTCCTGCGCTTTACTCACCGTACTAGGCTTTTGCGTGTTGATATTTTTTCTCACCAGACAGATAAGAAAATAACTGTTGTTCAAAAACTGACACAACATATTGAATAGGTGAGAAAAATCTAGCTGCAATGCAATATTTTTTACTATCGAAGTTGTACCCAGAAGAATAATTACTAAAGGGCAAATATAGTTCCTTCCGTGGATATTGCGTCATTTGCTCAAATAGAGTTATCTCCCGTAACCTTCATCTTTCCAAAATGTCTTGTATCTTTGCCAGAGTCGCAGTCTGGCACGCTAGTGATGACTCTCAGTTGAGAATGACAGACGTGTTAACTTCCAGAGCTTCCTCTAGGAGACTGTAGTGGGTAGGACCTAATAACATGGTTCTAATGAAGAAACAAAGACAAAATACTGTATTTAGTCTTTGCGCCAAGGAAATGTTGCTCTTTTTGAGAAATGATAACCTTGCAGGAAACATTGGAATAAGCTTCTGTTTCTACGTGGATGCCACCCGGCTAAATTAGTAAACCAGATGTTTATGCGAAAAGAAGTTAGGAGACACGCGTGAAAGGAAGTCGTTATTGAAAGCCAGGACATTTTGTGAACAATTCAAAGGGCTTTTCATGTTACTGATACATATTTTATTTGTTAAAATTGGCTTAGTGGTCTGTTTCAACATTGTCTCGATCATATCACGCATATTTCTCTTGACCGGACCTAGCGCCAACATTTTATAGTGCTGGGTTTTTAGAGCGACATACCGAAGACACGAAGACACGAACTAGTCACATCATACTGACAGCAGGCCAACTCGTAATTAAAGAGCTACTCTGGTATTAAAATACATTTGTGTTAAAAGCAAGGAGAAATGATAAAAAGATTGAAATGGTGTGAAAAGCTTTGCTAAATTATAAAAACATTGGCACTGTATTATAAGAGATATTGTACCTTTCATCAGAGAACACGGAAACAAAATTTTTCTGTCCTTTTCACTTTGCCTGGTGTGATGTCACGCATGAGCACATGACGTCACTAATTGCTGAAGTACATCCACAATGGACGCTGCCCTTTCAAACGTTCTTGATGTCATTCCTGCAAATGCTTCACCTCACGTGACATCTGACTGATTTGACGTCATTATAAAGAATATTATCTCGCCACATCAGAAAAATTTTACGGACACAGCCGAAGATTTCTTTTTTAAGGAATCTTGAGTTATGTAAGTTAAGTAGTTTTGTTCATCGAAAATCATTTAGAACCCTGGTGTTAGGTTTGCTCCTTAGGATTTCTTTTATATAACTTTAATATTTCTAAGTATTTTGTATTCACCAGAGTGGCACTTCACGTGACAGCATTATCGTTATTGGAGATTACACTTTCTGGATGGTGCTGAAAATTGGAGTTCGATCCAGCGACCTCAGAACATGATCTCGTAATAATGAATCGGTGATGACTGAAATGACCATTAAAAATGTATCTGAAAATGCTTTCAGTGAATGTTTTAGATTTTTTAACTAAACATCAACCACTGGATATAAATCGCTCATGCTTTGAAGAGCTATTTTAAATAAAAACAGGCATTCTCATCGATTTCCCTTATGGATTTTTGTTAGCGCGATAGAGTGGCGTACTGAACCAGGTGCGATACAGCAATGCGGTCGCCAGGAGTGCAGTCCAGTTCATGCTGGCTTCCTCTCCGGCCATACCCGGGAAGGTGCGTTAGCAGCCTAGGGATGGTCGCAGGTTTCCCCCAGGCTCCACCCGGTTTCCTGGCCGCCGTCATATAAATAAAATATTCTTGAGTATGGAGTTAAACGCAAGTCAAATAAATAAATACATAAGTATAGAGTTTTTGTCAGGCATAACATGTAACTTAACATCGTTTGCTTGTGCCAGCTAAATTTGTATGCAGGTTATGTTTACCCACCACCGTCGTATAAGTGAAATATTCTTGAGTACGGCGTTAAACACCAATCAAATAAATAAATATTTTTGCTCAGATTTGGCAGTTATTGACCTACAAGTACATTGCGGCTATGGGGATTTTTACGACGTGTGAAGGTCCTTGAGCATCATTTTTCTTTTAGGTTTGATTGTCGCTCGTGCAAAAGTTTGTCAGTAATGTGCCAAAGATCGACGGTTTGCCACTGGTACCGTGGTTTTTTTCCTGCATAAAATTTTACCTCCAGCTAACGAATGAAAAACTTTTCAGTACGGTGTAAAATAACAGTGAAACCCAAACGTGAACCCTTGGTATTATTTGACTTACAGAATCTCCGTTTGCCGGTGAAAACATTGTGGGTAAAAATGGAGGAACTGTGAATCCCAAGCAGCAGATTTATAGGTAACTTGTTAGGGCAGTTCCGTTCTTTTCTCGTTCTCCTCTTCTCTCGAAATTGGTGATGGAAATAACTGACCAATAAAAACATATCATGAAACATATCGCCCGTCGTGTTTATCTATCGGTAATTCGATAATTTAGAGGCGATACGAACACGAATTTTCAGAACCATGCTTCTTCATCACGTGTCTTTTCCAGAATCTAATGTTAATTTATCAACCCATAAACGACACAATCTCGACATCAACCTTCATTATAGTTAATTGGGCAGTAAAGCTAATCTACGTCAAACTTAAACGACCATAAGCCCCGTTGATGTGGAAACAAAACTATAAAATAATTCGATTCGGTCTTCATTACATTGCCCTATATCTTCCAGAGAGCCAGCAGTTAGGTCAAGGTCAGTTGACAGTGTCAATTACAGAGGGTGTCTCTGACAATTAGGTTGAATGCTACCAGCAACGACGACTTTTTTCACCTATATCACGGCGGTCTTCTTTGTTTTTTTAAAGAAGCCGGAGCGCCTGGGATCGAACGTTTGGTCAGTTATTGTACCTACAAAATGTCCTTCCAAGGTATGCATAGTTCCGGTATTCAGTCAAAGACATCCTGCCCTCAATTAAAAAAGGAAACATAACCTACACAAACTATAACACGTACACGTCCATGTGGCTATATATGGGAATACTAAAGAGAGTACAAAACAATCAGTTGCTAATTTCTTTACTTTCTGTAAATGCACTCGTCTACTTTTATAAAAGAAAAGCAATGATTTTTCTCAGTGTTACATAATCGATTACTACCTTCGGCGTCATTCAGATTTGCCCCCCAGATAAATGTAAGCGAAAGCACAACCGAGCAATGAGTCTAATTGGATAAGGAAAACCGAATGTCCCTGCTGAGTGCAATTCTTGAATCTTTTATCGATTTCTGTAAAACGATTGTAACGTTGTTTTCTGGGATGCTTTCAAAACATTATTATTGCAGATGATTTTGGCTTCAAAACAAGAAACATTTCTCAAAACGAAAGGAATAAATGCTCTGAGGACGATTCCGGAAATTTGCTTACACTAGTATTGTTCTTTTATAAAAGTAAAGATGGGTTAGTAATTAAAGTCTCCTGGGTACGGATTTTTCCCGTATGTATAGAATATGTAAAACGCTGCAGGGGGAATTAAAAAGGGAAATTAAAATGTCATATTTCGTCTCCCCTGTCATTATTATTGCAAGATATGCTTGTTTGTCTTCTTATGAACGTGTCATTGCAATAACATGAAAGCATATGACCAAAAATAAACAGTTTCGCACTTTCTTAATAGAAATATAACACGTTCAGTTTCATTTTCCTGTCTTACTGCTAATGATTGCTAAGCTATAAGACACAACATTTAAGGTAAAAAGAAACCAAATAAACCGTCTGTTGTGTGTATCGAGAGGCATCTCCGCCCTATTTCTTTCACCCATGCGAAAACGAAAAGCTTCCGGTCAGGGCTATATCTTCAAATACTACATTGCTATACGTGCGTGTGTTTACTACACTAACTCTGGTATTTCTACGGTTTCACTGTAATAGGACAAAAGTGTGACCTGTGTGAGCTGCACGTGTTATATCACTCGATGTTATTACGCCCATGAGTGTCATTATTTTACAGCGTAAAAACCGCTGTGCTTGATTTCTATGTGCTTGACATAGAAAATACAGTAAGTTGTTCTTGGTTTTACCTAATCGACCATTACCTTCCGTGTCATTCAGATTTACGTCTCAGGGAAATATGGGAGAAGACACGAAAGAGCAGTGGGTATAATTGGATAAGAAACATTGAGTCCCTGATCTGTGTTATGAAAAGCAGCATTTATCGCTTTGTGCAAAGTAGCTGTACCGATGTGTGAGAGATTTTGTTAAAACATATCATGGTTACGGATGGTTTTTTTGTTATAGTTTCTACAGAAGAAGCTCAAATGACACTATTTTTTGAACCTGTATCACTCGGAGATAACATTGCTAAACCGTAAATTTCGATGATTAGCTGATAAACACTTTTATATCTGAAATATTGAACCCTTGGAGATTATAGCATTATTATTGTATCGGCCTATATACATGTTTAGACATTTATGCTTAATATTTAAATATATGTGTATATTTGTTAAACATGCTTGTTTGAAGTTTAATCACAAAAAGACATTCTGGGAGGTAAAGCCCTCTGGAATCATTGTTTACGAATATTCCGACAACATAAGTAGCTTAAGGGCAAGAAATGAAGTAAAAGTCTTTTGCCTGACTTATCAGTTATTGCAAGACATGGTTTCTTGTTTTCTTTTGATCGTTTCACACAAAAACTTGGAAAGAAATTGGTAAAAGTCACAACTACATGTAAGCAGTTTCTTATTCAAAATAAGATGTAAAAATAATTCAGTTTAATTATCTTTTTTGTTCTTGACAGCTAGTAATTATGACTGAATTTTTAGATTTAGTAGTCTATAACTAAGAAAGGGAGTATCAGTGGATTCAAATCTGCTCTTTGCTGACGCCACATTAATCCTGGATGCAATATCGGGTGATGGTGATATTGTTTTAAGCAATGACTGAGTTAATAGTTCTCTTGTTTATCCTACACGTGACGTCGGTCATGTTTTAATTTAGGTCACAGTACGCAAATAATATTTTGTGCATGGATTTTCCTAGTCTCCGAGGCATTTCGGTAGTGTGATGACAAGGTCATCAGGCTGTTTTAACGAAGATCCAAGATACCTTTATCAGCGAGTAGAGTAACCAAAATCATGATGAGGTACACCCGATTTTATGATCTTATGAGCGTACAGCTTAACATATTACTTTCAAAGATTGGGCTAATAGAAACTATGTAAAGTCAGTTCTGCTTAAAGCTGTGGCAGATTTGTTCACAGATCCAGATCCGGTTATGATACATGGCCAAGGACAGACATTAACCCCGTTTTCGGCAACATGCCACACACAAGGCTGAGGCATTATCTATCAAAAGAGCCTGAAACTAGTATACCATGTATATACATAGGCGCTTTTTCATCCAAGAAAGTTTTTTTCGGTTTTTCTTTGTCTGTCTGTCTGTAAGTCTGTCTGTCAGAAACTTAATGGGGAAAAATATGTAGTGATCGGAGTGAAAAGTTGTTCACTGGCTGGAACAGTGGCGAATCCTTTGACTTTTAGTGCTTCTCCTGATTGGGATTCGTATCCTATTTTTCAATAGGATGGCTATTGTCTCTTTGTCCGTAGTGGGGAAATTTGTATATTTAGGTGTGGCAGAGATGTGTGCTCTAAAAGTGCCTTCTATAGTTGACAATAGATTGCGGTAAAGGTGAACATTAAATAACAATAACAATAACATTAAACTTTTCCAAGTTAGAGAAAAAATCCCGAAGAACATGTGACAGCTAGCTGCCTCGTTGTTTTTCTGTCGTGATGGCAATCACACCGTAGAAATGATCACATCTTCAACTTCATACTCAGTTCGTGCTGCCTTTCTGGTGTCATATGCATGTGACGAGGGTGTCATACAAGATAGATCTGTTCCAGAAATGAAGCCATTGAAAAACCGGCCGATCTTATGGTACATGTTATCCATTCTTTAGCTCGATTAGCTGTGGCCTGGTAAACCGAAGACATCTCCTTGAAACAACAAAGTTACACAATTAAAATTCATTACATACGGCATTGTGAAAGTGCGAGTCACCATTCCAACATAATGTACAACCATTCCCCTCCCCAGTAATCCTAATCACCCCCTAAACACAGTGGATTCGTCCACACTGTTATCCCTTGCACAGAATTTCAACCAAATCCGTGCATAACTTTCTTTTCCTAAAGCTGTTGACGCACAAACAGATGGAGAGTCAGACAGAGAGAAAAACATTCGATCGGGGTAACTGTCACGGCCATTTCTACTAGATACGCAGAATCCTCGTTTGGAGCAATTCGTCTGGTCACAGTAAGGTCATCCATGGCGGCATTGCAGCAAGAGAATCTAGAGGGAGCAGGCAGTTTCCTTCTCTGTTCACTCTCATGGAGGGAATAGGGAATTTCCACCAAATTCATACAATACGTTCAACATCAAGGGAAAATTATCGTAGTCTTGAAATTTGTGTTTGAATCTTGTCCACTGGAGAACAAACTCTGCAATTTCACAATGGCATACTGTTGGTGAAAGCTGTTTTCAGCTGCCAGGGCAAATGACGAAGATAACTAATGAATTGTTAAAATATTTTGCGTGAAACAAAGTGCAAACATTTCTGTCTTATTCACATTAATAAAATTTGTGTGCCGTAAGTAATTGGCTTCTTCCTTCATAATAAACACCATGATCTGTACGCATAACCTAGGAGAAAAAATATCATTTTCTGTTGTAAATTTCTATGTTACGATACACTTTCCAACTTGTAAATAGGATATCCTGTAGTATAAGGGTAATGCTGGTAATTTTTTTAGAAAACATTTCTCCTTCACCCTTGTTAGAATGGAAGAGTGTTAATGTTATTGCCATATTTAGACAAAGATGAACCTATCAGCTCGTCCTCTCTTATGGCCTGATATTCTAGAGTTATTTTGCATGGTTGCATACTTACATGCATGACTAGAATGCAATAAAAAGTGATTTGGGGTGTGCTAATCGTTAAAAATTGCAAATTCAGAACGTATCCACTAGGCACTGCAGTTCAATTCCGGAGTAGTTTCCTCCTTAGTAACCTGGTGATGGTAGCAGGTTTCCTCCTACCATACATTCCATAGTGCTAATCATCATCCTATAAGGTGAAATTTTCTTGAATTCGGCAAAAATCACCAGGAAATATTTCAATAAGCAGTGCAAGAACTTTTGCACTAGGAGACAAGAAACACAGGACGTCGGATTACACTAAATGTATGTACTGTAGTATATGACAAGTGCGGCGCGGTTAAAGGTACTTCTGTCTCATGTAAACACAGAAAACACTTTGGCGAACGCCATTGGTACATGAAAAAAACAAAAAAAAAAAGAAAGCTCTGCGATGGCTGGGTCCCAATTTACAGCATAACCACTGAATACCAAGCCACGGGAACAAACCGTACACAGTGTATAAATGTATGAAGCAATCAATAAGTCTTGGTGGATCAAACATTTTACCAAGGTCCGTGAAGCTGGACGGGCTGCCATAATTATATCTTCGGAAATGGTTCCTAATGAGTCCAGATCAGAGTAACTCGTCTTTAATTCTTAAAGCGGTTGGTTTATATGATCCATCTCATTTTATCGTTCACAAAAACATAACAACAATAAACCATATATCCATGCACTATAGCTTATAATTTATACGTAAGGACCGAAATAACCCTATCTGATGTAGTTTTGGACCCTGATTTCAGATATGTAAATTTTGGAAAACCGGAAGTGGGGATATCTTGTTAACAACACGCAGTCTTTAGGCCTACAATCATCCAAAGGCATGGAGACAAATTTTACATGACCGGAAGTGCCGTCAGCACGCCGGAAGTAGGTAATGCCCAAGAAAATAGCAATTTTTGGAATTTTTCAAACTGGAAAAACTTCTGCAGCTAAAACGGTGTGATAGAAATGCGCGAAACTCAAGTAGGTAGTAAGACTGGGGACTGTTTATTGCGAGTAAGAATTTGGATTTGCTCAGCTACGTGACCTAGCCGCCATATTGGGTTGACATGAAAACTTTTGAGATGCATTTTCTTCAGAAGTCCAGTTGAATTGAAATTTAGCATATTTAACAATCGTTGTCTCTAAATTATCTATGCAGAAAAAGAATGCCATGTGTAAGCAAATAATCGGAACCGGAAATTTCGACTTTGAGTATTGCAAATAGACTACTCGACGTACTTTCACGTCCTTATCAGGAATCTGGTCTTAATTCTTTCCTGCATGCATACTTTTTTCGCAAATTTCGATCAAAGTGTGAAAAAGCGCAATTCTCTTGTTTGAAGGTCGCGTCATAGAAATTCGTTACAGCTATAAAGCTAAAAATCGCTCTGTGGAAAGGGCTGTGTATGTGCTTTTTGTAATCCTAAACCGGTTTAAGCGCGTTCATGAAGACTTGCAGGGCTTCCAAAATTGTCCAGAGGCCGATATGCTCCATCAGAGACGCGCAGATTTCGAGTCCTTATATTTGATAACACGGGAGCTTTGTGCAAGACGACATAAAATCCTTACCTAAGTCAAGTCAATGGCCTCATGTCGGTGTCGACTGTAGAAATCAGTCTTGGTGAAGCTCTGTTCACTTCGTTCTTTTTTTTTTTCTGCATTTTTTTTATCGATCAAAGGGGAATTTTCTCAGTGCTGGTCTCTGGTACTAGACCTATTGTATATGATTCTTCGCAGTCTCGGTTTCAAATACAGTTTCTATATATATACATGACAAAACTGGCTTGTCCACAAATGAGGTTATCACTACCAGAAGAACAGCTTGAAGACCGGAAATGCTGTTTACTAACAGCTTTGATTTTTGGTTTTATTTGATATTATGTTATATGTTTTCTTTGTTTTTAGTGCCTTGTTTTATTTACCCTTTTGGAAACTGTATTGACAGTTGTATTTTATATATTTAAAGTGTCACTCTGGTCAGAATACAAACTGCGTAGAGATGTTAAAATGATGTGAAAGAAGTCCTACAGAACAAACCTAACACCACACAAGGCTCATAAGGGTTGCCGATGAATAGCACTATTTAACCAATATAACTGAAGATTCCTTAAGAAACAAAATCTTCGGCTGTGCTGTAACGTGATAAAGTTCCACAAGTGGCGTCAAATCCGACAGATGTGACATCGAGTAAGGCATTTACACTGGGATGACGTCAAAATCATTTGAAAGGGCAACGTCATCTGTGGACATGCGTCTGTGATTGCTGACGTCATGTGTTTATGCGTGACGTCACTTCGGGCAAAGTGGACAAAAGAGAAAAATAGTGTTTCTGTATTCTCTGACGAAATGTACATTATCGCTTTCAACACACTTCAATATTTTCACAATATAAGAAGGCAATTCAGACTGGGATACTCAATCTTTTGTTATTTACCCTTGCGTTTGAGTGAAAATTTCTTGAGTATAGGGCGTTAAGCAACAAAGCACCAAGTACATAACAAATCCAGTTTCTGCTCGGGTACTCGATAAAACGAAAACAAGCATTTCCATTTAGAAATTGAAATATTTGCCGGAACAGAGTTGACTCTTCCACGAGAGGTCCTATAAAATAATTACTTGACCATTTTGCAAATGGTTCGTTATAAACGTGTCCCTTTTATCAGTTATTCGGAATAACGTTGAATATTAGGATTGTGTTTCAACGGTGTATAGCCAATGGTATTGCAGCAATAGGCCAGTTGGGTGGCGTTCGGTCAAATAACAACATCATTTTAGGAGGACCCAGAGTTCAGTTTTAGGACGAATACCACTTATCGTACAAACGAATGATCTTAAGAAGTCATAATACCACCGATATTGAATATCTTTTCTTTCTGCCGAGAGAATAGCGATATCAGTTCTCTGGGAATATAGAATGTTCAATAAAGAGTGTTCGTTGTGGCATTCACCAATAACGTCGACGACGCCCTCGATTTTCCAAAATGGCATTCACTCAAAACTGCCCCCTGAGATAGAGCATGGAAGTGTGACCGAACATTGCACTTACAAAAGCACACTTCGTTCTCCCACGAAAAAAGTCAACCAATGTGCAATGATGTTGAAATTCGTCAGAGTTTTATTGATTCGAAGAGCTCCTGTTCAGTGAGACAGGCAATCGAAGGGACATAACTGAGTGCCTTTGTCCGTGTCAGGATCTATCTCCACACACGGTGATTTCGCACCCCCCCCCTCCAACACAACAAAGTCTATCGTCCTTGTGACATTTGTTAGATCCTGTTTGCTGTGTGATGATTTCAATCAACGTCACAAGTTATTACTACAAAACTACTGTGTCAAAGATATTCCATCAAACGCCTTCACTCTAAGTTTCTTAAAGTTTACAATGAGTTTGCCTCTCTTGTTGGGAAATATACGGAGTGTTCAGAATCTCTGGGACAATTTGATAATTGCGTCTAATTCCGGTTAACCAGGGGCCAAGGGCCTAATGATAATCGTGTTGGATGTGATCAGCAAGCTGGATATATGAACAGTTGCAATCAAAGCGCAACTGGAATACATACTTGATTTATCGCCACCACATATACTAAAATGGTACACAATGTGGATACTGATTTTATTCATTCGAGTAAAACATTCATTATACAGTAGCGTCAATTGAAACCGGCTTTTGTGACATCGCGAGCGCACGACTCTCGTCGTCGTAGATCTCTTCATCTTTTAACATGTGGGTCAGGTTGAAAACATAAACTAGTACTCATTTCTGGAATGAGATTTTACAACAAAGTAGGATCAGGTTGAAAACATTAACTGACATGCATTTCTGGAATGAGACTTTACTACAAAGTAAGGTCAGTTTGAAAACTAATATATATTTCTGGAGTAAGACTTTACCACAAAGTAAGGGTGATTCATTTGTCATTCGGTTTCATCTAAAAACGCAAACGTAGTCTAATCTTCACCCCTTTTGCAGAAATGAATTCCATCAAAACGTACCAATTTGAAGCAAATGGAAATATAATGTCTATTTTTCCCTAGACGTACCGCTCAAGCTAAGAATGTAAATTACCACGTACACAGGGACATTTTCCTGATGTTCATTTCCCTATGTTAAGGTTGTTAATTTGTTGTCATATAAAAAATCCTCCAGATCCCGGTTATCTCCGGTTGCATTTATCTTTGTTAAGCCGCAACACAAAGACTAATTATCATCATGTTTTCCGACTTAATTAAAGCTTCTAGGTGTTTCCGGGTCACTGTTACCACAGCACCCCCCAGAGGGCGCTGTACGAGCGAGCATCGGGACGAATTAATCAGTCAGATGAATCTGGGAAATCCCCTGTTCTGTATCGGATGCAAAACTTCCCTTGAGGGATTGTGTTCTCTCAATGAGCCAGGAAGTTGTTTTTTAACCGAATCCACTGAAAGAAAACTCAAGGCAATGAATGCCTTAAAAGTTTTTATAAGAGAGAAAAGAGCATGATTTATTGACAAAACGAGAATAAATACCACCATTATTATTGTGATAAAGGATGTTTATACTTTACACAGTTTCAATAATTTGAGGGGAAAGCTGTTTTTTTAGGAAAAAAAAAGAAAGCCTTGATACCTGAAGTTATGATAGAGTTTCCTGTTCGAATAGAATTATATAATACTGACTATAGTGTAAATACAGCGAGTGTGCTGTTATGAAAGAGATCCCACCTCGTAGCTAGGACTTCCGGTTTCAATGAGCCGATGATCGTAACATACGTCATGTTGATACTCCTATTCCCTCGCATGGTGATATGGTAAGTACAGGTTGATCCTGTCTGATTTCCCAGCATGTATAGTAATAAGGTTAGTTACATCATCCACGGCCATCCTCACGGTGCTGACAACCATCCCCATGTGCGGTCGACCACATTGGTGACAGGCACCTAGGTCATTGCGCTGTGCTGAAATATCAATGCAAAACTAAACAAACAAATGCGGTAATTAATAAATAAATTCTGTCTTTGATAGGCTCTAGCTTTATACTAATATAATTTAACATAACGCGGGGAGGGGGGCAGAGGGGAAGGTCGCCCTCCCAGGTTCCGACCGGGGGGGGGAGGGGAATCTTTTCGCCCCCCAGGTTTGCCGTTGGTGAAATTTTTGCAAATTGAGACGAATGTTACGAAATGCTTTGGGCAGTGACAAACAAAGGATGAAATTTGATCGAGCACTTCTGAATATATCTCTCACGCAAAAGATAAATATGATACCCATAATATGACATCACAATGTAGACCTGGTGTATAATCCTATGGTTTCTAGGATAAGACATATATTCGAAAAGAGAGTGGCCTATATATCCACAGTACGACAAATTAAAAGATAATTGCACACTGCTATATGTACCCTATGTCACGGCTACGGGTCTCTGCTGCAGTGATTCGTAGGCCAGCGCCTAGACTACTCGCCCACCGAGGACCGCAGTCATTAATTGGTATTACATTTTAACAGTTACCTTTATAATATTTTCTTTTGGAACACGTAAGAGTATGACTTTATTTTTACAACACCTTTGTACCGAGAGTATGTGGACGAAGGATTCCGAAGATACCTAAAATCAGCCATTGTTTTTCAGTTTTAATTTTCTCACCTCAAATATTAACAAATGAAAAACACTGGGTGTACATTTCTACTTGAGAATGTAATAGTATTTGGGTCATTTTCTTGAAGTCTATTTGATTAAGATTTTGACTGAAGTCCCGTATCATTGCATACAGGTCTAATTTATGTCAACACTCAGATAACTTGAAATGTGGAGGTGACTCATCCTACCAAATTAATCAGAAAAATTTTAAAGCTTATTACACATTTTAAAATACTTCTTTCTGTTTGCATTTGCCGGGCTACACTTTAGAGTGAAGGATCCCTTTTGATTTAGCAGTTTGTTGGAGTTTCCCCAGTGAAAAGATTCAAATTTATTTTCATCTGTTTCAGAATACAAAGGTTATTAAAGTTTAAAAGGAATGAAACAGCGACAAGATAAAAACAAATAGAGAGAGTGAGTGAGTGCTTAGGGTTGAACGTCGTACTTAACAATGTTTCAGTCATATGACGACGACAAGTCCTTCCGGTGTGTGCATACAGAGTGTCTTCTTGTGGCAGGGCGAGTCCATGCCGCCACAGTGCTGCTGGAACACTGGATCACTGGAACATCATGCCGAAGATACCCCACCCCGGCTTATTATACTGACACCGGGCTGACCAGTCCTGTTTTCTCACTCTAACGTCTCAATGCCGAGCGCCACGCGAGGCAGCAAAAAGTACCATTTTTAAAGCCTTTGTTTTGACCCGACCGGGGCTGGAACCTGGATCTCACGACCACGAGGCAGACATTATAACCACTGGATCGCCGAAGCGGTGAAAAACAAACACACTGTCAAAAGTACACCAGGGTTGTGAGTGATATTGCTGTGTTCATATGTTCCAAACACAAATCTAAAGACTCCAGTTTTAGCCCTGGGTTAGGCCGCACATAAGACCCAAAAACGAGGAAGTTGCTGCTTTATCGGTCGTCAGTATGGGGAAATAGCAAGGACTGGTCACTTCGGTATCAGTATAATTGACTAGATATCTTCGGCAATTCCTCTCCTTGAGGCAGCATCTAACAAAAGAGGGATGCAGTATATAGACACATACAAATGACTAGTCGCCGTCAAATGACATATGAAGTACTGACGTTAAATCCCAAGCATCACAACATCCAGTAGCCTCAAAATCGTTAAAATGCTTGTCACTTTAAATTACCATGCTTTTTTCAGCATTCTGAGTCCATATCTGTGATTAAAATACAAGAGTATTTCTTCTCCTAGGCACATACCTTGTTTCTAGTGATACTCTATGACAGAACTTAAGATAATTTAGAGGAATTTTCGTTTTAATTTATTGTATACCGTACAGTCATCATTGGTAAAAATCAATACTTCAGAATATATATTTGCTAGCGTACCTCAATACTTGTACTTGACAGTAGAAATTTGGAGCAGGATATCGTAAAGGAACGAACTAAAAATAGGTCAACTCAGGGTGCGCGGGGCTTCCGGGACATAGGTGGCCCCTGGAACCTCGCCTCTAGTTGATTGTGACAGTGAATTCCCCCCTCCATCCCCCTACCCAGGTCATGACAGTTTCCGACGCCTATGTTTAATAATTTTGAAAGTTTTATATTTCCTGCATAAGCCAAGTGTGTGCATGAGGCCGTATTCCACCGATAAGGTGTGACCAATGGCCAACTTTCACATCGTCCTCGGTGCTCTCGTTTTGCTATCTCTGCTCTAGTCGTTTTATATTGTAATATTCGCTGTTCTTGAGTACGGCGTACAACACTAATGAAATAAATAAAATAAAGACATAATTCGCAATAACCTAAGCATTGCCCGAATTTCTCGCACATAAAAAGTAAAACAGATGTTGTCCATGTCTTTTAATGCAGCTGAAATATGAAAAAAGTCACTAAGGGACTATATTAGAATTGGATTTTCTTCCGATAGTGTATTCTACTTCTTTATTTATCTGATTGGTGTTTTTGCAGTCTGATTGCAGTCAAGAATATTTCACTTATATGACAACGACCAGCATATAGTGCAAAGAGGAAATCGGGCAGGAAACCAACTGCAAGTTTAAGGCAGACCTTTCCATATACCGCCGTAGAGGAAGCCAGCGCGAGATAGACTTGAACTCACAGGTGAGAGGCTCTTGGGTGATATATATTGGACAACGAGGGTCACCAAGGCACTAAAAGCAATTTCTTTAATAAGGATAAGCATGAGGATACGGTTTTCAGTCATAGTCAACCTCACACCAAACATGATGACAATGATTAAACACAGCAGCGGCTATATTGCAAATGCAGTGATGCACATGGAGGGGGGGGGGGGGTAAATGTGATACTATGATAACATTCCTGTCTTTTGCACGTTACTCCGGCCGTATGTCTGTAAGTGGGAAGGTTCATCAGCAACCGATAGCCGTGGGTTTCCCCAGGGCTTTGCCCGATGTCCTCTCATGACACGGTATATAGTGCTGGGGACGGTCGCAGTAGTGAAATATTCTTGAATACGGCGTTAATCACCAATCAAATCATTTAAAATAAATCATTCGAATAACTAAAAAAATCTTCAACGTTATATGGCCAGCTTGTGCAATATAAAATTGTACAAGATTAGCAATACTATTGCTTTCTGGCTTGTGAAGGCATTGAAGAGTATGTTACATTTGACATAGATCATATATTTCAAACTTTCAAATGTTAATATAGTTATTAATTAAAGCCTGGAGTTGTTTACATTTTCAAAAACGTCTAGAGTCAGTGAGTCATGGAGTTAATACATAATCCAAAGTATTTGCAAACATTCCCGTCTTAGTTGCATTTTGTCTGAGGACTGTAGTTTACGGTGCTTTCGAATCTCCATACTTCTGATACGACATATTCTATCGATAAACCTTAGTGTGTGACGTGCAATTGAATCCAAGTTACTTTCCTCAGCCAAATTCCTTTATTAAACCGCGACATTTTTCATCAAGTGAAGTCGACGGTATTTCCGAAAATTCAATTCTTGCTGTATTTACTTATTTATTTGCATGGTGCTTTACGCCGTACTGAAGAATATTTCACTTATACGACGGCCGCCGGTATTATAGCGGGAAGAACCTGGCTCCTTGTTGTAATCGCGATTACTCCATCATATTATCGAAGTGCCGCTTCATTATCCTTATATACAATTTTATATTGACGTGAATGACATCTGTTTATAACTGTACAACGATAATTCAAATCTGGAGAAAAAGAACTGTCTGCTGGCTCAAGGAAATCACGTGTGTCTTCTGCTGGGGGAAACCTCCCTCGGGGGGTCGTAACAAGTTTTATTAGCTCTCACGAGCTTTGCTACTTTTGTTGACAGCGTGACAAAGGCATAACCAGTTCCTGTAGTGAATACTGACGTTATCTTCTTCCCTTGTTTCGTGACAGTGGTAAATCAACCGCCAATAATCCGGCGAAGATGTTTTCATTGTACAGAACAAGACAGTGAATGATTCACGGTGGGAAAGTCCGTGTTCCTATATCCTTTAGATCCTGTGATTACCGATAGATACACCCGACTGGTGACAAGTCTTGTGATTTATCTAAGCTAGTCAATCCTTTCATGTGCAAATTGGCACACTTCCAGACACCGAGAAGACAACCCGATCACTCCAGTCAGGGCTTGTGCAAACCCTTTACTCTGATACAAGAATTCACAAGCTCCAGTCGACATCACGACTTCAGCAAATACTGGGCATTTTGATAAAACAATAACTGCTGCCATGTGGCGCAACGGTTCATTTGCTTGACCGAGCATTTATAGAAAAAATGATCTCCGTGGCCGTTTAAATGAGCATTCAAGCTCTAACCCCTCACAATGTACTGTGTAGATGCACGAAGTTTCCACTGACGTGTTCAGCAAAGCAAAACCCAACGGCTATGTAGGACAAGAGAGGTCTTTTCCAATGTAAACAGCACCCTCTGTGACATTTATTATTCATAAGTGCTCCTTACAGTTAACATCCATGTATCCAAGCAATGGCTGCTTCCTCTGCTTCTAGTACAACCTCATGTCTCTTCCCCTTCTGTACAATTTCTTCATATATGAAGAATGACACATGGTGGTAGCGGTGATCAACTTTCAACATTCTGACGTGACTTTTGAGTGTGTAATAGCCTACATCAACGAACTTTGTAAACAAACGGTGTGCGCTGTCCTGAACCTTTCTCAACTCGATTGGTGAAGATGTTCTCAAAATCTACAATAGTCTAAAGTAAGAGAAGGACAATGGTAATAATCTTGACGCAATTATAGCTGAAATATAAGCTGAATCATAGTAGGCCGGATGAATGACACCTACCAACGTTAAGTATTTGTTAAACGTGACCAGAACCTTACAGAAAGTATTGACAATTACCGCACGTCTCTACGCACTCACCGGAAAACTCTCTCATCTGTGATAGAATCCTCATTCGAATATGTGATCAGGCTACAAAAGAGCGGCAGTTACAAGACACTACAGTCACTCTTGCTTTATGTGTAGCTATCTGCAGAGCCCGTGAAGCTACCACAACTTCATTAAAAGCTATCGGACAAACTGATCGAATACATAAAGTCCAGCAACTCAAAAATCTAAGATCAATCGCTCACCAAGTATTGGTAAAACTCCGACAAATCTCCTCGAACTGCACAATGCAAGTTTTGTGATGAAACCCATGTAATACAGAAAACCAAGTGTTGCACCTTGGAGAAAAATGTGGTAAATATGGCGTAGAAAATCCCTTTTCTGTTAAATGCCCTAATGCCAAGTCCACAACATCCAGTCTGACTCTGAGGACACTGACCATCACAGTGTCCTAGTTGTTCGATCAAAATCAAAATGTATGGGAGCCCATTAGGAGCAATTTAACACACAACATACCCGTAAAAACCAACAAATCAGCAGTGAACTGTAATGAATACTCTAAGAAAGACATCTATGCTGAAATGTTATTTAACAAAAAGCCTGTGAAATTCCAAATAGATTGTGGGGGCGCCAGAAAAGTTCTGCCTTCTAAATATGTGAGCTCTCTCAGATTTGTCTCCTTACAGCAAACAGGTGCAGATATGGAATAACTCCACTTTGAAAATGCAGAATCACTGTCACGAACAAGTCTTGGAGTATGAGTCGAATCTCCATACTACCTTTCAAACTCCGCTCGGAAGGTACAGATGGCCTCGTCTTCCCTTTGGAACAAGTTTTAGTTCTGAAATATTCCAGAAGCACTGGACGGCATAAATGGAATTCTAAATGTGTCAGATAACATCCTGGTTGAAGGATCAGGTGATACTCAGTCGAATCTCAAGTCGATCATGACGCTAATCTTTTAGCTCTATTGCAACGATGTAGAAAGAAAGGCATTAAATTAAGCCAAGGCAGAAATTGGTTAGATAGAACTTTGTTTCCAGTGACCAGTGAAGGTGTTAAACCTGACCGCGAGATGGCTGAGGTCATAACTAAATTAGAAGCAACAACTAATGTGGAAAAAGTTCAGCGACTGAACGGAAAAGTCAACTACTTTCCAAGTTTCTTGTCCATCTCTCTGAAATCTTGGAAACAATACTCTCTGGGGCAGTTCCATCAAAACACTTATGGGTGCCACACAAAGGTAGACTCAGATCGAAAAGCTCTTTACTCAATCTTCAAGAAACCCCTCGCCAAGGCACCTAAACGCCTGCAAAGTATGCTGTTGCAAATACAACAGGACGATATATAAGTTTCCTCTCGCAAAGGCAAGGAAATGTATATCGAGGACATGTTGTCAACATGATTGGTCTCTTTCCCATCAGAGTTGGACAGTTACGGCAAATTCGTCAAGTTCTTGATGACGACGAGGTCCGGTGTAAACAAAAGGAAACCATAATTCATGGATGGCCAGACAACAAGGGCCAACTGATTGTTCAACTCACTCTTTACTTTCATGTTCGGGATAAACTTACTCCCCAGGATGGATTACTCTTCAAAGGTGATCGAGTGGTTATACCTATCAGTAGGCAGTAAGAGATCAAAAAGGCAAATCATTCCTCTCATACTGGAATCGACGGTTGTCTATGGCGCGCTCGAGAATGCATATTCTGGCTTGGTATGTCTGCTGAACTGAAACAGTTCATATCTACACGTGAAGCGTGTCAGAAATTTCAGGCGTATCGGCCGAAAAAGACACTAACGAATCACGAAATGCTCGACAGACCATGGCAAAAGATTCTGAAGGACAAGCTGATGGATACCATAACTACCACAGTAATACGAGCTCTCGAGCCTCACTTTGCCCGATTTCGTATTCTCATGTGAAGTAATTTCAGATCCTGGACCTCTGTTCAACCCAGTAAACTTTCAACAGTTTGTACCCTCGCTGGATGTTGAACACATAATGACCAGCCCAACTCATCAACAGGATTATGGGAAAGCAGAATAGGCTGTTAATTCTGCAAATCGATTACAACGTAAAGCTAAGGATTCCAGTTCTGATCAGTTCCTCGCTCTTCTTGATTTTCGGAATACACCAACCCAAGGAAGTGACAGTAGCCCTGCTCAGCGTCCCATGAACTAGAACTCTTCCTCCTATGTCAAGAAACCTACTAAAACCAAGAGTCGACCTAAAGTCTTCTCGAGAACAGAGACCTGCTGGGAAAAAAAAAACAACACGACAAACAGGCACGTAACTACAGCAGTAAAGCGTGATCTACCCAGCGTATAGGACGGTGATACAGTGTGTACATACGGATTTAGCGACAGGAAAAAATCCCGCTTGTGATGTATCTGCATTAATCTATACATGTAACGGTTAAAGAGGGATAAGTTCAAGTTTACTGCATAAATAAAGCTGATGACGTCATCACCTTAGTGCACGAAAATGGCGCCTTTTGCCTGTGTTCATCAACCCACGTTGAAAACATATGGATGGACATTTCCGGAATGAGTGAGACACTGACTTTTCACATTGAATACCCTGGTATTGTGCATAGAGCGTCTTAGACTCGTTAGCGTGCGCTGTACAGTTCTAAGTAGTGTCTCAAGTGGACCTCCGATGAAGACAGGCATTTAGGATCAGGTGGTGATCAATTATCGTGACTTCAAGCTTTCCTTGCTAAGCACGTTTCGCCCTGTGTATTTTAAGTAATTTCTGCGTTGTCCATCATAAAGAGACTCATTGGATGGACTGTACGTAAGTGGAAATAAACAAATTATAAATCGGACAGTGGCAAATTCTAGAAAACGGTTTACAACGTGTACAACAACAATGGTAAACGACGATGACTACTTCATAAATGAGTTTAATTCTGGTAAAGAAGAACGGCCAAACTACCAGAAACGTATGGAAATGTGGATGGCTGCTAATAAAGTCTAGGATAACGACAAGGTGAACGTTTCCTTGCGTCAATTGGCCCTGAAGCTTTTGAACTTGTATTGTCAAAACATTGTAAACCACAGCACAAGGCAATAGCTGAGAGATTTAAGTTCAACGGGTGTGTACAGGGACAAAGTATTACTCTTTCTTATTAGATTGTTTCTCTGAAGAAAGCGAGTCGTACTCCTGATTTTGGTGATTCTCTCAAAGACAGTTTAAGAGATAAACTTGCTTCGGGTGTGCAAGATAGCGGGATACAGCAAAAACTTCTCACAGTTGAGGACTTGACTTGGGATAAAGCTTGTGAATTAGCAATGGGGAAGGAATTAGCCATTCAAGATACCCAGTCCCTACAAATGCCACAGAAATGGGATTTATCAGTTTCCGCAAGGCAACCTCAATCTGGCAATGTAAACAAGTGTCACAAAAGAGAATCCGAAACGACATTATAGCAAAAAAGGAAACAACCACTCACAGAAACACACCTCTAATCACAGTTAAACAGGTAAAAAGTCTTCTAGGAATGATGACTCATGTTACAGATGTGGAGCTTCTCACAATCAAAATGAATGCCCACATAAATCATCAACATGCTATAATTGCCAAGTGATAGGACATATTTCCGGACCATGTAGAAGGAGAAAGACTGTAAAAACAGACACGCACACTTTGTAAATAGCGATAATGAAACAGAAGGAAACACCATTAATCTACATCTATGCCCCACAAGCCCAGTAAGACATTAGACGAAATAAGAGTAGATGTTACAGTAGATAACAGCGTGATAAAGTTCACAGTTGACACAGCAGCTACAGTTTCGGTGTTACCTAAGAAGCTGTAGGCGGAGTACTTGTTCCACCTTCCACTCAAACTGTCCAAGACAAAACTGAAGGCCTATGCTGGTGAGAAAATTCCAATTCTAGGTGAAATTAGTAAACGAGTATCCTATATTAACTGTGGAGGGAGACAAACCGCCATTATTTTGACGGATGCGCGAGATAAGACTTGGGCAAAAATTTTCGCAGTCAAATCTTTACCTTCTTTGGGAAAGCATAAGGATGTTTTCAATCCTGGAATGGGTAAAATAAAGCAGTTTAAGGCAAAAGTGAGAGTTAACCTCAGTACAACTCCCATATATTGTAAGGCCAGACGTGTGCCGCATGCCTTACGTAAAGCTGTAGAGAAGGAACATGATCATCTTGGTAGTACAAGTGTACTCAAGAAAGTAAAACACGGTGAGTGAGCATCGCCTATCGTGGTTCAACCTAAATCAACATGTCGATGCGTATCTACATTGACTAAAAAGTGATTGTAATCAACATGTTACAGCAGAACAGTATCCTTTACCAACAACAGAGGATCTATTCTCTTCACTGGCAGGTGGTGCTGTGTTTAGTAAAATTTACCTCAACACAGCATATCTACAAGTATAGTTAGCTGAGAAATTAGAACAGTATCTGAGCATAAACACTCATAAAGGACTGCATCAATACCAACGTCTTCGATATGGTATTACCAGCGCACCTGCGATTTTCCAGTCTGTGGTGGATCAGATTTTGGCTGGAATCAACAAAGTTTTGCATTTGCAGGCTGATATTTTGGTTTCTGATAATAAGACTGATTATCTGCAGACACCAAAAGACGTTTTACAGAGATTACAGCTCTTGTCAGCAAGAGCAAATTTGTGCAACAGAGCGTCGAATACCTCGGGCATAGAGTTGACAGTGATGGGTTTCATTTAACTGATGAGAAAGTTGCTGCAATAATGAACGCGCCTCAGCCAAACCAGCATCTTCGCACATTCTTGCGATAGTTGAACTATTATGGGAAATTTCTCCCAAACCAGTCCACTGCACTGACACCATTGTATGAGCTACTGAAATCAGACGTTAAGTGAAAATGGACTAAACAGTGTTCTGACTCATCTGAGCATGCTAAACAACTGTTGTTAAGCAGTGATGTTTTGGCTCATGATACCGCCAAACCTATCACATTAGCCTGTGATGCATCTCCTTATGGGATGAGTGCGGTAATATCTCATGTTAACGACGACGCTGAGAAGAAACCGATCGCATTCGTCTCAAGGACATTGACTGAGAGCGAACAAATATACACCCAAATTGAGAGGGAAGGTTTAGCGATCATATTTAGTGTTTAAGAAATGCCACAAATACGTGGATAGGGGCAAGTTTATTTTGATCACAGACCATCAACCATTGACAGGGATCTTCGTACCGAAAACAGGGATACCAACCCTGGCTGCGCTCCGGTTACAACGATGGGCTATCATTCTTCAAGCTCACCAGTACGATGTCCAGTGTCGTAAATCCGCTAACCATGCGAATGCTTATGCATTGTCACGCCTCCCTTGGGAAATTCAACGCTTGCATCTGAAGCTGAAATCAAGAAGTTTTCTCACGTGGACAAACTACTTGTATCAGCTGAGGACATAGCCGATGAATCATGTAAACACCCAGTACTTTCTAAGGTTATGTAAATTATGCAGCCGACCAAGCTCTGAAAGCATATTTCCAGAGCAGAAAAAAGCTTTCAGTCGACCAGATCTGTGTTTTCGGGGGAATTAGAGTCATAATTCATAAACTTCACTGTGACCATACAGGCAGTGCAAGATCTTAGTTGTGTTATCCAGGTCTTGATCACGACATTGAGGCAATGACGGACACGTGTGATGTCTGTCAAACAGTTTCCAACTTACCACAAAAGGCACCATTACATAACATCTGTTGTGTGGGAAGGTGTTCATTGGACTTCGCCGAAAAAGACAGTCAGATGTCTCTGATCGTCGTCGACAGTTTCTCTAAGTGGCCAGAGGTTATTCCGATGTCTTCAACAACTTCATCCACGACCACAGATTTTCTACGAAATCTGTTTTCTGCCTATGGTATACCAGAGGAAATAGTGTGGGACAATTAGACCCAGTGATATGGAACATTTCCTGAAATGTTAAATGTTAAACAGGATCTTCTTCCACCATACCACACACAAATTAATGGACAGGCGAAGCGTACTATTCGGACACTGAAACGAGCTATTACAAGTATTACAAGCTTGTATCTCAAACCAAAAGAGTTCTCTGAACCAACAGCTTAACAGTGTTTTTACTAACTTACCGCACAACACCACACACTGTTAACGGTATTTCTCCAGCTGAAGTGTTCTTGAAGGATAAGCCAAGAACCAGGCCAGGTCGTTCATGGTTGACAAGTAAAACAACAGGAATTTCTCCTAGTACCAGACTACGAGAATTCTCCAGACATGAACGTGTACGTGCGTAAAGCTTACGGTTTTAAAGGGGAAAGGTGGATTCCCGGCATTTTCAATCGACGGCTTGGACCGAGAAATTACTTAGTTCGTGTTGGTTCAAGAATCCGACACTGTCTCCTGGATCGTCTTCTTCAAGCTGGACCACAGTCAACTGAAGTGTTCAAGAGTCCACCAGAGCCAATCACTGTGTATGATGATATGAATACCAATTCAACAGTACCAGTACCAACTAAGTCAGTTGTTCCAATTTAACATTGTGTCGTACATCAGCGAAACAACCAGACTGTATTGCACCTCTAGTTTCTACTACTCCAACAAAGCAACCAGTATGTGTACCCGATCAGCAGATTCAAAACCAACGACGGAAACTCTAAAGTGATACCCAAGCCGTGCCAGAAAGCCAATAGATGGACTGAATATCGAAAGTCTAATGACAGTGTAAAATAAGTTGTGTAATTCAGTTTTATTCGTCTTTAAGATTAAAAGTAAAAGCGTAGAGTTTCCTTGTATTTGTGAATTCACGGACCAAAAGGATGGACGCAAAGGATTATTTCAGACATTTGCAACATTGATTTTGCGCATGGCAATGTGACGTTTTTTAGTAAATTGTGAAAGTTAACGTTCAGGTTAACTGTTAAGTGCATCATAACAAAAGGCTTTGTCGGATTACGCGTTACCCCTACATTGTGAACTCTAAATTTAACGGGGAGGAATCTGATGTATCTACATTAATGTATACATGCAACGGTTAAAGAGAAATAACTCCAACCTTACTATACATGTAAAGCTGATGACGTAATAGTCCACGAAAATGGCGCCTTTTGCATATGTTATATACATGTAATATATAACCGACGTTAAAAACATAACACCAGTGACCAGGTCCCCACCTCCCCCGTTTCGCCCTATTCACCATATTTCACGCCACAACGTCGAAAACTCGGGACATGCGTGTTAGAGTTCAAGTTGACCTCGATCAAGATCGTGACCATAGCCACCTAGCCATGTGTGTGATATTTGGGCCATCATTTTTTGGTAATTGTTTTGCCATGAAAACAATTGTATCTAAGGAAAATCTCTTCAATCCGTCTGTTAGGGAAAGTTGTCCACAAGTGATATAGTTTTACAGCTCTTACTTGTTGCACTGTTGACCTCTCAGGACAAGGATCTTAAATCACGTCTGTCACATATGTGAAATATGGATGACATTCTAGGACACGAAACCCATTGTAACTCTCGCGGTGCTTACGCGTCACTCGAAAAAGCGAGGTACATTAGAGCAACCACAAAGACAGGTGTATCAGTGGTACACAATTTGTCTGTCGTGGATGTACAAATGTGCAATTGCCATTTTTAGAGAGTATATAGTGTCTACATGGCCTTCCAAGTAAAAGAAGAAGAACAAAGACCGGTAGGGAACGAGTGCATGCGAACTTACCGGCCGAAGGTTTATAAAGACAAAATGACCTGCTGTGCCATTTAAACGAATGTTCGAGATCTAAACGAGCATAAAGTACTTTACAGAATAACAACACCTAGATTCCAAGAAGTGAACTCATTGATCAATTACGGCTACAGAAGTTTTGTCAGATGCCATTACTAGCCTTGTAATAGCTAAGTTCATATGAATCTGGGTTGACCATCAGACTCTGTCTGAAGCTGGTAATACGATTTACTTTAATTCCCGTCCACGGAGCAACTGTCGTTTTTAACTGTCCTAACAAACCTCATTAAGCGACTGCATTTTTAGGTGTTTCTTTGTGGCTCGGTATGCGAGCAATCCCATCTACCTACTTCCGGCCTCAAGCATTCTAAAGGCGACGGCTTCAAACCAAGGGTGGTGCTTATGTGGTCCACGTGGACTAAGTGATGTCCTCAAACAGCTACTGATTCTGAATAATGCTGTCTTTTCCTCCCAATGAATCGATATAATACACTGAAGTGTATCTCCAGAGGAGGCAGACAAGGACTTTTTGTTTTCAGCCGAAGTTTGCATTGCGTTCGTATATTTGAATGTCGCCCCTGGTTTCGTCGGAACGTTTTTCTCTGCAAAAAATATTGATACGTTCTGTGTTCATAGTGAATTTAAACGTGCAGAGAGAATTACCTTTCTTTCTGTTGTAACAGTTATTTTTCAAACTATTACACTCTTGATAGGTGCAGATGAACCACGTTAAGGACAGAAGCGTTGTTTCATATACCATGTTCATAGGTTATTGAATGGATAGTTCTGTTCTGACAAGTTATATATTTCCGTTGCATCGTAGCGTGGACGAGCAAACCTTGTGAGGTTATAATAGTCTATTTTATAAAGCAGAACACAGTACGTGTAGCTGATTTCTGAAAGAACGGCCAGATATAGGCCAACAAAGTAGATGAGACCAAGTGTGGCCGCACGCACTTTACAAACGTGTAACTTAAATAAAACATAAACGTTGGTTGATGGAGATGTGACACGGGATAAACGCCATACATAACGGCCAAAATGTTTATAGTTTGACAATTTGCAACGCCGATGTATTTAGAATATCAAAATAACATCGTTCACTACTGGAGTTTTCTGGCACTCATGCGAGCTTAGAGAGGTTGGATTTGTATTGTAAATCATTATTTATTCATTTATCTGATTGGTGTTTTAAACCGTATTCTAGAATATTTCACTTATACGAAGGTGGCCAGCATTATGGTGGGAGGAAACCGGGCGGAGCCGCGGGGAAAACTCACGACCATCCGCAAGTTGCTTGCGGACCCGTAAATAATTAGTTGTGCCGCTGAACAGTTTATGCACGGTTTCCAATAAATAAATCATGGTAATTGATGCAAAATATACAATAAGACATGATTATTACAACATATAATGCCTGT
Organism: Acanthopleura granulata; assembly: GCA_016165875.1. Classification (NCBI taxonomy): domain Eukaryota; kingdom Metazoa; phylum Mollusca; class Polyplacophora; order Chitonida; family Chitonidae; genus Acanthopleura; species Acanthopleura granulata. The sequence continues at coordinate 7,382,282 of JABBOT010000080.1, read as the reverse complement.
CACTCATGCGATCACTTTGAGATCAAGCCCAACTCAAGTTAGCTTCCTCTAGTAATGTTTCCTCCCACGATAATGAAATATTTTTGTATACGGCGTAAACACTTATCAAATAAATAAATATTAAAAGATATAATACGGGAGGAATGGTAAAACTTTACTGAGAACAAAACGCTTTACTCCTCAGTGCCAGTGTCGGTGGAGGGAAAACTGCAAATATCTTCCTACGTTGTTGTTCTTCCTGGAGATTCAAGGATACAAATCTAAGAGACAATTTCACACACTACAGGCTGTTAGGTTGAGTTCACCTTGTGCCCATCGCAAAATCCTTACTACTGCTCACAAACATCCCACCCACTCGTTAATAGTTACATTTCTGACGTGATTGACATAAATGGCAAACTTATTTTGACGGGATTCAAACTTATTTTAGAAGCAAATACGAGTAATATCTATTTTAATTCTGATTACGTCGATTATTACACGCCTTGGGACGAACCTCAACAAAGTTATGCTGATTCCACAAGACGTTAGAAAATTAGCTTGGTTTCAGTCGGCTCTTTCTGTAACAGACATGCCATAACGAGTACAACAACCTAATTACCTCGTGAGGCAGAAGCCATACGGGAATTACCTCCCTTGAGGCGACTTCTATGTAATTATATACTGCTTGTCAGAAATACTGCCGTCACTTTCGGCCTGACTTTCTAATATTTGCAGCAATTTACGTGTGCCATGATCTTACTCAGTTTTCTGACAGATTTTTTAAAACTTTCCAGGAGCTCCCGATTAATCTCACTGATAGACAAGGGTTATGAGCTTTTTTCATGCTTAATTTATAGAATAACTGTAGATATGGAAATGCTGTGATGAGAAGAAAATAAAAACTGGGATGACGTTTTACTTTACAGCCATGTTACATGTTTCCTGCTAAGTTCCAGCAAGTACATTACATTACCTGCGCAGGTTGCTAACACAAAGTCTTATATGATTGTAGAATCTAAAACTTGAGCGCATATATGTAACTTGACATATCTTTTTCTTTATTCAGTTGCATGTTTTACTTACATGTTTACGCACTTAGCACTTAGTTTCATGTTTATGTACATCAGTTTTATAAACGGCTGATTTTCTTTTTCAGCTTTCAATAATTCAGTTTACATTTAGTGATATTTATTGGAATTTCGAGTCGGCCGATCTACCGAAACCAAAACAACAATTACCGTCTAAAACATTCGGTCCATTTTTGTTTACGTTTCCAACATATTCTGCCCGGTTACCTTCCAGCATAATTCTGCACGCCGGTCTATAAGGGAATATTCTTGAGTACGACGTAAAATACCAAAGGAAGAAAATAAAATATCGCTTTAACTTTCATCAAGCTTTACCATGAATTTACCTTGAAGGGATTGTGAAAACGTCACACCTCCTCTTTTATAAGCAAATGGATTCTCAGGGCAAATTACGGGTATTAAATTTGCCAGTCACACCAGAAACTGCAGTCTTAATCAGCAACCAGATGTTATAATCTTAAACAGCAACTTAATAGTTCGTGACTGTGACAGATAAACATGTGATGAAATCAGTCTTTCATGTGTCGTCCACACAATTCCACAAGGTTGAAAGATTTTCAGGCGGTTTCCTAGGAATTTAGCCGATTCCATTGGGCATAATTTTTGTCAGCCGTTGCTGTCGAATTTAGCTGGCCGGTTCTAATTGCAACTCTTCGTGTCTGCGATATCTCTGCAACATAAAGGGAGGGTGTTGAGAGAGAGGGTTTCAGGATAATGCAGAACATATCAGATCTACAAATTACAGAATAAGAATTACATGCGCTTTTTGATTTTCTTTCAGTGTTAAATGCATGTGACGTGACTCTTTTAGATGCAGAATACTTTAGCTGGTAACCTCCACACTTTGCTACGGATCAAGCTCAGAGATAATGAGTAAAATCAGTTTTTTATTTTTATTCGCAATCTCCTTATGTTTTCGGTTATTTTGTAGTTGAACAACCCCCAGAGGATGCAGGGCTCGTAAACACTGCAGGAATTAACGACGTTAACACTAGAAATGAAAACTTGTTTTTTCTTCATCGGGTGCAACACTTCTTAGCAACATTAATGAAAGATAACACCTCGCGGAAGTAGATTTTCAAAACACAGAGAAAAATTGAATTTTTTAAATTCATCGGTAGATATCGAACTGGCGACTAGTTGTAGGGGGTACATCTTGGGTTAGAAATCTTTACGTTGCCTCAAGTTGGCTGTCACACATAGATACAAAATCTTGATTAAGTCAAAATGTTGGTGGTGGATGTGTTAAGTGTGAAAAGGATAGTCAACAACCTTAAAACAACAGAGAATGAAAAGAAAATAATTCATGCAAGATGTGCAGATTCTAGTTATTTGTTAATTCCGTGCATGAAGAAATCTATCGGTAGAGACTGTACATTGTACAAAAGAACCTCTGACTATCCAATAAAGGATAACCCTTCCCCTCCCTTCATAATGAACTAGTATTATCTACATTAGAAGACTGAAATGTGAACTTTGGGCAGTAGCTAAAACGACGAATGCGCCCGCCGCAAGCCAATACACTCTGCAGGGCCCACTGGCATGGTTGAAGTTTTATTGAACTTGGCAAGGTAGTTTTTCACGTGAAATATTAGATAGCAAAATAACGTGTAACTTGTATGAGAAAGTCAATTATCAGCTCTTGATGGATCAGATTCATCCGCTCTCAGCATTTTTGCCCTGAATTATGATGTTTGCGTTATGTCAGTGTGAAGACGACGAGATGTTGAAGTTCTATCAAATATAAGAACAGATGACAATGAACCGTGACACCAGTGTTCCCAAACTACTCCTATCTGTCCACACAGAAATTTCCGCTCTTGATATTTCAGTAAGAGCGGTCATGAAAAAAGCAGGTTTTGAGGAATGGACGCAGTTAAGGCGATCTGGTACATGAATGATTATAACTGTATACCAAGTACTATACTACTCCTGTTGAGTTTACACTTATATGTACCTCGTTTAACTCGTTTCGGAAATAATATCTTATACAGCCGAATGCAAATTGTATCTTAAAAAAGGTCCAAATCAAAGAAAACAATCGCATTTCACTGAATCGAAGAAAGACTATGACTAAACTGTAAAATCTGATACGACTATGTTCTTAAGGATTGTTTACCTCAGCGGCCGAGGAGATAAACGCGCTGGTACAGCTTCATAACCCAGCGGCATCTCACCAATGCAATCGCTGTGAGTACGTCCAGCTCAGGATGGCTTCCTCTCTTGCCGTACGTAATCAGATGGTCGCGTGGATCCCCAGGGCGATGCCGGGTTTCCTCTCATCGTAATGCCGGCCGCCGACGTGAGATTTGAAATTCGCCTGAGTGCGGCGTAATACACCAATCAAATAAAATATATAAATCTTAAAACTTGATACTAACGGAAGCACAACTTTACGGAGGGACGGACCCTAGGACGAACTGACGTTTGTATTAACTGCATTACCAATCAGACCTGTGCCATTTTTTCCGTGTATAGAAAACGTCTGCTGGCTGTATTTTACATGCCAAGAGTAATGTGGTATTAATTTTAAATTGTGGTGTTTATCCTGCTAGATGTAATGAGCTATGTCGCCGAGGATGTCTTGTTTCATCAGTTCTGTGGGATCAGACACCTGGGATTAAAGCAAATGATTTATAACCCCTATAAAACAGAAAAAAATGGTCTTAAAAGTAACCAACAATTTTTGGGTCAACAAATACTACTGACCAAACAATTATGGTAAACGGCAATGGTGATAAGCATTTATATGGTAGCAACATTTTGATCACATAATTTTGACAAGGTTTTTCTTGGTCACTCTGTGGGTGACAAGCTTTTATTTTGCTTAGGCCAACCAGGCACTGCTAACAGTGCCCGAGCTCGGTGGAAAGTCAGGTGTACGCATTTATTTAATCTGTGTATATGGACTTCTGATGTACCATTATTGCAAGTAACGTGTGAGCGGGCTTGATACCGTAGCAGTAATACAATCTGTGTATATCCACTTCTGATGTACCATTATTACATCACTTGTGCGCAAGTTTGATTTCGTAACAGTATAGATGTCTGGTGCCCCATTATTACAAGTTAGGTGAGGATTTGCTTGTTTGCGGAACAGTTATACAAGATATATATATATATATATGGACGTTTGATGCGCCATTATTACAAGTTAGGTGTGTACATGCTTGATTCCGTAACAGTAATACAAGCTATGTATATGCACCTCTGATGCGCTATTATTGCAAGCCGCTTAACAGAAAGTTTTGATCACTTCCGTATAACTGGTTCCAATAAATAATGCCAAAAATGAAAAGATGTCTTTAATAGACAACAATAATACACAGATTTAAGCTTTTAAGATCAAAATCGGTATGAGTGTATGAGGATTATCATAAGGTGTACAAACCGTAGATCAAACCGTGAAGTTTTGAAGCAATCTTGAAAAGGAGATACCCAACAACGACGTATAACGAGGTCCTCTTTCAAGACTAGAATAAATATAATGTACTTTGTACTAGAACAGAAATAAGGGCACATTCTACACCTGTAGAAGAAGGTGATTTGGAAGCATGGACGGCAATAGTGTTTATATCAGAATGTGTGATATTAAATTTGTTGTAAACTGTGTAAACTTCTTTTGTGTGTAAACTTCATTTTAATTCCCTGTGAAACTCACCTGATTGAATGATTTATATAACTGTGTCAGATTAACCTTGTGGGCCTTACTGTTGCACAGATGTAGAGTATTTGGTTTATCGGTTCTTTCACAAACTTTTACTCAACCGTTGTGATCTTTAAATCCCTGTTCCATAGTAGCTATTAAATAACAAGCATTCATTAAAACGTGGGCGGTGTCATCAAATATTTCGCGTTGTTTGCTTACTCTTAAATGATTTGTTTCCACGCTTATAAAACGCAGTGTAAAGGGTCTCTGTTGTGATGTAGTATTGTGTAGCGTTTAAGTGTTTCATGAAAGGTGGTTATTGTGGTTTGTCAAATCTATATACTTGTCTGTGGCTAGCAAGAACCTTTTTGTTAGCACCATGGAAATGCCAAGTCGCGGGAAACCCACGGCCATCCGGAGGTTGCTGGCAGACCGCTGCTCTATGTGTAAAAAAGACATAAGAAATGTCTAGCAAGGTGTTTACATCCGAAGGATAAAACATGGATCGTAATGCTCACAACTTGGATAGAGTAAACAATATATGTTATTAATCTTGCATTTTTTTAAACCATCAAAAATGTTCCGAAATTTCTCTTATTTTAGTTGTTTCGCCTATAGTTTTCTAGCTTTTGTCTCTCTTTCGTGAAACATAGATCCAATTTTTTTTTCAACCTCAGTAAATCAGACAATAAATATTCATCAGTTTTTCGGGTGTCTGGACAGCCTGTCGTTTGCTGGACTTTGCCTGTCTTAAAAGGTAAACAAATGTGCACATGTATGGCTAGGTTTTGATATTTGACAGAGGCAACAAAAGAGGTAAGGCTCTCCACCTTGTAAAGGAAGCAGATACCTTTAGAGAACTTCTTTGTCTTTTGTCTCCCTTTAAAAAGGAATACATAGCAAAGTGTCGATGTGTGATACATCAAGTAGAAATCCTGAAACACATAAAAGGGATTGGTCTAAATATTGTTATTTCGATTTTGTCCCTACTTAACATACAGAAAAATACATAGCAAACTGTCGGTGTCCTAAACACGACACACACATCGTGATGCTTCCAACCTTGGTGAAGTAGACAAAAACACTTCATTACTTTAAAATTGCCTTTCGAGACATTTTGTGATCTGGAATTTTTTCTCTGGCCATGTGCCACTACCCAAGACATGTTCTATGCATCACAATGCTGTCAACTTTGTAAGAGCAAACAATAAACTTTGATTAGTTCCGCATTATCTCCAGATGCTTTTCTTGTTTTCTGACCTTTATTTTTCTGTTTATAAATGAAACAACATAGCAAGATGTCGATGTTTAATGCATAAAAGTACTGAAATATATTAAACAACAGGTGCTCTGTTTATGGCTATCTACACTTTGTCTATCTTAAAAGGCCAGTGTGCTAGGCATGAAAAGTACATAGCAATGTTCTCAAACATGATGAAGGAGATAACAATTCATGATTAGTTTAGCAATGTTTCTAGAGATCTAGTGTTATCTGGGTTTTGTCCCTCTTTGGCTAGATGTCAATGTCCAACGCATATAAGACATCGAACTGCTCTCAAACTTAGTATAGTAGCCAAGGACTATTGTGTAGCATTGTTTCGAGGGACCTATTGTTTTCTGCCTTTTTTCTGTCTTCAAAGAGAGGGTTACATAGTATGTAATGTGTGAAGAATGCTCTAGCTGCTATGAAATTTTTCCATTTTGTTGGGTTTAGTATTCACCAAGACAAGTTTGTTCTTAACCCTTCTCAACAAATAGAGTATTTAGATTTTATATTAGAATCCACAAGTATGACTCTCAGTCTGACTCAAAGGAAGGTCTGTAAGATCAAACAAGCTTGCCAAGGCATGATCAAAAGCACATCTCCAAGTATAAGGGAGTTCTGAGGGGCTCTTGCTTTACTGACAGCTAGTTCTTCTGGAGTGATGTACATCTAATAGAGGGGCCGGTACCCAAGAGTAAAGTGATTTCCATATCAATTATCCAGAGCTCTTAACATGTTATTTAGACTTGAAGCCATTTAAAGACACTTTATGCAGCAAGCAAGTTACTGTTAGAGTTGACAATGCCACGGCTGTTGCTGGTATTAAACATATGTGTACAAGTCAATCAAGTGTCCATAACCACTTTACGAAAGAAACATGACAATTGCTGTATACATCACAACATTTGGGTGCCTTCAGCCCATAAACCAAGTGTTTTAAATATTGAAGCTCACCAGTAGTCTAGAATGTGCAGACCAGGAACAGAATGGATGATAAACAAAATTGTGTATGATTCTGTTACTGATCAGCTTAATACAAAGCATGATGTTGACTTATTTGCTTTACGGGGAAATTTTCAACTCACACCCTATTCAGACCTGACCCGGAGGCCAGAGCAATTGATACCGTTAAGATATCTTGAAAAGATTTTAATGTTTTATGCTTTTCCTTCATTCATTGTCATATCACAAGTTCAGCGGGGAACCCAAGAGGTGAACGTGACAGGGGCAGTGGTAGCACCTTACTGGCCAACGCAGAGCTGGATTCCCAAACTTGCGAGGATGATGTGCCAATATCCGATGTTGATCAGCAGCAGAAAGAATCTGCTCGTACCGCCCCCATTGCTAGAGAAGAGGTACGCCCATTACACAGAACTCTGAAACTTCTTGCATGCCGTTTCAGAAAAAGCTTCACAAATCATATTTCAATCATAGCGATCCAGTACAAGAAGGCAGTATGCATTGTTCAGGAAATGGTAAATTGATTGTAAAACTCATGGCATTGGTCAAACTTTACCACATGTAAAACAAGGAATAAATTTTCTTGCCGAACTGTCATATTTTGCCTTCTAATATGTCATTTGGTAACCATCCCCTTGTAATAAGATTCATTAAAGGGATATTTAATATCAGACCATCTCTTCCGAAGTAGAGGGAAATTTGGAACATTCCTGTTGTGTTGAAATATTTCATTTCATTGTCTCCTGTAGAAGACATTTATTTGAATTTTTTAAGTTTCAAGTTATGCATGTTGCTGGCTTTATTAAGCCGACAGAGATGTCAGACATTACACGTGTTTGACCGTAAGAACACGAAGTTAAGTAGTTCAAAATATGTGTTTACAATTACTTATTTGTAAGACTTCCAAGCCAAGAAGTCATTTAACACATGTTGAATTTAATGAATATACTTAAGATCGGAAATTGTGTGCCGTTACTGTCCTAACGAGATATATTAACAAGACTAAAGATGTAAGAGGTAACTTGTCCAGATTACTTATAGGGAGTGAGAGACCACATAGACCGGTGTCTATGGACACTACTGCCGTATGGATTAATACAGTTTTAAGTAGGGCTGGAGTGGATACATCCATTTATTCTGGCCACAGCACAAGAGCCGCTTCAACCTCTACAACAGTGGAGAGAGGGGTGCCCATTCAAATGATACTGGCTAGTGCTGGCTGGGCCCCAGAATTGACATTTATCCGATTTTATGGACGGATTGTGGAAACAACTAATTTTGCATATGCATTGTTATGCTTAGAGAGCGATTCATTTTCATAAATGTACTTCACGTAATGCACAGATACAGATTTGTGACACTGATGTCTGTTAACATATTACAGTTAAAATACTATTGTTTCTAAATGGGTAACAACTGGTCATGCATATAAACATGAAGCATGAGATGGTTTATTTCATACCTCCTGTTTGTCTTCATGTTCATAGCCTCATCGCTTTAAAATCTCACGAGGATCAGTAATGACGGACCTTGGACGTAAAATTGTAAAATTACATTTACTTGTAAGGTGAAGTTTGAATGCAAGTCTACACAGTCATAGGTCCGAACGGAGGATTCACATGTCAATCCATTTACAGGTTCACGCCCAGTGCAATGGCATGATCTGGCCAGTCACCTTTTAAAAACTCGGCACTCAGTAAGCTTACATCATCTCACGTGAATCCTCCGTTCGGATTTATGACTGTGTAGAATTGCATTAAGACTTCACCTTACAGGTAAATCTCGTTCGATTTTACAATTATTCCTCGGGGTCAGGTGCAGTGAACACTGACGTCATCGTGCTCCCTTGTGTTGAGACAATGTGATATTACCGGCCAATAATCCGGCAGAGGACGTAGCTCGTTTATCAGTCCATTCTGTGAACTGAATGAATGAATGACTTGGGCTTAACGCTACATCGGCAATATTTCAGCCATATTGTGTTTCAGCCAGTCCATGTTCGTATATCCCATAGATCCAATGATTACCGATAGATACACCCGACTGGTGACAAGTCTCGTGATATTTCTCAGCCGGTAAATCCTTTCGTTTGCCACTTAGCACACGTCCAGACAGCGACAAGACAAGCCGATCACACGAGCCAAACGTTGTGCTAATCCCTTGTCTTGGTGCAGGCACCAACAAGCTTCAATCGACATTTTGAAGTCAGCAAAAACAACATTCACTGTCGGGGTAAATTTTATTCACACTTAATTGGCTTGATGCACTCAACCTACGACAGTGTCTACTATGTCAATGTTTGAGTATTTATGGCAAAAGACTGGTTGTGTTTGTAATTTTAATGGTTGTTCATGATCTAAAGGTGGTTCATACTGTACAGAAGAATACAGCCCCCACTAAGTGTCTGAATTACAACACGGGAACTTATTGGTAGATTTGGGCTAAATAAGTTTCGTCACGTCACATACCATGAGTACCCACAGGGTACATAAAACACGTATCAGATCAATAAATAATTCAGTGCCCATAGAGAGCGACGGCTTGCTGTGAATACATGTACACTACTGATGTTGGTATGACATATGTTGTTAGTCTGCATGTGCCCATATAAGTATACACTGTTAGAACATAGTGATTGCTATAACTAACCCTGTTGTAATCACTTGCGTTTGTTTATGGACTAAAATCTGTAAAGAGAAATGTGATGACTTTATATCAAGATGTTGCGTAGTAATACCATAGTACACAATTTTGCACAGTGGTGGAAAAATAGTAACAAGTGCAAAATAACTTTAAAGGCTGTCCTGACAGAGAGCGCTTATTTCTCATTACACGCATGTGCCTGTAAATGGACCAGTGTTATTTTAAGGCTGTTTGGTAACAACATGTGAATAAATCATTGAACATTACCTCTGTTCCATTCATCGTAAATACTCAGTAAGTGGCGTTTTTAATTGTACTGTTCTGTGCAATAACCGCTTGTTTAGGCATTCCGTTGTGGCTCGGTAAGTGTGCAATCTCAGTTCATCACTTTCGGTTTCAAGCAGTCCCCAGCCCACGACATCAGATCAGAAGTGGCTCTTGTTCAGCCAACGTAGACGAAACGATGTCCTCAAACAGCTGAGTGTCAGTAGTGCTCTCTTTACCGCCTGTTAAATCGTTGCAACACTCTGAGTTCAAACTCCCTAAAGCAAGACAAAGGCACTTCGATGCCAGAGAGAAGCTTATTTTGCTCTCATATTTATACTTGCTCACTCAGGTTTCGTTGGTATTTATTGCCCAGAACATCATCGATCCGTTTTTCGCATGTAGGGAGATCCGCCAGCAATCTACGGATGATAGTGGGTTTCCCCGTGCTCTAACCAGTTTCCACGCGCCATAATGCTGGCTGCCGTCGCATATTAATGTGAAATATTCTTCAGTGTGACGTAAAGCACCAATCAAATAGATTAATAAATAAATTAACCCGTTTGTCAGCTTTATAATGAATTAAAACTTTCTGGATGCATTACATTTTGCATTGTAAAACTTGAATTCTTTGGATTATTTCACGCTAGATACACACAGCTATCTACCTCACCATAGAACATAATGTGTGCACTTCCGCACATCAGTACATTTACTCCTGAGAGAAAAGCAAATTATGCGTTGATTTTTTTCCACCCTGCTAACTCTTTCTTGAGATTCAACGTCAGAAGGCAAAGGGAGAACTTTACACACCACAGGCCGGTCAAGGGCGCCTTTTGTGCATCTCTAATTCCGAATTACTGCTCTGAAACATTGAATGATACTGGTAACAATTACAATAGACAAGGATATCAATCTCTCCGGGGTGAGAGGTTCCAGAAATCACTCGCCCGTGGGGTAAACTTATTACAGAAATAAACAGCAAATGTTCCCAAATTCTGATAGGCTCTATCATTACATGTTATGGGACGAACACTTCTATTTGATTTGAGCCGGCTATTTCTTCAGCCCATATCCACAATTAGTATAACACAAAGATGATTATCTCGTGAGGTAGAAGCCATACATGAACTACCTCCGGTTAATATTCTACAGAATGTCAGTAATGATAGTTCGGACACTTTCATTCTGGTGGATGCAATTGTTCTAAAGGACGACACACTCACATTGTTTTGTAATAGGTACAGTAATTTTGCGTCTAGCACCACCGTGCTAAATTTTCTGAAAGATTAAAAGTCTGAATTAATACGAAACCTTTGGGAGCCCAAAAGAAAAAGAAGCACACAGGACAGGATGGCTGTCTTCTATATCAATGCCTCAAAACGATAAAGTCGAAACAAGGGCTTGGAGAAAAGCGTGAAAAGGGGATTGAGTTTCAGATGAGCAGCTGTTAATAACTTGGCCTGAAATAACTGTTAGATATTTCAGGCCAAGTTACAAGTTGTATTTTGAATGGATTAGCAGAGATTAACATACCTAAAATATTATTTCGCGGTAAATTGATAACGTTAACGAATATTTGTATTTTTTACATCACAACATGTTTTCGCATTAATTACCACTACATTAGCTTTGTTATCAGCAGAGTTTCTGACATAATTACAATCCGTGACACCTTACAAGCATTTAGCTAAAGAGACAGATGTACAGAAATTGGCCGAAGTTTCAATGTCAGAAACATTCGGTTACCTTTGAACACTTCATCCCTTTAACGTAGGCAAATCCATTGCCGTAGGGAGAGGATCTCAGTCCCCCTGTGGGATAAGCGAATTGATTCACAGAATAAATACAAGGAACTAAATTACCACTAATACCAGAGACTGGAATCTCAAATCAGAAACTCAATGGCCCGTGACCCACACAAATAAACCTGCGATGAAACCAGGCCTTCACATGATACCTCAAGCTTGAAATACTATCAGCAGACACTTTGAAGCTTATCTGGTTCCCTAGTGGCCATCTATTAATGGCCAGTCTTTTCTGTACAGTGTAATTGTCGGATTTTATTACAAGTCTGCATCGTGTGTTTATTTTCCTACGGAGAGTAAAAAGATAAGCATCCTTCCATTTGCTGAGGCAATCTCTCTTATCAAGGAGCGGCTGCGCAAACGGAATGCAACATCTTCAGCAATATCTGATCTTGACCCGTTGAAAGCTTCTCTAATCGTTTTCTTATGTGCGTGTCATGTGAAATGAAGTCTGTACTTTTACTCATCTGGGCATTAACGAAACCACGATTTGGAAAGGTATTAAGTTTTCATGTGATAAATGCATCAGTGCTAGGAGGCATGTTTTTTTCTTTCCAGTCAACCTCTCAGACCTCCACTGAAAAGCCATTTTTTTCCGGACATTATTTGCATTCAAACCATTTTTTTGATCACATACGTCTTTGACTATTGATTTAGTTACTAGAAACAAATGGCAAGTATTATTAACTCATGATTATTATACCACTGGTTCAGGTGTGTTTAAACACTGTATCGAATATTTCAGCTATTTTATCTGCCTGGGTCTTAAGCAACTATCAATCAATCAATCAATTCCGCAGGATAAATGCTTGCCGATTTTATGATTAAACATATAATACCCTAGAAATAGCTACACTGGATGATATATTGCTAGAGTTGTACTCTTTAGTTATCCTGTAATTACGCCGTAAAGAAGATTTCTGAGACTATCTACACTGGATGATATATTGCCAGACTTGTACTCTTTACTTTTTCTGTAATTACGCGGTAAAGAAAATTTCTGAGAATATTTCCTTTTCATGGTCGTCTTTTCGGCTGGCTCTCTTTAGGGTCTAGACAGCTTCTCTGGAAAAGAATTGTATACCAGATTGTACATCCACAATGCTTGTGAATGTTACACAAAATGTGTATCGCTGATTATGCGCGTCATTGTGGATGTATTGCACAAATTACACGAATCGTGTCAGTCCGGTAAACAAAATGTGCACCACTCCTACACAGTAGACCTTGGAGAGAATATTACTGTGTTGAAGTACATGTATAGATCAACTTATCCTACCGTTAACGAACAAAGTCTAGATCTTCCGATTACTGACCTGGAATGGCCCCTATGGTTCATCACTGGAATACGACTTACGTGTAGGTTACGACACCTCGATTACTTATCATTTTTCCGATCTAGTCCTAGCTTTGACGACTATCGCAAAAAATGGACAAGGCATTCAGAGGGTTATCTACATACGACTACAGAACAATACGTTATTGCTTATCGTAATGATTACCTCTTAAAGGAAATGTTTCCCTTCAAAATTCATGCCGTCTGATTGCCTCCAATTGGGGTTGATTTTCATTATTATTCCAACATCTTCAGACAAATCTAGGGAACAATCCAGAGCCTGACACAAATCTTCCCATTTATCTATCGTGTGTGCGTCGTCCGCCAGTCCAGCTGTCACGCATTGGATCAAAGCCTGTCATCATGCTGATGTTATTAGCTAATTACCTGTCATTTCTGTTCATGTTATCACAGTTGTCTGTGGGAAAGGACGCCTAGTTACCATGACGTATTTGTCTGGAAGGAAAGGTCATAATATAGTAAGTAGTACCTAGCCCACATAGTGAATAAGACAGCTTGCCCATAAAAATTAACCAGAACAATAAATGAGAACCTCTATAGAAACGCTAAAATCTTGGTAAAGGATATCTTCCCAGGTTTCTATATGACTGTTATTACTTCTCAGATCTGTAGAAAAATCGCACAGGAGGCTTTTCCTGGATTGATGGATTGCCCGATTAATACAATCTGGACACGTCTCCATTTAATCTGGACTGAAATTTTGGTTTTACATTTAATGCTGATTTTGGTTTGATTGGATTCAGCTTCAATTCTGACGTAATTGTCGCTGGGGATCCAAACTTGAACAGGCTAATAAATTTTCGAGCATGCAATTAAAAGTAACATTCAAATATAATTTCCACTGTATATTGCATTTAGATTTACACAACATAGCTGGTGTAGAATGCACTTAGAGTGGCTGATACACTAGGGATAGGAAATCAAAATATAGTCACCAGAATTAACTTCCTGCTAACTTAAAAGACGCCATAAAATTCGTTGATACGTTAAGATGGAGGAAGGTATACCCGAAAGAATCAGAGGTAAGATCGTAATAGTTAACATTAACAATGGAACGAGGCCTTTTTGTTTTATGCACAATTCTTGCGACAGTTTAATTCGTGAAAGAGGCAATAATGGTTTTAAAGTATTAACCCTCTAGTGCCCAGAGTGCCGTATATGGCACAAGTTCGTTTTACTACTCCAAGGAAGGTAAATGGTCATTGACTATGGTTATCTGTTTAGATTGTTGTTTCCCCTTAATTTCTATAGCTCTTCAGCATGGGAGATACATTGGGCATCTCATTTTTGAATACTTCCTGTTCCCTCCAAAGTATCTCAACAGGCCGTGTCGTCTGCTTCTGAACACTCCAGATTCAATCCGATCCAATCACTATCCTAGGTGAGTATAATGTTTCTCATAAGTGTGTCAACTATTGAACATCTGGTGAGTTTTAGTGATGGTATGATTATTTTATTACATTTATTTAAATTTCTAGCAGAATTGTGACATTGAAAATAGATGTGCCAAATATGGCACATTGGCAAAGGGCGATTTTTTTGTGTGCCATATCTGGCACAGTGGGTATTAGAGGTTTTGGTATCTTAAAATGTCAAATTAATTATGGGTTTTCAAGCACTTTAAATTGATATGTTTTATTATCGCACACACAAAAAAATATCGAGTAATGTTTGTTTCGGTATTTTTCTTTATAGAATGAATGAGGATTCTGGAATTAGAGATCTTATAGGCTGTGTTGATCCTAACGAGAGCGATTTTTTCGACTCTGATGAGGAATATAATCCTGACAAAGATGGCGGAGGCTCAAGCGATGAAAGTGATATTGAACCCCCGACTCGTAAAAGGCGTAAAATGCAATCGTCAAATAATCAGCCATCAACTTCAACTGTTGAAGACAGCGAAGACGACGAACCACTAGCCGCACTTAGAGAAAACATCTTACGCAAACGACATGAAGAGGCGGAACACGAAGACTTGCTGCTTTCTCAAGTCTTCGATCAACCAATGTGGGCTCGGATACCATATTCTTCCCCAGATTCGTCTTTTATTGGGTATGTAGAATCAGCCCCAGAAGAAATCAAAACACCATATGAGTACTTCTCGCAAATTATCAATGACAACATGCTTGATGAACTTACAACAGAAAGCAACAGATATGCCATGTCTGCTCTTGGAGTGGAGTTGAACTCTTCTAAGAAAGAAATAGAAAAATTTATTGGGGTTTATCTCCGAATGGGTCTTATGAAGGCACACTGTGTACGAGCGTATTGGTCACTGATGACGAGGTACCCTCCTGTTGCTGATGTGTTCAGCAGAAATCGTTATGAACTGTTGTGTAGAAGTATTCATTTCACTGATAACGACAAGCCCCAAGCCAATGATAGAATATGGAAACTTCGGCCATGGCTGGAAAAGATAAAAGAAAATCTGGAAAAAATACCTCCACTTGAAAACCAAAGTGTTGATGAGATAATGATCGCATTCAAAGGCAGATCGATTGTCAAACAATACATGAAAAACAAACCGCACAAGTGGGGCATCAAACTTTGGGCCAGGGCGGGCAGTGATGGAATTCTCCATGACTTTTCTGTATACCAGGGGTCTACTTCAAATGTAAAATCAGATCTTGGCATGACAGGACAAGTTGTCTTGGACCTGGCAAAAAAACTGCCAGACAGTAAAAACTATAAGATATTTGCTGACAATTTGTTCTCTAGTCTGAAATTGGTGAAGGCTTTGAAAGAAAAAGGCATGTTTTATACAGGAACTGTCAGGGAAAACCGGTTGGGTGGGTGTTCTCTAAAATCAGAGAAAGAGATGAAAAAAGGGCTTAGAGGTGCGTTTGATAGTTTAGTGGAGGTCGATAGCAATGCAATTGCTCTCCGGTGGTATGATAACAAATGCGTCACTGTTATTTCATCGCTTGTTGGAGATGACCCCCTTTCAACAGCAACGAGATATGACAAGAAACAGAAAGAGAAGATCGAAATCCCGTGTCCGGCAGTGATCAAGATGTACAACACCTACATGGGAGGTGTAGATCTGTTGGACTCTCTGACCGCGTTGTACAAAGCAAAGATCAAAACACGCAGGTGGTACATCTATATTTTCTACCACACCATTAACATGGCCGTTGTGTCTAGTTGGATTTGGTATCGCCGGCATTGCTCTCTCTTGAAGTTGAATGAGAAACCAATGAGTCTTTCTGCTTTTCACCTAAACATAGCCGATTGTTTGGTGAGCGTGGACAAAAGAATAGGCCGCCCATCTCTGCAAGACGTTTTGAACACCCCACAAGCAAAGGCACTACCCGTCCCTATTCCACCTGCTGATGTGCGACTGGACAATGTTGACCATCTCCCAGAGTGGTATGAGAGACAGCGATGCAGATTACCAGACTGTAAATCAAAATCAATGATCTATTGTGTTAAATGCCATGTGTGCCTGTGCTTAAACAAAGACAGAAATTGCTTTATGTTGTTTCACAAAGTGAAGAAGTTGTAATTCGTCTCTGTCTGGAGTGCCATATATGGCACATCGTTTTCTGTATTATAAATGCCCACTGTGCCAAATATGTCACATGCTTTAAATTCTATGTTAATAAAATTTATGGTACAGAATTATCTTGATTTGCTTTCCTAACTCATTTGTAAGGTGTTTTGCAAATATAAAATTTTTCTGCCCAGGAAATCAGTCACTGGGCACTAGAGGGTTAAAGCTGGTATGTTGTTTTTTTACAAGCTGACAATTTAATATCGGAATGAGACAGTCTTTATTCTCGTATATGGGCCCGTTTTCGGACGTAGTTACAATTTGATTTCGAGTCAAAATTAGGAAACCATCATCACTACCAACCAATACGATACGGGTGAAGTATAAATTAGACAACTATGGTCCAGTCTGTTTAACAGAAACATTTCCCATTTGTTTGATTCCAGCTTTAAATCCTTACTCAAAAAATAAACATTTCAAAGGAGAAGATGATGAAGTATTGCAAATTGGTGTTCTTTCTGAAAGTTCCAACTCTTGTATTTCTAAGGAAATCCGGAGGTGAAGTAATGAAATTTGTGATATGTACAATTTGAACCCTTTTATTTTTTTCACAACGTTAAAGTCAATTATGGGTAGATTCTTTTAAAGACAATGTTTAAAAAAACATTTTTGCGGCTTAATTCAGACTGGTGAACAGACTTAGTATAAGATGCAAGGTGAATGACCCCCGTTTGTCGACGCCAATTGTTGTACATCCAGTATCCATGTAATTCTCGTGATCCAATTTCCAAGGTTATTTGGAACAAACAGACGTGGCTGACACAAAGCTGTCAAGCCCTTTATTGTGCAATATTGTACTAGTTATAAGTAAAATATACACGTAGTGGAGAATTAATACCACAATTAGGGTCAATGAATATGTTCATATTATTAGCCCCTTATTTCATTGATAACAAAGACAGCCGCTCAAGGGTACACGATGTAAACGCTGGCATTTCTCAAGTTCACTGCCATTAATTTCACTGAGTTTGCGCTGTTAACCGGGAAAATGGACGAAGGCGTATGCCGAGTGATAAATGCACCGTCCTCGTTTAAAAATTGTACAGCTTTGGGCAGATAATCCAACTACATCCGGTAAAGAGGGATGTAGGGGTCTTTGAATTGCCTCAGTCTGTTCTGCTGGCTGATCATATGTGGATCCTAAATCCTCATGTATAATTGGGTGCGAATATATTGTAATACAAGCATGGACAAATGAAATTTATACATCGATCAAGAGAGATTCTTAATAAGATGTCAAATCTCTGTTTATGTCAAATCTCTGCTTCCAGAGCAATGAATGTACCCAAGACCCAGATAAATCACTATCAGGGGAAATTGTTTACAATTGGAGTCAATCGTGAGATGACGGAAATGCTCGCTGTGATATAGGAAGTGTGGCTTTAATCACATCCTGGGAGGGGGAACATTTAGTTTTCCGCGCAGTTCTGTGCTGTACCCATAAGATTATGGCACAGAGCTGAAAACAAATATTCTCAGCCAAAAAGAAAACTTATATACTGTTGCACTGGTGTTGAGGATCAATAAAATCGAAGTAATGCTTTCCGCACACCCCCGTAAATATGTCTTCTCCGGTTAGTTAGTACATGTAACAAAGCTGAGGATAGTGACAGGGTTATATGAAGTATTTAGCTGGAGGTCTATATTTTTACTTGCCCTACAGGCAAATCCATTCAAACGTGTAATGCATATTTTGATGAACTGTAGACGGTGTTGTCAAATACTTCTGCCTTTAAATACGCTAGTGGCGTGCGCGATGAAAATGATTTGTACTTGCCACACGGTGTAAGTGGATGTCGCATGTCGCTACTTCGAATAGTACTTATGCTGCAACTAACTACATGTAACCGTTGTTATTCCTCAACTAACTACATGTACCAATAGTTAGGAGCATTTTGGTGGTGGGATCAAAGAACGGCTTTGTGTATAAACCAATCAGTGTTTGTGCAAAAAATGTTATGACGCCAGTGCCTAATTTGCATACGTGATTTTCAATACTGCAACACTATACACTAGGCAAACATAAATTCACTCATTAAAAGTTTTTGATCTCCTGCACAGTTTAGCTGATCTAGTTCACTGTCTTCTTACGATCACTTCCGGTGGCTGGGATTGATTTTTCAGGATTTCTCAGAAATAGCTGGTATAAAAACTGGGGCGGTAAGTTATCTGCTCACACTGCTTAGGGGCTACACAGCACTCCTAACAAATAGGAGAATAATTCAGTTCCTTACAATATTTGGGCAATTATAGAACGCTACAATCGAATTCCGGACAACTTTCTGACCTATATTTGCTACAACGGTCTGCTAGCTGACTGGCGCTGATGATGTAGTCATCTAAAAATGATTTCATTTTCTGTTTTCCGTACGAACGCACATACGAATGACTTCTTTAGCGAAGAGTGGTAGAATTCTTTGGTTTGTTAGCCACAGGAACAGTAGTGTTGTCAAGTTGTACACTGTACATATCTTCTGCAAAGCGAATGTATAAAGCGTCTAAAAGCCCACCCAAGTCACTGTTGAGTTTTAGACGCGCCATATAGAGATGAGTATATTTCTGTACCGTCACTGAGTTTACGCCTTTTTGGCACCCAGATATTTCTTTCACAGTATGTGACCAGCTCAAAACCAAGAAAGTACCAACGTTGTATAATTTAGTGTTTTTGGTGTTATAACCCAGCCTGGGGTTAATTCCAGTGTCTGTTGTCTGTTATATATTGAGAAAACCATAGAACTGAATTTACTCGACGGACTTATGTTAATAAAGTGAAGAATTTGTTTATAAACATTCATCAGTCATAGTTGGCCGTAATCCATATCCTCTAATTAATCATTCCTAGATAGAGCTGTACATGTCACATAATGTTGAAAATTTCCTGACATTTTCTAATATCTAACAAGAGCTAAATCCCTTGATATTTAATCTGTCTTTTACACAAAACCCATAATTCTGTTTTGCATTGAATGTCTTTCTGAAATTCAAAGGTGAATTTCAAATTGTTTGCACAGTGTATTAGTTGTATCAGAGTTGCCTATCTGTATAAATTGCTTCATCGTCTTAAACGTGGCGAAAACATAAAAAATACATACAGTTCAGATGAAAGAGTGCTAAAACTTGTAAATGTTATCTTTATATTTCTTTGCGGTTTTTCTTGAAGGAGATAAGACACTCGAAATTAATTTTTGTGTGGTAGATATTTGGGACTACACTTTGGTTTACATTGCCTTTGTGTAATAATATTATGAGTGAGGATGTAAGACATGTTTAATAAATATTTTTGCACTATAATTTGTCTTTTTCCGCTAACAGATGTGTTCAGCCTGGAATTGGATCACATTTATATCTTTAATATGTTCATGAATATTATCATAATTCAGGTTAAATGCATATGCTTGGATATAAACAAGAAATTTATATTCAAATATATTCCTTAAATATACATCACATCCTTATTTAAATCAATATTATGCAACGACGATAATTGCCGAAACTTGGTCCCAAATACCTACCGCTTTTCTCCTGAAAAAAGAAAATATGAAAGACTGTATTTGCGAATAAGTTTGGACCCTCTTTCATCTAAGTTTGACATCGTATTTATGTTTTCTGCTCCATTAAAGTAGCATTGGAAGATAATCTCCTGAAAGAGGAAATCAAGATAAATATGAACGACAATATCTGCAAATAAATTTTCACACTCTTTCATCTGAGTTTGACATCATTGTTATGTTTCCTTCGTCTTTAATGGCCTTGCTGATTTCCATATTTTAATCGAAAGCATTTTAGAACTAATCAAACTGACAGGTAATTTTCTAAGTAGAAGGCATGCCCTAGGTGCCTCTCACTAATGCGATCACTGTGAGTTTAAGCCCAACTCACGCTGACTACCCCTCTGGCCTTACGTGGGCAGATCCGCCAGCAACCTGCGGATGGCAGTGGGTTTCCCCCGAGCTCTCATCGGTTTTCTCCCAATATAATGCTGACCGCCTTGGTATAAGTGAAAAATTTTTGGGTACGGCGTAAAATACCAATCATATTAATCAATTATACATGAAGAAGGACACACTTTTGACAGCATAATTTTTCTAACTTATAGGCCGAAAGTACAAAGCCTGTAGTCATTTACGTGTCGAAACCTTTTCACATCTCCAACGTCGTCAACAGGAAAGCAATAAACAGTAAATAGACAATAAAGCAATAAACCACATCTCAAACCGTTTGAACATTTTAGTTTTATATAAGAAAACCAGAGTGAAGGCTCTTAAGAAACGTATCCTGGCTTCAGTTTTAAGTCTGCGAAAATCCAGATGTATTATTATTCTAAGAGACTAGTTGATTAACTGACGGATTAAGGTTTAATGCTGTACTCACAGACATTTTAGTCATAAGGCCGCAGTTAGTTTCTACGACATTTTTAAGCCACATCTGTCGAATTTCTTTGAGAGTTGCAGAGACATGTCAATTGATTTACGAATGGCGTTACACTACACACTAATGCCAACTCCTCGTGAGCTCGAAGACTGAACCATGAGAATCTTAACGGCAGCACCACGACTTGACTATATCTCTGTAGTAAAATGCTTTCGTGACACGATGTCAGAATTGTGTTACACTGCTTTCCAACGAGATCAATGGCGTTAACATATCTTTTCAGCAACATAAAGATGGGTGCCGCATTTATGAGACTCTGTCAATGACTGTTAGCTTTTTTTTGGTAGCCAGACCTAACGTTCTGGCATATTTAACTGGAAGATCTATTGCGCCACCGTCGGCTACTGGCGCCATCTAAGTGTACCGTGAGGTAGACGATTCTCATTTCGACAGCAAATTACAGAATATTATACCCTATGACGATATTGAGCTGTTGGACCAATCACTGCTGACGGCTCTAGGGAAGCGACGTGCGTATGGGCCAATAGAGATAAAGGACACTCTTCCTGGTAGGACTAAACAGGATGGCTGGCGGGCCCTGGTCACTTTGAAGCCCAGTGTCCAGTGACCGAAAAGAGCCAGAGTACATGCACTTTTCAGTTATATAATGTTTGGGTCTTGACATTCGGATACCAGTGGCTCTTCGCATCGTATTCATGGGGCGATCGGTGTAATTCACTCCGGTCATTTTGCCCTGAGGCTGGTAATCATTTTAGGGTACATAGTCAGTTAGCCTTTGTAATTTTCGGAGAAAGGCGATGATGGAATTGTTTCATCAGGTGACTAGATAGCCTTGTGCATGTAGTATAATCCAAAGATAAAGCATGCAGATTCAAACCAGAGTTGTCACAACTCCGTGGTTGTTTGCAAATGGTTACACCTAGCTGGTGAAATACGATGCTTGTCAGTGCTCCCTCCCTTATGTATTTGAAGTGCAGTCTCTGCAGCCAAAATCTGCATACTCTGGCATTCTGCCAGCTTTTCGTTCTGATCTGTAACCTGACAAAGCAAGGGGTATCAGCTAACGGTCAGCCGTCGACTTATATTCGCATACGTTTATGAGTAGCTTTATATCCAATCAAAACACAGAATTGTGAGGATTTAAGGGATTGATTCATGGCATACCCACTAATCCGGCTTTACGTAGCCCTAAGATTTGACTGATCAAAATTATTTTCACCGCTACGTCTATTTTTACGTGGAACTATTTAGTATTCGCGACTGAGTATGTGTTACGATCTACCTTAAAATTGGTTTCCTTGGAACTGAAAATATCATATTTTTATTCTGATCTTAAGCGTATCATCGGTCTGCCAGTAACCTTCGGATAGTCGTGCGTTAGTGTCCAGTTTCCTCCCGCCATACTGCTTGCCGTTAAGGTGGATGTGATGTATGGCATGAATGAGTATTCGTGAATCAGGCGTAATAATATCAATTAAATCAACCAGTAAATAACTGTATTAGCGTTGCCTGCATAATTGCTTATAAACGGAGGACATATAGGGTAATGCTCGGCTTTATTTTATTTCTCTCAACTTCTTTGGGATGACAAGAGGAAACATTGGAGTCAGACGTGTGATTGGAGAAGACATCGTGGTGCTGGAATGACTCATTCAAGACATTACACTTTTAAATCGACTATTTATGGTGACTGTAGTTCAGCAAAAGTTGTAATTATGTACATTAACATAAGTATAAGTAGAAATTATGTGCAATTTGGCCATGAATAACTCCATTTTCAATGACCTAATCCCAAGGCTTCAGAATATTTATTTATTTATTTGATTGGTGTTTTACGCCGTACTCAAGAATATTTCATTGATTTGACAGCGACTAGCATTACGGTGCGAGGAAACCGCTAAGCGTCCCGTGAAAACCCACCACCATTCGCAGGTTACACCATCCCACGTACGGCCGGAGAGGAAGACTTCAGCATGAAGGAAAATGATGGCACCAATCCTATAATTATTGTCTACCGCTAAACAGATGGGTATGACCCGACACAATTAACTAATTATTTTCCACGCGTATGTCTAGGAGCAGAACCTTGGACAGAGTATTCTTATTAAATTTACTGAAATTAACGTGTGCACTATCGAAGTTCCGTAGAAAAGAATAGATCTTTTCTAGTAAGTCTTATAAGGCAAAAGAAAACGCGTTTCATAAAGCGGTGTCTTATCATACCTACATCTGTATATGTGTAGATTCTTGTCCTCGAATGGACATCAGAAAACCTTGTACTATTCCTTCTCATCTACCTGATCTCACAAGCAAAAACTCCAAGGAACTAGTGACATAGATATCGTGAGACACTTTTTTTGTCTTCAAGATTAAAGTATCTCCCACGGGCACATCTACGCCAGGGTTCAGTTATCAGTAGGTGTACAAGTAACTCAAAGCTTATCGAATGTAGCTCTCCATTCATCGTGATCGATTTGAATTGCTGCCTTTACCGGTGATGTAATTAGAACACATTTTCTATCCCGTAATCTGCTGGACTGTGGTTTCAACGGCATTGTCTTGGATTCTTTGAAATTCTGTAAGCCTTTGTTGAAAAGATGAAAGGTCACGATCTTCAAAAAATTGGGATAAGATCTACTGGGATGAGATTGCAAGATCTCCCAGAGGTTTTTATAACCAACTTTGTCGGCTATGAGAAAATCGAATGCAGCGCAGTGATTAGTGTATTCTCCGACAATCAGGTGAGGTTTTGCAATTAGGTAGGAACCCTTAATCTACAGAACTGAAATTGTCAATCTTTTCCTTGTAATAAGAAAATATTTCCAAGCCTGTATGAATGGATTTTTTTCCGGTTGGCATATTGCAAATTCAGCAGCTCTTTGAACATTTCAAAAGATGGTGAGTAAAGAAAAAAAAACATTAAGCAATATATTCGAAAATACTTTCACTGATTTTTTAGCACTTTTTACCAATTTAGTCTAATGATTTGGTTGTACGCTGGGTTTTATGGACTATACTGATGATAAAGTGAAGTCGCAAAAGTTTGTGTATACATCATTTTCGGCTCTAAATAAAATTTGAGTGTGCCTGTGTATGGAAAACCTAAAGTGAAATCAAAGTTCTGCTCTACCAATTTTCGTTAATCAGTGACATTTGAAGCGGACAGAGAAAGAGAAAGTTTTGAATCTAATCGTTTACTGACACTCCTGTATTAACTTTCAATTCCGGCTATAATTCATTATCTCCATTCTAATATCTATACATCCTATAGCCCTGGATTACTTGTACGTAAACGAATATAAATGTGCGTGAATCATATTAATAGAGACCCTTTACTGCAACGCGCTTTCGCCTCCAGATGCTTTCCAAGAAGCCAAGGGAAGTCTGTTTATTGCGTAATTTAAAAAAAAACACACACACACCCAAAATGAACAACAAAACGTATGACTGCAGATGGACTTGAACTTTCTACCGAATGTTTCGAAGGCGTGTTTGCATGAAGGAGAATGCGGTTGAATGTTAGCTGATCGCAAAACTAGTCTGGCGCCATTCAACACTGAGCATTTCTAATTGCAGATTGTTTTCTACACTTTCCTGCCATGTCATAATATAGGACACTCTATACTGGAAGAATGAATGAATGATTATGGCTTCACGCCACAACGGCAATATTTCAACCATATCGTGGCGAGTATACTGGAAGAAAAACAAAACAAAAACCGAGACGGCTTTCATTAAATGTAGGCCTGGATCAGTTTTAGAAATTCTCTCTTTTCACCAAGCGACAACTGTCAGTTGTCGAAATAGCAGTGAGCTCTTCCAATATCGGTCGAAAACATTGACTGACCCAGATTGGTAGGCCGTGTCCAGTGAAACACTACCAGCTAAAGGTTGAACTGAATAGAGGTCAGTATATGGCTGACGTCCAGAATGCGTGACAAGAATAACGATGTTTGGCTGTGCACAGTGAAAACCACTTATCAACTTCTCACGAAAAGGCACGTTATTGACGAAGACCAATGGGTTACCGCAAAAGGCATGGTATTGGAGAAAAAGAAAATCACCCCACCAGGGTCATGGCGTATGGAAAATGGACCGGATTCCTTCTATTGGCCTTTTCACACAGCCGAGCAAAACATGGGGCACAAATGGGCCGTGTGGGTTTCAATATGCCTGCTAGAAAATTGACTTTCCGCTTAGTTAGTTCGAAGCAGATTCGATCAGCTGCGTTTCGTGTATAATGCAGGCCACCTCAAAGCATCACGGGGGATCTTTGCTTGATGCCGCACAGATGATGTTAGACTTCAGACTCCTTAAAGAGATGAAACGCTGGAAATGAGAATTAATGAGGTTATAAAAAGGTGAAAACGGAAACCTAATTTCTGTGTTATTCGGGTGCATCAATCATGCCGATAAGTGCGTGATCCAGTTACGATTCGTCAGTGCATTTGTGATTTTCTGCGCCGATAGAAACAGCATATCTTTTCTTGGACAAAATAGACAAGGCCTGCTGTTGTGTAACAAGTGCAGAATGTTAAGCCTTGGAACAAGATGTCAATAACGTGGGAAGGTCCGCCAGCAACCTGAGGATGGCCGTTGATTTCCAGTCCGGTTCCCTCCGACTATAATGCTGGCCGCGGGCGTGTAAGTCAAATACAGTCAAGTGCGGCGTAAAAGACCAATGAAATAAAAAATAAATCGCTGTCAGTTATGGATGTTTTATCTACCGGCGTCAGAACCTGAAGATGAACATAGATCTAGTTGTTCTTATTTACGGGAATGTTTAGTGTCCACTGCTTGATTACATATCGCCACTCAGGAATATCGTCTCAAAATTTGTTTTGAAAATTGGGGGGAAAATGTAACTTCATTAGAAATAATTACATTTAGGTTACAAACAGAAGGTACTGCACACTTTTCACTATTTCATGTGCGAAATATCTTCAACTTGCTTTACCTTGAATATATTTTGCACATTTTAATCTTTCGACCACAAAAAGTGCTTTCATGGCTTACTGTAGGAGGTGTTCGTTACACAAAGACATACTCATAAAATGTGTGAGTTGAGTACATAATAAGCATATAAACACAAGTCAAAATATTTAAGAAACTACCAGTAAACAAGCTTCGTGTTCAGCCTCTTTAAAATAGGGAGAAACGGATTTAGGTACATGAAATCTGTGTATACGTTTTACCCGTTACGTTGCTTATACTCTGCGAAGGTTTAATTACACGAAAAAGTAGAACGGACGTAGACTGTCCATAACTGTTTATTGAGTTCGGAGGACAATAAAGTCCACTGGCAAGAGGTCCTGAATTCATAGAGAAAGTTAGAGCTGATCATAACCTCATCAAGCGAATGGGTATAAATCAGAGAAGTCCGGAAGCAATGCATGCCAATATAAATCATAGAGAGGTTGAAACCAGCGCGGTGTCTGTGGGGGTGCTCCGTGCACAAGATGCACAAGATGGTGGTTTTGAAACTCAGATACTTTAAAGCCTTGGCCAATAGCCATTGAAGTCGTATTTTCAGGCTCTGCTCTCAACAACGTTTCAACAACGTCCTTAAGTCTTCAGATTTTATAGGTACCGGTACATGGCCACGGTTTAGAAACAAAAATCCTCAGTACCTCTCTGAGGACCAGTCAATCAATCCATCAATCAGTTAGTCAGTCAATCGGCGTTACGTGGGAAGCACTTCCATATATAGAAAGCACGTCAATGTCTAGCCAAATGTCTATGTTCTTGCGATTTCTCCGCCCTTACTATGACCAGTAAGCAATTCTTAATTATTATAATAATATCGAAGCAAGACACTAAGGGAGTGGATGGTTGTAAATCGTGCAAAATTCAGTAAATGTGAGCTGGCACAAGTCCAATTTGTTACATTAATTGCGTTTCCGGAAGTTCCAAATACATGTACACATGCGCACTATGCAATGGGATTTCCCGAGAATTTTCCTACATACCTAATTATATACTTACTTACACGACAAGATGGCCTTTTGTAACGGAAATAGATACTGTCACTCAAACAATTAATTGTTTATTTATTTGATTGATTGTTTACACCTCACTCGAGACGACGGTGGCCAGTATTGTGGCTAGAAAGCTTGCTTCACATTCACATATCACAGTTGATGTTTGGTGTATTAATATGGCTCACACAGGCCACAACATGGAGAGTAAAACTGTAACAGCAGTGCCACTGTGCTAGTTGGAAAATGGTCACGCGAAAAGAATGAAATCCAGCGTGTTGTCAATTTACGTCATTTACGTTTATTTTCCAACTGGTCATGCAAATGTGTAACACCCGCCTATCCAGCCGTCGACAATCCACAATTATTCTTTTCTAATGCAAATTTTTCTGCACTCAGCCCTTTCCTGCTCCCCAACATGATACCTGAACAATTTTCTTTCCTTCTCAAATGTCCAATAATGCTGGATGTTGCAAGACTTTGCTAAAAACAATGTGCGCATAAGTTATTCGAGGAGTGTGAGTGTATTGCATTTCGAAAGTCTTCTATCCACAGGGAATCGCTTACAACACAACGTTCACGTATCATTCTACAAGGTAGCGTCCCCATGCCATCTGTATGCATATTTATGCTGAAATTGGCTTCATGAACCTGGCCCTGAGAGACACGATGCCTCTAGCGCCGTGTTTTGGGCAACATTAGCTATTTGGTGATGATGGATGACAACAATCTGTTTCAATAAAGAGCAGTCTGTCTGTTTCCGGAGTAGATTCCATCGAGCTCACTGTTAGTAAGGCCTTCTTGACAGTCTATAGTGACCGATAATAATCTTGTGGCCGTTTCCATAGTCTAATATTTGTTGAAGACCACGTGTCCTCCACGATTATGGTGTGCATATGTGCACATAGTGCGTGAGAAGGTTCGTCAGTAACTTGCCGAAGGTCGGTGGTTTACGTCCATAAAAGTAACCCAGATCGCATCGGTGACAATTCCTTGTCTCTTGCCAAAATCAATTAAACGAATTAATGAACCTATTTCGTCATTCAGTAGCCGCCACATTCCTCCTTTCAGGGGAAGTGTCAGAAGGCAGTTATTGGCCATTCACACGCCTGCTGAGACCCGATTAACGTCCTGGCTTTCACAATGACTATCTCAATGTCCGATCAGTGGTCATCAGTCTCAGCTTGAGAGTGCTACAACAGCCGGATCTTCAGGTATTATATAATTGATTACTTAGCGAAATGTCCATTTTGTCTTCAGAGTTAGGATGTATACACCAGAAGTGCTAACTGGCTAGCAATTCCTGACTCGTGTATCAGGGAAGCTGGTAAGAAACCTTGTCCAGGATATCATTACAAGTAAGTTATTACGGTTGAAGTAATACGCTCCATATGCTGTACGTTCATATTTGTGCAGCAATGCAAAGAAATGATAATAATGAATATATAGGAGTGTAACAGCACAAAGTCTGTGAGGAAACATACCAACTATCGTCTGTCCACGAAAACGGGGCTGTATGTAAGAGTGAAACACGTCATTAAATACGTCCTGGGGGAGCATGGAAGCAAAGAATGATTGCCGAAAATAACAGCGCTTCGATTGAATGGTAATTTAATATGCATTACGACGACCAATCTTCTCCTCACAGATGACACGGCGCTTTTAGACATACAGTTTAATAATTCATAGGCCGTTTGGGCCACTTAGTCCAGTGAATGTTCTTTTCATTGTGCCTAATGCACAAGAAGTCGGTAGTTTCTGCACTTACACGCGATAAAGGCGAGTCACGGGGGTCTTTAGACGTGTAATCGTCCAATTTCCAGAGGAAACGCCTGGCCCCAGAAGAATGTTTATGTGATTTCCAGGGAAGTTTTAACGGGCTCATTGCAACTGCAATGGCTGCTAAACACCAAATTGTCAGCTTACCGAGCTATTAAATCAATTTCTGTGTTCTTAAAGTTAAAAGAACATATCATGTAGTGGATAAAGCAAGCATCATCTGAAAGGCCGTATCTCGCTGAGTCCAAATATGGTCATTATGATTTTTTTCAAATTTTTCACAGGCAATCAAGTACAAATGAAAAATGACAGATGTTTTGGACCATGCAGAACAGGCTGAAGAAAAATGTCGTCACTCTTATATTTGTACATTAAATACAGATACACTTGTAGCAGTACATATATACTTATGTTGAATGCAGAAATATAGCAATTAGGGATGTTTAGCAATAAAAATGAATCGGTTATGTCACAGTGCTTCAGCTCGTTCAATATGTTCCAAAACTCCATCGTTGAAACTTAAACGTGTTTGTATCATATTAACCGTAAAAAGTTAAGAAAATATCAAAATGAGGATATTGGGAATTGACACGTTATGTGCTATTAGATAATGGGTACTTTATAAAAAGTTCGACCTTTTAGAGGAATTCTGAGAGGGAGTCGTTATTGTCACGCTATTCAGGTACTTGAACTGTGAACACGTGCAGATGCTGGGATCTAGCTATGTGGAGTAAGGACTTCCGTCGCCAAACCCCTTCTGTTCTGAGTTGCACTGAATATCCAAGAGATGTTATACACTCAATTCCTTTCAGGGTTGGGTGTTAACAAGTGGGTATTGATAGAATTAAGCCCTGATCATATTAAGCTGACAGGAGGTCGTTTCCAGTCAGCAATATTTGACCAAGTTGTAGTTATCACGACATCAACACGGTTGTTCTTATTCTATTCTAAAATACACTGTACATGCACGTTAATTTGCACTTCTTGCGTACACGTGTTATACTGAGCACGGCTTTTGGGACACATTAGACTCACGTGCACAAAAATGAAATGCATATTCACATGTTATAAGTATTAACATCACACGTTAGCATGATTAGGGATGTTCCATTAAGCAGGATTTACATATTCCAGGATTTTATCAGCTGTAGCATTTGCAAGAAGAGAGCAGTGCGACCAGTATGTAAAATGTTTCCTCATTGCCCTTTTTTTTCTTTCCAAGAACACAAAGAATCAGCCATAAACAAGCTCTGGAATAACCACAAGAGAAAACTGTATGCAGAGTACAATGGCAGAAGAGGCATGCACAACAAAGAATTCTTCGGCATAGATGTATACAAGGAGAAAGATATGTATTGGACAGTGTAATACAATGACAGGAAATCTTTTAAGGTGTCCTAACTGTGAAGACGTTCTCTTATTGGTAGTATATATATATATATATAACAAAAAATCTGGACGCCTCATTTTGGCTTCCCACCACATGGACATTATTCCAGCTACATTGTACATATATACATGTCTATATCGTATGTACATGTAACTGCATCTTTAAAAGAGATGAAAATGACCATTAAAGATGTATACAAAATCATAAGAAATACTTGACAATGTTTTTTTTTCGCTGTTTACAGCGGTGTGCCGAAATATATAATCTTTTCTCTTTAGTATAAAATGCTACTCAAGCCATCATGCTAATGCTGAGTTATAAAAAGATACGGATTGTCGTGAAATTAATTGTGTGATGTCACTGGTTATATTTTTTTTAAACGAAAAACTGCGTAAAAATTCAGGCAATTTTTTCTGAGTCTATAATTGTTCCCAAGCAGTCTCAAATACACCAGATAAAATAAATCGCTTAAAAGACATATGGTAATAGTATTTAGTTTGAGTAACATGGGATCTTTCATCTTAAAGAAGAAAAAGTGGCTCCGTAGAGGACAGAGAACAGCTTTCTTATCATTTAAAAATACTGAATTTCAAGTTTTAAGGATTTAGGTTTAAATCCTCTAGTTTTTCTTCAGGGAACGCATGTACCACAAATCTGCCTATGTGTTCGTGTTTCTTTTTAACTAATAGAAAGCAACCACACACACACACACTAACACAAAAGATGCACTCTAAATCGTAACATGGGTCAGTCGGTTAGCGTGCTATCGCAGCACAATGTCCCGAAGCCTCCCACCAATGCGATCGCTGTGAGTTCAAGGCCAGCTCATGCTGACTTCCTCTCCGGCCGTACGTGGGAAGGTGTACCAGCAACCTGCGAATGGTTGTGGGTTTTCGCCGGGCTCTGCCCGGTTTCCTCCCACCATAATGCTGACCGCCGTCGTATAAGTGAAATATTCTTGAGTACGTCGTAAAACACCAATCAAATAAATAAATAAACGAAATCGTAACATTTTTAAGTGATCACGAATACGAAAATATAGCTTAGTGTAATTTTAGGATAATTACAGAGTGAATACTAACACTTTTTTGAATTGCCCGCTCTTGAGTCCAGTGAGTTTGCTGAAGGAATGAATGTGGTTTAGCACCCTTATTAAGGATAAAAACTTATTGAAAGGCGCTCATTGTCAAGTGTGGAGGAAATTCAATTGCCCAAATTAAGCCATTGGCCGGTGAAAACAATTGAAAGTTCGCAAATGTAATGCTCAAACTTTCAGCTACATAGTGAGACTGCAAGTTATTTTGAACGAACTTCTTGAAAGATCATATAATGCCTGGTTGGCGCGATAGTGCAGTGTAATGAGCCAGGAGCCTCGCACCAATGCGGTCTCTGTCAGCTCAATTTCAGCTTATGCTCGATCGGGTCGTACTTGAGAAAATCTGCCAGCAAACCTTGGATGATCCGTGGTTACCCCCGGGATCCTGCCAAAATAATGCTTTTACGGCGTTCTATAAATGAAATATTCTTGAGTATAAGTGCAAAACACCAACCAAGTAAATAAATAAATACAAGACCATATACATGTATTTGGGCGTATGAGAGATTTCCATCAATTATTGCCACCAGGAAGACGCTGAGAACTCTGGATGCAGACGAGTGTGCAAAATACTATATCCGAGGCTAGATAGACGGGCAATCATTCCATATCAATACGGTAACTACAACGTTTCCTATTCCTTGAATGTGCAGTGTTATCTGATGACGTCTCGCGTCCGATGTCAAGGCAACCAAACTATGGCAAAATCCCATCCCATCCTCTTTAATATACACGGGACCGTTTTTCTGTTGCTACCCGGCTGTTCCATAACTCCGTGTGTCATAAATCGATCCACATTTGACTCGTCCTGTAAATACCGATATGTTAGCTATTTATGGCTTTAATGACTCTGTCCATATCAGATCTTTTCTTCTACTTCGCAAATATTTCTGACAGCATATCGCACAGGATACCGTCTGTGAGGAAATATTTTCTCACGGACGCTACAGATTAATGCCACTTTACTGGCCGTTTTCGCCAAAGTTAGGCGCCAGAAGTTATTTCTTTCCCTTTGGATTTATGCCACGTTGGATTTGTTACTGACCATTTGCAGCATGACACCAGAGTAATGTTGTTATTGGAATTTTGAAGAGACATAACCATTGCCTTTAATTTCAATTCTTCAGATTCTGCCTGATCGATTAGAGATATCGCCGAAGCGATCAACAGAGGGGATGTCCGTGTGACCTTCCCGCTTGCTACATTATTTACCGATAACTTGGCCGAACACAATAACATGGAGTGAAAAATCAACAGACCCAAAGCCTCTGGGTCGAGAAACAAATATGAGATCTGTCAGAGGATATTAAATTTCACCCAGCCTCTGCTTATACCGATAGTCCCCAGTGGTTTGAATTACATCGATGGGGGATGCTGTTTCTTGAATCACCCGGTACATTGTTTACCCATTACCCGTGCATCGCCAATTCTTCCACCACACCAAAGTTTAATGGATCATCCATGACCGGCATTCCCTCCTCTGTGGTTAGACAATCTTTACTTGCCGATTTGCCCGCGGAGGTTTAACGAAAAAGAGCGGTTTTAAGTTATTATAGTCTGGGAAAGCCATCGGAATTTCAACAACAGGGGAAAACTTTATCCAAAATGGTGGCCTCGGGATTTATTCTATAAACAGCAAAACGGGCTTCAAGCGTTAAAATAAAGACGGCCTAAGGACACTTTCTCCAAAAATACTCAGAAAAGGGCTATATTGAGGATTTTTAAGAAAAGTTTTTACAGAAGTGCCTCAAAGCAACGATTTAATCGATATTCTTTTGCATACCTTAAAACTTTAAATTAAAGCTCACGGACGCAACCATACATTTTAAAGTTTTACACGTCCTCTAGAGAAAAAAAAACATGCAATGAAAAACAGCATCAATGACCGCAAAATACAACTGAGTGCAAGACTTTCTTTTGATGTTTATAGACAACGTTTCCTTGTTAAATCAATGGCTATCCTGAGCGTGCATGTGGCGTTTAGTAACAGCGCAAGTGTGTGGTACCTTCTTTCTTGTCCAGGTTAACGGGTGAACGAATAGAACGGATCAGGTGGATCGGTAATAGGTCATATAGATTGGAGAAAAAAAACAGTTGTAAATGTAAACTTGATTACTAGTGTCAATTTGACATTTACGGCAAGATTACATGTTATAAGATAACACGTAGTGACGTGTTCCCCCCCCCCCCGGCCCCAACGTCTGCCTGCATAGCATCCGCCGAAGATTACTGGATAATTCAGCGTCGGATTTGAGGTATTTGAATGTCGCCACACATTCCACAATCTTCAGTTCTAGTAATGAATGGTGGAAACGCATCCTGACTGACTAATTACTGCCATTGTTTGTGTCTGAGGCGGAAGCTCGGACTGTGAACTATGCCGTCGCTCTCCGGAAACTTGTCGGTTTTCATTTTATGCTATATGTCGCACGTTTTAAAGAACTGCGCTTGTCACTTCAACTCCGGTAAGACCAGGTGAAGAAAGGCCTGAGCACCCTTAGTGCTCTTTGCTGGCACCCTGCTTTCACTGCAATGAAGAGGGAAGAATAGCGCCCTATCGACATTGCTAGGACGATTCAAAATCAAGCGCTTCAAGCAGATTTTTCTCTTAACCAAGGTTTTGTACTAACAGCCACGCCATTTTGTCCGGATTTGTGGCACTTTGACTCTGAAGCACACTCTATTGTAGCTCTTAATTTGTACAACAACGAAAAGTGCCAGGAAACATCAGTAAATTTCTCTCATTCTTGAAAGGTCTGTACAGTCTTGTGCGGTTCTGTAATGCATTACCGATATTTGTTTGTCATGATCGTTAATTACATACACCCCCAATGTAGCCCAAAAGAGAGTGGGGCGTTTTTTGATTGTCGCCGTTGGTCGCCACGGTGGATATATGAACAGTGCAATCCAAGCGTAACTGAGTTACATATTTCATTAACGACACCATATGTTCTAAATGATACACAATTTGGATGCTGATTTTATTCATCCGCCTAGAACATTCATTTCATCCTTTCGTCACCACCGAACACTAGATTGCTTCTCTTTTGTACAAATTCCTCCTAATTTTTTTACAAATTTTATATACTCTCTTAGTTCTTCGATGTTATTTTTGTGCTATTTGTCCTTTGAAAACTGGCCTTGCAATTATTGAGGTGTAAACATCAATCTTTCATACAGGCACGAAGCTGCTGAAAACCGAATGTTACGGCCTTTGTCTTATTTCCCATATTTCCCAGTGATAGGGGCCTGTAGCACCTTTTCCCAAGTTCCCAGTGTGCAAGGCAGTCGGCACTTTCCTAGTGTTTGTGTCAACTGACACATTTTGCAATGTTGGAGACCATCCACCCCTTTACCGATGGTCAGTTTCACCGGATTAGTGATGCATATAATACACATGCTAGTTACTTTTTACGATCTTTGAAGAGTTGGACAAGGGGATGGGGGAAAAAGGACCTCTTTCCTATCTTTAACAAACCGGTCCAAAACTATCTGTGCTATTCATTTCCTTGTAGCAGGATACATATTTCGCATGACTGAGTTTGCATGAGGAGTTTGCATGATCATCAAACTCTCAAATGCAGCGCACAGGCACTGCACCATTGAACGTTCGCGTGTTCCTGTATTTTCGACGTTTTCTGTCCCACAAGAAAGGATCGCCGCATAGCTAATATTCATATGATGTGACGTAACAGACCACCCATAATATAGCGTTTGATTGACAGACAAAGCCAAACTGTCAATCAACCATACAATACAACCATTAAAGTTTCCACCGGTCTCTGCCCATTTTCCTCTGAACATATTACTGGCCGCAGTCATACAGGTTAAACAGTCTTGAATACAGCTTAAAATACCGATAAATTAAATAGACTAAATACTTTTATACAACTGTATGTAGCTTTCTGAACAATCTCTAATTGATTGAACAGTAAAACCAAAATGTTTTCAGTGCAAGTTCTAACGAATAATTACTTTTGAATTCACTTCAATAAATTTTACGACACATAAAGATTTCGCTGAATAAAATATTGCTGATACGACTGCTGTTTATGAGTGAAGTCCAATGGAGATCACCGTACTTATGAAGAAACGTAGCAAACCTATTGTCGCCAAGTCGCATACAAAAGCAGCAGTCGGATTCGAACTCACGACCTCACTGGGGAAGAAATTCTGCATGAACAGTGATCATTTAAAGGATTAATCTGGCTTTCAACGGTGTTATTCTTTGATTTTGTCAGAACACATTCTAGACATAAGAACCAAACATCGGCTCATTTACGGGACTGTCTGAAAAGCCTATCTTTACTGGAATTTATTGCGTTTGACCAAGGGAGGTGTCTCTGATGACGCCTAAAAGCACGTCTTGAACAATACCAACCAGCAAATGGTTAAGGCATCGTGGGTGTAAACTTGAGGGATCATACGCAGCTTATGTCGAGCATTTGAATATCAGATATTATTAGAAATGTTCAGTTACACGCCATACGTCAATAGACTATGTGGTGATATCATCCTCTTACGAGCTACTGCCTCATATTCAAGACAAGAGTTTAAGCGGAGGTCGCGGTTTCACCTACGCTGAAAACGTTAACGGTTTCCCATCTTTCCGAATATTAGGACACTTCGAATAACTATATTTGATTCACAAAACTGTATTAAGTATTGTACCTACAGGATCTGCTTTTGAAGCTTAATTTGTTGATAAGGCCTCAAAGAGGAGAACGTGGCATTGTGTTTGTGTGTATTTTCATAGACGACAACAACAGCACAAGTTAACAGAAATGTGATGACGATCAGATTTTTACTGGGAACGTTAACTGCTAAGCGTCAACACATGGCTTTATATATATTTTTTTATTTATTTTGTTGGTGTTTTACGCCGCACTCAAGAATATTTCACTTAGACGACGGTGAACAACATCATGGTGGTAAGAAACCGGGCAGAGCCAGAGGAAACCCATGAGCATGCGTGGGACGCCAGCGAAAGCTGGGCTTGAACTGAAAGCAACAGCATTGGTGAGAGCTCCGGGGTCAGTACGCAGCACTTGCGCGCTAACTTTCCACTGAGGTTCTTTTGAGGTTTGCGTTAACGTTTAGCCGAAACCTAGATTGTAAGGAATAAATCCTTCTTAGTCAGATCGGCTTGATTCTTCGTGTCAATGATATGATAACTTTATACAACGTAATAGAATTGCTTCGCTATAAAGATGAACGCCGTATGCATATTCTCAACTCCAAAAGCTAAACCCAGACGCGTAAAGCACGACAGGCTTGGTCGTTTTCTAACGAATTCTTGCTGGATATAAGTTTTGTCAGTTTTCTGCAGAATATTACACTGGCTTCCTCCACATGTAAACCTCACCGTCGCCATATTTATGAACAACTATTGACCACGCCGTTAGACATCAATCGAATAAAGGAATACAACGTTTTCTTTTCATAGTATTACATGTGTAATGGCTTCGTCTCGTGCATCTCCTTCAGTTTAAATACATCGTACTTTAGTACGTGTAATAATGTGTATTAGCAATGGATCCCCACGATACATCGTGTGGGTTGTATAATGCTTTGCTGTGTAAAATATATCACATTTGTTGTATACTAGGCCTATAATGTTTTGCGCTGATACAGCCTGTGTGCTTGTATACTAGGCCTGTAATGGTTGGCGCTGATACAACCTGTGTGCTTGTACACTGGGCCTATAACGGTCTGCCCTGATACAGCCTGTGTGCTTGTATACTAGGCCTAAGTCAGCCTTGGTCCAGCCTCCCCAGCACGATATGCAGATAAAACCACTATAGCCATTAACGTAAGCAAAATAGTTCCACAACATGATGTTCTGTAGATTGGCCTTCAGACATTCCTGATAACCGACTATACAATTATCCCGATCCAAGGACATTGTCTGTTATAGAACGCTGTGAAGCTTCTATGATTCACAGGTTAATTGCCCATGGGTAGCAAGGCCAGTAGAAACCCAGAAAATACGAACAGTTTTGTGTGTGGCATGTATACAATATCCTGAAGTCATTCTTGAGTTGGTAATGTGTTCCAACCTGGCAACCCAAGCACCCCCCCTTCCCCCTCTTCCGTGTCAGTTCTCTACATCAGCTGTTCCCTTTCCGTCAGTCTAAGGCCACTGATCAGGGTAATGACCACGCTCTCATCGGATAAGTATTTGTTATTAAAAGCTACTTTGTGATCTGCGTAGACAGAAATTAAATCACTCTGCCCTATGAATTATGTAAGAATGATGATAACCAATGCAAATCTCGACAACAGGCAGCTGTTGTGGATGTGGTTGATCGTGCCCTAGGGGCTAACCGTCGAAAACACAGTCGGCCGTCTAGGGCTTGGGAAAGCAACTGACTTCATTTAAGAGCGCCATCCATCTCATCTGACTCAATTTGACGTGTCTCATACCAGGAATGACATTCAAACGATCTGTCTATGACTTTGGATCGGTCAAACTCATATGCAATCAACTAATGACTGTTTCAAAGGTAACTGTCACACGTTGGAGAAATTGCCTTATATTACAGGCGTATTTAGGTGCGTTTCTGAATACATTTACTTTCATTTAAAAGACATTCAACTGGAATCCGAGCCAGGTGATCTCAGCATTTTGTGCACTAGCATCCGACTGTGGCCTTTTTTGGCCCACAGAAGAGACTGATATATAATTGGTTACTGTCGTCCAACATTTTAAGCACATTCAAATACAGTATAGGTGAATCATCGCAGCATCTTCGTTTGGTGGTGGCTTTCTCGTGGCAGGCTTAAAGAGCGACAGTACACTAGTCTTCTAGTCGAATGTCAGTGTTTGCCAGTCCTCCCATCTAAACACCATTGGTGACATCTTGGGCAGACTAAGGCGACTGTAATAGTAGACTACTGAGAAATTATCTCTGATTAATAACGTTATGACCATTCCATACTGTATGTCATTACATCGAATTTTTCTGCAGTGCATACAAATTTTACAGAAAACAAACCACGTAAACAAGCGCAATAATCTCATGAATAGAACTATATCGTTGGGGCTGATTTCGAGCATAGATATGTACTCCTGTACATAAGGAAATTACTGTTTTTACCTGTGTTACTGAAAACATACTCGTTTACATCCTATTGTTTTTTATTCATGCCATCTTTGTACCTTCTGTTCATGATAGCAGTTCCAATGTTTGTGCTCAAAAACATGATTTTTTCTTCTCGGTTATTACGGTCACAATACGTGACTAATCACGCGACCGAGGGAAGTCACGTGACTGTCTATATGGGCCTACATGTCTAAATGACAAAGCCGTCCTGTAGCCGTTACTGACTGTTACCATAGATGTCGTAATGAAAGAGAAAAATGGGCTTGTGTCAAAAGAGCACACTTTCAAAAACTAGTAATCCCGGTGGAGGAAGGTTATGTGCCGCTGTCTGACGACGCCAGCTTCAATATGTGTATTTATGTGTGCTTGGATTTTACGTCGAGGAGTCCTTTGGAATGTATATGATATATTCTTTTGACAGAGCAAGTCCATGTCATCAAAGTGCTGGAACTGGAAAATCATGGCGAAGACACCAGACATGTCAGCTTTGATGATAAATGGACCTGTAAAAACGATGTTGTCTTTCTGTAGGACTAATTGTAAAGGGGCATACACAAACAGCCAAACCGTGCAAAGGGAGATTCCTTAATGGCCAGCAGAGAAGTAAGTGACTTCATTAGACAAAACTAGTGTTAGCTGAAGAGTGAAACTCGACAACGACAACAATAGAAACATTCACGCAATGAACAAATACGTCCGCCTCGGCCATCCGTGGCCGAGGGGAGTTAGCCCGCTAGTTCTGCGTTATGACCCAGGTGCCTCTCGCCAATGCGATCGCCGTGAAGTCAAGCACAGTTCACGCTGGCTTACTCTCCGACCATACGTGGGAAGATGCGCCAGTTACCTGCGGATGGTCATGGGTTTCCTCTGGGCTCTGCCTGGTTTCCTGCCACCATAGTGCTGGACGTCGTCGTATAAGCGAAATATTCTTGAGTACGGCATGAAACATCAGTGAAATAAATAAATAAATAAACTAAGTAGATTTCTTTTTCGGTTGTACTCACTGAGTATTTAGTAATTATGTAGTAGGGACTGGGAATTTTGAAAAAATTTTTGTCGCATTTAAGACAAAAACTGGTCCACAATGGTTTTAATTGATTGATAATTCAGTCACCATAATCTACGGCAATTAAAACAGTCCGTAAATGGTTCGTTGTGCCTTTCAGTTAGTTTGTCGGTTTGCCATTGTTTTAGATCATATCTTTTAACACATCATGTTTTTTACACATGTAATATTTACTTAGCGACAGATCTCCGTGCACAAGATCTCAGAACAAGAAATACTAAAAGGAATCTCACAGTTATTGCGGATTCGCATGGAGGGATAGCAGTCGAGAAGGTAGGCGCCTTGTGTTCCATATATCTTTTTTGTTGTAGTAAAGCAGACCATGTCTAATGGTGATCAGGTTCACTTAACTATTATATAAAACGTGAAAAATTGCATGTAAAGCAAATCCGCAACGTAACTAAAGATACTTGCGTGACACGGGAATACATGTAAAAGAGAGGGAGGTTACGTTGTTCAGTACGTTGGAATTCAGAAGAAGAGAAGAATTTTTATTGCATTGTTTAGGACTATTTGTAGATGACTTGCTCTAGATTGGGATGGGGTATACACTATAGCATAGCATAGACAGCTATGCGCCTTTTATGTGAGAAAGTTGTGCAGTTATTTGCCAAAGGCTGTTGGCTTACAGATTCCTACAGCCATAAAGTTAACTGCGGTCATATAACTGGCACATTTTTGTGACGGTATGAAACATTAATAAGTCCTATCATGTCCGTTATCATAAGAGTAAATGGTAATACTGTACTTGTGCTACTTCATTATTTTAATATGGCAGTAGTCTAACTTTCCCACTTTTTTGAACTGTTAGCCTTCACCTCAAGGTGCTCCCACAAATACATTTGCAGATTCGTGGTTGCAAGAATATTATGTCATACATCAGTATTATATTTGTTATCTTTGCTTTGGTGTACTGGCAGTGGTGCATTAAATCTGAAAAGTATACGACAGATAGTAAAAAATGAGATGTTGCTTTGATTTGGCGATAACTTTTGTCATTAATAAGTATCGTGCCTGTTGTTATCATCATTTGAAAATAGATAATGCTTAAGAACGGTGCTTTTGCCTATAGGATGGGGTCTGCATAATTCATGGCGTAAGTTGCTGGATTTGGAAGACGAATTAATACGCTTAAAGCGTTGTAGACGGCAGTTTGTTTTCCACTATGCATACTGCCCACCAAACTCCACCCAGTCTCCATCCATGTCAGTTAAGTGTAATGGTCAAAGTGGAAATGCATATAGAAAGTCTTCCCTGACTTATATAAACACAGCCTAATGTTTGTTACCATGAGAAATATATTGAAAGTGCACTGGGATACCCTCACTCTCGTATACCGCTCTCTGTAGTATCTGGGATAATTCGCTTGGGAACGGCTTCAAAAAAGAAAGGATAGCTGGTAACAGTGGGTATATTGAAGACCCAACCTTTAAGCCCGTCCCGTTTATACAAACCATTCATAAATCAACACCGATCAAGTACTTTGTACGCCGGTCAATGTCCAAGAATAAATAGAATTTGGGTGGTAGATGAGAGTCCAGAAGCCTGAAAGACTCTCAATATTCCACTGCTGTTTGAAGAGCTCTGATGTTTTGGTACAGAATGCTAAATGAACCAATGATATCGGATAACAACGTCTAGACGGATTGTGGTGAAAGGAAAAGGTACAGATGGACGCCTTACTTTTTGTGTGATACCCGCTTAAAGGATCTATCCTTGGCTTTCGAACCTGTGATTTTGTTGAGACTGAGCACTATTTATCGTCACGAAATGTCACTTTTGTATCCATGTATACGCATACAACGCCTTTAGCAGCATTCGAATCAATCCACTTAGCCAATACAAAGAAAATGAACGATTACATGTAAGAGAGTTGATATGAATAAATTATATAGTCTCTGCCTTTATTTGCACTGTTCAACACTGAATTTTTGTACTATGCTACAAGCAGGATCGAAGCCCTTTTTATTTTGAAAACTTGAAGAGAAATTTCCGCACATGGAAAAAAAGCTTAAAGCGAATTCTGGATACCGTGGGCTTCAAGTTTTCCTCCTAAGGCCAATGGTGAGTATTGTGCCCGAAATGCAAATCTGAAGGCTCGAAAAAGACATATACGTATCTGGATGTTGTGCCCAGGCAACCACTTTAATTCCCAGAGGAGGCGATGGCCAAACCACATTTCATACACTTATTATTTAGAAGCAACATTTTGTTTGTCATTTGTGAGAATGTACTCATCATGCAACAATTAATAATAAAATCATACTGGGCCGGACGCCGTACATATCAAGAATATTTTACTTATACGACGGATTCCAGCATTATGGTGGGACAGAGCTGGGGGCGAAATCAACGATCATCCGCAGGTTGCTGAAAGATCTTCTCACGTACGGCAGGAGAGTAAGCCAGCGTGGTCTGGGTTTGAACTCTCAGCGATCGCATTGGCGAGAGGCACTCTATATATAGCCCGTGGTAACCATTTCCGTGCCTGTATTTAAATTGTATCGAGGCACGACACGTGACTGCCCGTGGGACTATCTCTGTAATCGGGTCCACATCTCTATTGTCGTCACAGGCAGCCGTTATGCATATTGGAAAGGAAAATGCCATTATGTCAAGTCTGCAGACTTGTTAAAAAAACGAAAATCCTCGAATCCGATTATTGGAAGAAGCTGCGCTATACAGCTGTCTGACGACGCCAGCATCGAAGATAATTGGCCCGTAAGGCAGAAATAGCGATGCCTTTCTGTGCGACGAATTTTGCACAGGCAGGCACAAACAGTCGGTAAATAAGGGACCCTACTTGGAGCCTTGCGTTTACTTATTGGACAAATTCGTCCGTTTCTTTATCAAAGTTATATCTCATGGTTAATCCTGTTCTTTCCGCGACATGGCTGCAGGCTCAAGATTGCCGAAGTGGCCTTAAGGCATAATTGCGCATTTACTTATCAATCTTCTGTCAAACGGCTGGACTGAAGCCTCATTAGCACAGTCTTCCACGTCCATTCAATATCTGATAATTATTGACTTGTTACAGAACACAAGGGATTTTTCCCTACTGCAATTTTTCTGTTAGTGCTGTTATTTCAACATTTTTGACAATAATCGGTGCAAACTGATTTTGATTGATTATTCTTTTGTTTTCCATTCTCTACATGATGTAAATGTACTGATGTAATTCTGTTCAGCCGGGACTGAGGACTTCCATTAATCGGTCGTTCTGTTTGTCAGCGGGTTGGCCGGTCGGCCAGAATTTCCACATCATATTCTTTATCACCGGCATTTTATCATTAAAGGAGAAGGAAATATAAAAACAATGCCAAAATCAGATGAAAGGGCGTGAACATTTATTTGCAGATATAGTCTTTAATATTGATTTCACTCACTCAAGAGGAAAGATTATTTGAAAATATTTTTGTATGGTGGTTACTACATCTGGGATATATTTTCTTTGCATAATGGTGTTCTAAATAAGGATGTGAGGCATGTCTAATAAATGTATCTGAGTGTAAATTAGTTGTTTCTGTTCAATTATTTGATTTATTTGATTGGTGTTTCACGCCGTACTCAAGAATATTTCACTTATACGACGGCGATCAGCATTATGGTGGGAGGAAACCGTGCACACCTTCCCACCTACGACCGGAGAGGAAGCCAGCATGAGCTGGACTTGTTTCTATTCAAACATGTGCATTTATTCTGAATTATTATAATATATATGAATATATTAAAAATACACAAATGATCAAAATCCTGGTTGAACACATTTGTGATAAGAAAAAACCAAACTCCAGTGCAAATCTATTTATTAAGTATGTGTAACATAGTCATTTATAGCTTTATTACGACAATATACACCATAGGTGATCCATGTTCATGTTTTCGTCTCTTTTGAACATTCATATGGGTCATGCACTGAATAAG
This sequence comes from Acanthopleura granulata, assembly GCA_016165875.1. Taxonomy (NCBI): domain Eukaryota; kingdom Metazoa; phylum Mollusca; class Polyplacophora; order Chitonida; family Chitonidae; genus Acanthopleura; species Acanthopleura granulata. The sequence continues at coordinate 7,338,983 of JABBOT010000080.1, read as the reverse complement.
GACCTGTGTGCTAGTCCACACGAAATCCTATACAAGGGGTATCGCAGCTGTTGCGAATTTTCGGAATATAGCCCGGAAGGTTATTATTTGCTCCATCCCATACATGCCTTGTGAAATATGAAGAAATGAGCCCACATGCCTGAGGATCAAGGAGAGAGGAGACCATTGTTTATCTGAAATCCAAAAATGAAAGAAATTCGTTACGAGATCATTTTGTCTGAAGATTGTTGCAGATAACGTGCCTTTGGCCATTGTGTGATCCGCATTGAGACTGTTTTGTGTGTTTAATGAGGAAAAAGATCGTCAGTTTCTTACCAAATGTCGGTGGTTCGTCCGAGAATCCGTTTCCCCCAATCCCAACACTGAGATCGATCTATGCACACAGTTTTTAAAATAAAGCATGTTTTCTTTTGTAATGCCATGAGACTAAATAACTGCATTTTGCGTCTGCGTGTTTCTTATCTCTGGCTTACGTGGAGAGTTTGGGGTTTGGTGTACATTCAGTGGTGTAATATAACTGGTGAGTGTCTGATAGATGCAGAGCATGATGTGTTGCTTACATTCCGCTTTTATTTCGTCATTAATGATTAACCTGCCTTGCTTTATCGCCATATGAAACTGGATAATGCTGAAGAATGGATCTTTTAGCCCATACGATTCAGCTTGCATAATTCATGACGACAGTTGGGTGTGGAAGGTGAATTAATATGCCTAGGGCATCATCCATGGTAGTTTGCTCAACGATGCAAGTTGTCCAGTAGGCTCCACCTAACTCCCACCCGGCGTTTTTAATATCTCTGTGTGATATCTGAGATATTTCACTTGGGAATGACTGGTAAAAGTTATTTATAAAAACCACTCTTAACCCGACACCAACTAAGGAGGGTACAGACCGGCCAATATCCAAGAATCAATAGAATCACAAAAGCCCACAAAGGACTCTCAGCTGTCTTAAGGGGTATGGTGATCCAAGACAGAACGTCAATAAAGCGCTGATATTGGAAAACAGCGTCTTGACAGACTGTGGTAAATAGAAAAGAATGTTGAATGTCATGCCTCATTTTAAGTGTGATCCCGCTTTAAACGTTTTATGGCTACTTTTGGAAACTGTGAACTTTTTCTCTGGGCCCGTGTTCTATATGTCGTCACGCAATGTCACTTATATGTACAGGCATATATATATAAGCGTCGTGCTTGAAATTTTAGAGACAACCCATTAACACGATGGCAATATTAATGAGACGCATTTCAGACAATGATGAGAGTAGAATTGAAATCATTTTTGCACTTGAAACTGCAGGAGATTTATCCTCATCTGTAGAATGTGAGGAGAAAATGTTAAAAGGAAGTCTTTTACTTTGAATATCAAATGTCCCATGGCTATTTCTGTGACATTAGCTGAAACCTCATTTTAAAGTAGAGTAGTTAAAGCAACATGAAAGCTGAAGATTGACTTAAGGTCATTGTTCTTGTGATGGAAAGGGCGCTGATAAACCTTAAATACGCATGTAACACGCACTCACAAAAAGTTGCTAATATTTTTGTAAATTTTATATCGATTTGTTTTGATTATCATGTTACCTTTATTTTTTTCCAGATTTTAAAAAATCTATACTCCTCTCAGTTCACGTTTCACCATTGGATTCATCCAATCATGACCGTCATCTGTCTTTGGGTTTACGTCGAGAATGGCCTAATCTAGACTTGTGTGTGTTGAATGGACATTGTCCCCTCAAAAAAGTGGGCTCGGTCTTATTTTCAAATGTAAATAAAATGTTTTCAGTGAAAAATGGCCAAATCATATAAACGGTATTAATTTTGAACTTCAATTTCAATCTGACAAATAATTATTGATGTAATGTCCTTATTATTCGAGCTGGTTGAACCCATATATCCTTCGTTCGAAGATGCCTTGTTTCCGGCAAACGTTCTCTACAGGTGACAAAGATAGATCTAAGAGAAAAAGAGGTCGAAACATTATAAACAAATAAAGGCTGAGGCACGATTACTGTTCAACAGGATGCTGGAAAAGTGTGGTATATCAGTTCTTATCTCACGGCTCTTTACTTCTCTACGCGTTGTCTGCCTGGTTCCCGACATACGAAAGCCAGACATATGACATATCAAAATGGGGACACAATACAATACAAACGAAGTCTCGACCTAGGAGAAAATTTGCCTCTAAGGATTGAGGATTCATCATCTACAACTGCGACCAGACTCCCATACTCCGCGAAGTGCAAGTTTTTAGGGACTACAATGTTTCGACACACTTAAAAACTTACAGTGAAGTCTTCGTTTTTGGCTAAGGCCGCTTGTCATCCGTGAGTTGGCATCTCTCGTCACCTGATCTAAAATCCATAGAGACACTTTCGGCGCGCACGTGACACCATCACACTATTAGAACAAGAGCCAGTCAGCCATATTGCAGGCCTGTTCATATGGCCTGTTATAGTCGGTGTACCTCAGTGTGGCGGTCAAAACTAGGTTATGTTATACACGATCTGTTGTTATTTTTATAACTGTAATTCAGAGAAAACCAGCATTTCATTACTTAAATAGAGTTAAGACTTACAGCTAAAGATCTGGCTTTGCTGGATAAAGCTATGTATGCATGTTATGGGTGAAACATTGCGATTGGTGTAAAACCGTAATTATTCATTTACATCCATTTTGCGTTTGCGCACCCTCGAACCGGTCCAGTTTCTGTTGCTTAGATGTTAATTAAAAATCAGCAAGTTTCTCCGTTGTAAGCAATTTACTGTTACTGCCCTGTCGTATGGAATTCAATTATACAACAGCCTGTCTGCAACCCTACTGTGAAGAGGTTGGTTCACCCCTTGTCACAGAACTAAAACCGTTGCTTCTGGATAAGGCTGTTCGTAGTGGAGAGTAGTTCTTCCTCCTTGTTTAACCCGGCTGGAGTCCCAGCTTGTTTTGTACCAAAGCCGACTCCGCGGAGATCAATTAGCGACACCTGTGGCCTGATCTAAGTCGATAATTAGTCTATCAGGCACTGTTGGTGTCTTTTAATGGCGAGCTGGCTGATTTATCTCTAAGGCGGGATGACAGTGGAATGCTATTCGATTGTTGCATACATGTATAACTGGGCGATTTTGTGCAGCTCTGAACAGCACAGAGCAGGTGATTTCGGCTTCGTCAGCAAGGTGCTTCACAGACTGGTACATGGAACAAATTGGCATCAACATATCAAGTACAGGATCAAGCTTGATATATAAGGGATAAAGAGAAGCTGGAATCCACTGGGTTCTTCTGGACTGAGCAAAAAGCCTGAGGTAAACCTTCATCACTGGATAATATGATATTGAAGCTGGCGAGTGCTATAGCGAAAGACATCATTTCAACCGTTTTCTCAAATTATATCATTTTCGAAAGAATGTAAAGACTACAGCACAGACAGTAAAGCCAGAACAGAGACGACGCTGTGATAGTTGGCAAATGGTCACGCGTTACTGGTGAAATCCGGCGTCTTGTCAATTTACCCCAGCTGGGGTTTTATTTAGTTAGGATTTATAACTGTTCATTCAAGCGTTTAAGAAGTAACAAGGTAAACGCCCCCTAGCACCGTGGTTTAAGCAGAATTAGGTGAACAAAATACAATGATGTCAAGTGCAGTTTTTTCCTGCATTGTCTAGAATTACTCAAAGTGCTACGTTGTCATCACATTTAACACATGTATACACAATAACATCAAGATATACTGTTTACGCATTTACGAGAGCATTCCCAAATAATGAATTTTGGAACTGAGCTAAAAATTTTGTTGAATATCCCATCGGGCCTTGAAAACCACAGGGAAATAAACCAAACATATCGTTGATATAAAACGTGCAAGCAAGACAATATGCACCGCGTTAGTGCAAAAGCCTCATAACATTCCGCAAAATGCATTTGCCCATAAAAGAAAAATGACAAAAGTATAAGGACAATTACGTAAAGACAAGGGTACATGTGGGTACTGAGTTTAAAGTGAAAGACAGCTCATGGTCTAAGTTAAATTTGCCCAAATGGTTGGATAATATCATGTTTATTTCCGTAAAGTAGTCTTTCTAACAGCTACTACGACAGCGCAAACTGGCATCTGATCGTGCTCTGTCGCCTAGCACGAAGTGCTGCCACCCTGTCTGAGCTGTGACTTAATTGTTCTGAGCGTGGAACATTCTTGTCGCCTGAGACTATAGTAAGCTGCCTGGGTTGTCTTTGCAACTTCAGTATATATGCCAATTTATAACATAAAATGATCAAAAAACTTACTTTGCTACAACACAATGGTCCGGAAATGCTTTGCAGTGTTGTTCACACATGTACTTGTTATGATTAAAACAGTGTGCTGTCCCTATGTTATTACAAGTTATTACATTGACAGAGAGATCAGAACATTTACGTCAGAGCTCATAAACAGCTGATATCTCCAATCACTCATCAGTCTAAAAGCATGGATACCTCCAGATTCTCAGTCGACAGCTGAATACTTCACACTTCAAATAAAGACAATTCAGCAACGAATTCATACAATTTCAAACAGGCTTTTACAGTCAATAGAGAATTTTGGAATCTTTTTAATGAACAGTACCTCAGTCATGAGCTGTCTTTTAAAAATTTGTAATTGAAATGGTTTCGGTGTGTGATAAGTTAGTTTGTTTCAGAGATCACACGTGGCAATACACTAATTATGACACCCAGGATAGCTGTTTGTTGAAATGTAAATCCAAACCTTGAGCCTGTCTGAATTACTATCCCCTCGTCTGATGACTGCGTATGACCCTACAGTCCACCTTGTCTCATTATAAGAAACTAAAGAGAGCGTTGCCTAATATTTATGTTTCAAAACGTCATTAAAAATGGAGACATGATCAGACACATTCAAGTAACTGTCTTTGAATAGAAAACACAAGTCTCATATTACTAAAGGAAAATGCACCCCTTAACCTTAGCGGATCATAAAGCAAATGTTTTTCGATTTCATCGTATAAAAACACGATTCGGTCGCTGTAACACAGATCCAGAGCACCTAGTCCTACGTACCAAAATGGAGATTAGACTATGCGTTTTATGGTTAACTAGAAATTCTGATTCATTTTTGGATATTTCCGAACGTGTCGCGTCTTAATCTTGTCATACCAAGCAGGAAGCCTGAACTGTCCATGGAAAACTTTTCGATATTTTTAAACAAGCAATGTCTCTCACCCTACTACCACCGCCTTTTTGTTTCACAGGTTTATTCTCTTTATATATCTTATTGGTTTTGAATCGAGGCACAACGCAGGGGAACGAGAAACACTAAACAACGGAACAAGAATTTATGTACTGTTAATTATCTTAGAGGTATTTACCGGATAAAATGATAAAACAGGCGTCCATTCTACCTGTGTTTGATTGCATTTTGTCAATTTTGTCTTCGTTATTTACTAATGAGCTTTTGGGGGGAAATGCTGAAAATGATTAAGATTAGGGATGTATTTTGCAAATTAAAACCATTGTGCAATTATAACTGTATTTCACAATCCTTCAGCAACCAGCTTGTAACAAAAAAACATTTAATGATTAAACCGGATCACACATTCCCAGCATGCAAAGTGCTTACTAATATTTTAATAGTTATCTTAGTAAACAGATCAACACAGCGATAAGCCTTATGTGGTGTATAAGTTCAAAAGGGCCAATATCTCACAAATGATTTACTTTTAATTAAAATTATGTTGTTTTTTCTGTGATGCTTTTGGGAAACCCATGAAACAAACAAATCCAACATCAATGACAAAAGTCAACGTTAAGAATTCAATATTGATGCAACAAAAAATTCTCACATTCAGAAAGACTTGACATTTTCTGCGTAGGTTTTGTCTGTAAATCTATAAGACTATTCACGCTGATAAAAAGACCAAGATCCAAGCTTTTTGCCAATAGGCCAGATACACTGCATGATAACGTCGATGATGTTAGATTTATAAATGGCCAACAGTTTGTGACACAAACCTTTGATGCTAGCTCTCGGGCGTTTTCCTACACTAACAGACTCAGTCTATGTTTCAAACTGAAATCTTACTTTAGCACAAAAATTCGGTGTTCTCGCAATCCATTAAGAAATCGTGGTTCAAGGGAGTGCCCGTCAAAATGCCGCAGAGAATGCTAACGTCAAAGCAGGAGTGAGTGGGATTTATCTTGGCAATCGCCACATGTCGGGCGGTGTTTAGATCTCCATGTATCTGGCATTGCTCGCGGCTGGACTTGGGGTTGTTGTCAACTGTGTTAATAACATACAACTTTGAAGGGTTTTCTGGCTTAGTCGTAACATGAGGGCCTGAAACTGAAAAAAAATTGACAATAAAAACAGTTTTCATCCAATTGTATCCTGTGTCACGTTAGGCGCCATTAGTGATATTGAAATACCATCTGACTAAAATACAAACGCTATATATGATACCCACATGAAGTTGTCAAAATTTAACATGAATATAATCCCTACAGCTGCCATGATTCTGAAACACACATGTATTATTTCCCGTTACCGCGGGCAGTAACTATCCCTTTGTAAGACCATTGTTTAAAAAATTTAAACAATTTCTAAAATGATTTGCTGGTCAATGGGCTAACAGAGTATGCAGTTTGACAGTATTACTTCATATTTCCATGTCACAGCTTTACTATCACTACATTTTTGTTCTGGCCATTTGGATCTTACAATTTGAATTGTTTGTACCATTTTGTCAAAATTTGTACATGTAACGTGTTTCACACTGTAACAAATTTATCTTTCTGCATGAAAGTCATCACTCATTGTTACGACAGAGGGGGTGACATATCTCCTTAGAAAAAAGGAAATCCCTTCACATCTCACCGCTGTGAAGTAAAGATTATGTCTTGCTGGGTTACTAAGGTGTTTCCACAAATTGTTGCTGTTTCTTGAGATTAATGTCACAATAAACCCAACCGGGGACGAGAAGAAGGGAAGGCATGAGATGAGGTCACGGGCATCGAACATACAAACAGTTGTTACTGGCCGTCGTACTCGCGAGGGAATAACGTCACGGTGCAATCAGTAGGATCCTAGTTTTACTCCTGGAAAGTTGTTCGATACACGATCCTTGAGTACCGGGCAAATTTAGAAGCAAATCAACAGAAACAGCTGTTCCTTAACGAGAACAATTGAAAGGGTTTCCATTAACCGACTAATCTTTGCTGTCGCGACGCGACCAACGCCTGTTGTATAAGAGGTCAATGGTTGAATGACAGAACAAACATCGTTCGTCACCAGAATCCGATTTATTAACAGCAGGGTTTTGGCCAGAATGCCTGCTTTATCAACCAGTCCACAGCTCAAATGACCCTCTAAGGCATATTATAGCGTACTTAAGCACTTCGTTTGAAATTTCTGTGGCACGCCATTCTTTAACTAATCTCTGCAGTTCTCAGTGCTCTTTTCAAAGAGCACCCCTACTAACTCAATATGCATCATGTATTACCAGATTATGCTTCTTCAGTTTAGCAAATTATAATTCATCTCTTTAACAGATAATAGCTGATTTCTTCATTAAATTGGGGTTTTTTTATCATGGCTGATTTGTCTGTCAGATCACAGTTTGTCTGTTTACCAAACCAGGTTTCTTCTGTTCACGACATCGCGCGTTATGGGTTTACCAAATCATGCATCATCTGTTGACCTCGCCAGACTTCATCTTTTTACCGATCACATTTGCCTTTTTCCCAAATCATACTTTATCTGTTTTCCACCTTATCCTTGATTTGTTGACCAGAGCATGCTAAATTCATTTCCTTGCCATGATTTATTTCTCTGGAAGTTGTTTCTTCTGGATAATAAATTATGCTTTGTCCGTTTAGCTGTTTACTTGATTATGCTTCATCTGTTAGCTATACAGCATTAGGTAAATTAACTTCATGGCTCCTCATGATTTTTAAATGAATCTTCACCTTGAAACGTTAAATTAAGACGAAAGCCTGGAATAGATTATGTCTGAGCAATGTTGAGACAACCTCGATGCTCATCGGCAAAACTCTTCAAGGCACACGTTCGCATCTCTTTGTCTTTTTGTAAATGACACTTTATTTTTTGTAATTTTCTGGTTTTACTGAAAAGAACCCAACATTATATATCGAATTATAGACGCCATATTATAGCATGAGTCCGCCGTGAGCAGTATTGCAGAATGTATACTGCGTCAATATAATCTCTGTTGATGAACCAGTTAGTTACTCCATCAGGAAAAGCTTCAGAAGTGGCCGGTGGGGTGGTCGTGTGGGACCTAATCCCACAGACACATGTCTGTGGTTGTACGGCCTGACTGTCAAAACCCTGCTAAAATGATGTCACTGCCTAACAGAAACTCGCAAAAGGACAAAAAACGCTATACAAATATGCCCAGGGAATGCGGTGCCTTTTGCGTGAAAGGGTCGAAAGCCGATATTCTCTTGTGACTCTTGTCCATGTATCTATGTAGTGTGATTATAGTTGGACGTGCAAGGCAATATTCTGACAAGAACTTGGGGAGAGGCAGAAGGGGCAGTGGTATTGAAGTATACGCTTATAGAGAGCACGTACAACGCCTCGTCGCTTCTGGAGAGCTACCCTATGTATATATTTGAACAGTAATAAGTCATCTCATATGCCAATGTGGCAAACTGACACCCACTGGTGGAGTACATCTATTAGATATACATGGCCGTCAACACGCCAAGCACGGTTCTTCTTGCACCTGTGGGATACCTCAAAGACTCCAGATGATGTAACGATATTACTCTCATTTGTGTTTGTCCGCAGAGTCTGGTTCCTCTATCAGGCTATATCAACGTCTATATGCATATTTACACTAATTCCTATCTCCCTAGTCTGATAACACACTATAAAACCCTAGAATCACCATTGGCTCATAATAAAAAAGTGAAAGAGAGCATTGTCTGTAATCGATGTTTGAAGACGTCGTTACAATGGATACAAGGTCATACACATGTTGGAACTGTCTTTGAATGCAGATGTCAATTCCTATGTTAATGAGGGAAAGTGTGGTCGTGACCTTAGCTAATCACAAAACATAGGTCTGTCGTTTAGTGGTATAAAAACAAGATTCCATCTCTATAAAATACATTCAGACCTGTCCAGCACAACCTATAAATATGGAGTGAGATTTTGAGTTGCATGCCTGAAAAGACTGGCCGATTCATTTTGAGATATCCAAAACGTGTTCCGTCTTTTTGATGTTATCATACCAAGTAGAAATCCCAATGAACTTTGACTAGAAAGCTTTTCGATATGTTTAAAAAGGCGGTCTCCCACCTCACTCCCACCACCATCTTGCTTCACTGATTTATTCCCATTAAATCCGGAGATATCTTATGAGACTTGATTAACCTGGAATAATAGGGATCAAGCCAAGGCAGAGCCCAAGGAGGCGAAGAACATTAAGTGCTGGAGCGATTTCTTATTGTTAATTATCTTTACTCTTATTACTCGATCAATTGATAAAACAGACGCCTATTTTGTGTACCGTTTTGGTTATCTGTTTTGTTTTTTCAACCATGCCTTTAGTTAATTATTCACTTATTCGTTTTTTGTCATGGAATGCTAAGCAAGGCTAAAGATTAGTAAGACAAGGGATGTCGTTTTCCAAATTGAAACTAGTAAAAAGTTATAGGGGCATTTCATCAAGCTAACAGAACCGGAATCAAGCGGTGTAAAAACTAAACTGCTAGATGATGGAGATAGAACACATTAAGAACTTCCAGTTTAAGGCATGGGCTATTAAAATCGCGTTTGAAGAGTTCTCTGGCCATTCTACTGAGTATGAAAACAATCTTCATCTTCTGTTACGCCATGTGCATTTGGTGATGTTCACATAAGATCGATCGGAATAAAATATTAATGACCTACATGACACCCACATTTCTTCCATAGTTCTAAACCAACAATGTGATTTTTACCGTTAACCGTAAGTTTTGTAAGATAACGGTTAAAATTTTAAACAATTTATAAAATCATTTGCTGACCAGTGGTCAGGAGAAATGCCCAAAGGAATCAGCATTTTGACAATGCTACTCTATGTTCCATGTCAAACTTTCGCTCCACTTCTTTGTTCTCGCCATTTTGCGGTTACCATTTTAATTGCATGTGTCATTTTATTTGAACCATTTTGGCTTTAGAAGCATTATGTACTAATTACGCATAGAAATTCGGGTAAAGTTCGCTTTGATTTTACCTTAGGTTTTCTCCTAACTCCTAACTAAGCTTATATCGTTTTTGCCTAATCGTTACCACGGATTTTTGTGAAAGCGTAGATGACAAACATCCTTATGAAAATGATGTCCCTTAAAATCTCTCCGGAAGGCCCCAAAGTGAAGATAATGTCTTGTTGGGTACTAAGGTGTTTATACAAGTTGTTGTGGCTTGAGATTAATGTAAAAACGAATCCAACCCGGGATCAGAGGGAGGAAGTTCATTAGACTTAGGTGTCTTAGCCATCTAATACACAAACAGTTGTTGTTGTCCTTGGGCGTCGCGAGGGAATGACGTCACGATGCAGTCAGTCTCATCCTGGTTTTAATCCTAGACGGCTGTTCGATACACCATCCGTGAGCAGCGGATAAATTTATCAGCAAATCAACACAAACAGCTGTTGTCCAGAGTCCCTCCTTTATCAAACACTTCTCAGCACAATGGCCCTCTAAAACATTCACGTCAGGGCTAAGTTTGAACATTTTGTAGCACGCGTTGCATCAGTTAATCTTTCCAGTTGTCGAGATGTCGGAATACACCGCTACTGGCTCAGTGTGCCTCATCTGTTACCTGGTTATGCTTCTTCTGTTTACCAGATGAAGGTCATCTGTTTATCAGATAGAACCCTATTTCTTTACTAAATCGTTTTTATTTGTTTTGTCATGTTTTATTTGTCTGTCAGGTTGTACTTTATCTGTTTTCCAAATCATGCTTTATTTGTTCACCAAATCATGGTTCACTTGTTTAGGAACTCATGGTTCATCTGTTTGTTAACTTTTGGCTCATATGTTTATACTTTATCTGTTAACGAAATCATGGCTCATATGTTTACGACATCATGTTTTATCTGTTTATAAAGTCATGGTTCATATGTTTACTACATCATGCTTATTCTGTTTACCAGAGCATGTGTTAACCTTATGATAACCGATCACATCCGGTCTTTTTGCCACATCGTGCCTCATCTGTTTGCCGAACCATGATTTATCTTTTGATCAGAGCATGTTTGATTCAATTCTTTACGAGACCAAGCTTGTTTCCAATATCATGTTATTAACCTTATGATACTTTACCTTTTTACCGATCACATTCGGTCTTTTTGCTACATCGTGTTTCATCTGTTCGCCAAACAATGATGTATCCGTTGATCAGGGCATGTGTAATTCATTTCTTGCGAGACCAAGTTTGGTTCTAGTGTCATGTTATATTTAGAACAGATGAGAACAGATTTATTTAAACAATGACAGACAGGCACGGGACAGTACGCATTCAAACAAAACTCCACAAGGATGACATGAACATATAATAACAAAATCATGAGCTGTAGGAGGTAGTTTTTCTGAATTTACTTGCAGCAAATAAATATTTCCACAGTTTCAGTGATACAGATACAGCTACACAGCTGATTTTATAAATCAGCTCCCATCCTCCTTGTCAGTTTGGAAAGAAACATCTTCAACTTAAAATATTAAATTAAAATGAGAAGTCGTTACAATGGATACAAGGTCATACACATGTTGGAACTGTCTTTGAATGCAGATGTCAGTTCCTATGTTAATGAGGGAAAGTGTGGTCGTGACCTTAGCTAATCACAAAACATAGGTCTGTCGTTTAGTGGTATAAAAACAAGATTCCATCTCTATAAAATACATTCAGACCTGTCCAGCACAACCTATAAATATGGAGTGAGATTTTGAGTTGCATGCCTGAAAAGACTGGCCGATTCATTTTGAGATATCCAAAACGTGTTCCGTCTTTTTGATGTTATCATACCAAGTAGAAATCCCAATGAACTTTGACTAGAAAGCTTTTCGATATGTTTAAAAAGGCGGTCTCCCACCTCACTCCCACCACCATCTTGCTTCACTGATTTATTCCCATTAAATCCGGAGATATCTTATGAGACTTGATTAACCTGGAATAATAGGGATCAAGCCAAGGCAGAGCCCAAGGAGGCGAAGAACATTAAGTGCTGGAGCGATAACTGTCTTATTGTTAATTATCTTTACTCTTATTACTCGATCAATTGATAAAACAGACGCCTATTTTGTGTACCGTTTTGGTTATCTGTTTTGTTTTTTCAACCATGTCTTTAGTTAATTATTCACTTATTCGTTTTTTGTCATGGAATGCTAAGCAAGGCTAAAGATTAGTAAGACAAAGGATGTCGTTTTCCAAATTGAAACTAGTAAAAAGTTATAGGGGCATTTCATCAAGCTAACAGAACCGGAATCAAGCGGTGTAAAAACTAAACGGCTAGATGATGGAGATAGACCACATTTTCAACTTGAAAAAAATTTAAACGTAGATTTAGCTCAGCAAATTGAGACACTGTGGCCGCATTTGACAACGAAGTGGATATGGCTTTGAGATCATAGTTCAAAAAGTCGAAAGTAAAAAAGAAATGATTTACTTTCAGTTAAGTCTATATTTGTTTTTGTTTTCCCTTCCGGCGTGTTTGGTAAGCATAAAACAGAAAACTCAACCACCAATGCGAAAAGTAATTGTTAGGAACTTAGTGATGAAGTAAGAAATAAGTTCCCATTCGGTAAGATTTAACATTTTGTTTCTAGCTTCTCTCTGTGAGCTTGCCCCATCTTCAATCCAGTCTTTCTAGCAATAGATACACTGTATAATAACGCCGACAATGTTAGAGTTGTATAAGGCCTACCTTTCAGGACAGAAATCTTTGATGTTTATAGCTCTTTGGCGTTTTCATACCATAGTCTATTTTTTCGAAATAAATTCTGCCTTCAGCACAAACAGCCGGTGTCCACACAGTCGGTCAGCAGAAGTCCATTAAGAACTTCCAGTTTAAGGCATGGGCTATTAAAATCGCGTTTGAAGAGTTCTCTGGCCATACTGAGTATGAAAACAATCTTCATCTTCTGTTACGCCATGTGCATTTGGTGATGTTCACATAAGATCGATCGGAATAAAATATTAATGACCTACATGACACCCATATTTCTTCCATAGTTCTAAACCAACAATGTGATTTTTACCGTTAACCGTAAGTTTTGTAAGATAACGGTTAAAATTTTAAACAATTTATAAAATCATTTGCTGACCAGTGGTCAGGAGAAATGCCCAAAGGAATCAGCATTTTGACAATGCTACTCTATGTTCCATGTCAAACTTTCGCTCCACTTCTTTGTTCTCGCCATTTTGCGGTTACCATTTTAATTGCATGTGTCATTTTATTTGAACCATTTTGGCTTTAGAATCATTATGTACTAATTACGCATAGAAATTCGGGTAAAGTTCACTTTGATTTTACCTTAGGTTTTCTCCTAACTCCAAACTAAGCTTATATCGTTTTTGCCTAATCGTTACCACGGATTTTTGTGAAAGCGTAGATGACAAACATCCTTATGAAAATGATGTCCCTTAAAATCTCTCCGGAAGGCCCCAAAGTGAAGATAATGTCTTGCTGGGTACTAAGGTGTTTATACAAGTTGTTGTGGCTTGAGATTAATGTAAAAACGAATCCAACCCGGGATCAGAGGGAGGAAGTTCATTAGACGGTGTCTTAGCCATCTAATACACAAACAGTTGTTGTTGTCCTTGGGCGTCGCGAGGGAATGACGTCACGATGCAGTCAGTCTCATCCTGGTTTTAATCCTAGACGGCTGTTCGATACACCATCCGTGAGCAGCGGATAAATTTATCAGCAAATCAACACAAACAGCTGTTGTCCAGAGTCCCTCCTTTATCAAACACTTCTCAGCACAATGGCCCTCTAAAACATTCACGTCAGGGCTAAGTTTGAACATTTTGTAGCACGCGTTGCATCAGTTAATCTTTCCAGTTGTCGAGATGTCGGAATACACCGCTACTGGCTCAGTGTGCCTCATCTGTTACCTGGTTATGCTTCTTCTGTTTATCAGATGAAGGTCATCTGTTTATCAGATAGAACCCTATTTCTTTACTAAATCGTTTTTATTTGTTTTGTCATGTTTTATTTGTCTGTCAGGTTGTACTTTATCTGTTTTCCAAATCATGCTTTATTTGTTCACCAAATCATGGTTCACTTGTTTAGGAACTCATGGTTCATCTGTTTGTTAACTTTTGGCTCATATGTTTATACTTTATCTGTTGACGAAATCATGGTTCATATGTTTACGACATCATGTTTTATCTGTTTATAAAGTCATGGTTCATATGTTTACTACATCATGCTTATTCTGTTTACCAGAGCATGTGTTAACCTTATGATAACCGATCACATCCGGTCTTTTTGCCACATCGTGCCTCATCTGTTTGCCGAACCATGATTTATCTTTTGATCAGAGCATGTTTGATTCAATTCTTTACGAGACCAAGCTTGTTTCCAATATCATGTTATTAACCTTATGATACTTTACCTTTTTACCGATCACATTCGGTCTTTTTGCTACATCGTGTTTCATCTGTTCGCCAAACAATGATGTATCCGTTGATCAGGGCATGTGTAATTCATTTCTTGCGAGACCAAGTTTGGTTCTAGTGTCATGTTATATTTAGAACAGATGAGAACAGATTTATTTAAACAATGACAGACAGGCACGGGACAGTACGCATTCAAACAAAACTCCACAAGGATGACATGAACATATAATAACAAAATCATGAGCTGTAGGAGGTAGTTTTTCTGAATTTACTTGCAGCAAATAAATATTTCCACAGTTTCAGTGATACAGATACAGCTACACAGCATTTTATAAATCAGCTCCCATCCTCCTTGTCAGTTTGGAAAGAAACATCTTCAACTTAAAATATTAAATTAAAATGAGAAGCCTTTATATATAATGCAACCTTTTGGCTCGCTGACCTAAACTTTTGAAGGCACACACTCCCAACTCTGTCTTTTAACAGTGACACTTTATTTTTGTGATATTTTGGTTTCACTGTCTTAGAAAAGAACCCAATGTTATGTATCGAGGCGTCATGCTATAGCATGAATTCACATTGAGCTGTATTGTAAGATGTATAATGCGTCAATGTAATCTCTGGTAATTGACCAATTAGTTGTTACATCATGGAAAGCTTTTAAAGTGGCGCGTGGGATGACCGTGCCGAACCTAGCCCAGAGCTACTTGTATATGGCTGTACGCTGTGAGTTTCACTTCCCAGCTAATGTGATGTGGCTGTCAAGCAAAACCTCAATAAAGAACAACAAACGCTACACATAAACGCCCAAGAAATACTGTACTTTTCCCCGATGAATGACTGATTTGGTCCAAACCTCAGTGACAATGCGATGATCACAAGTTATACATGGTTATTATATAGACATGATCAGGTGGTCCACAAAAGTCAAGGGCAGGAATGAACAATAAACCACACAGCTTCGAACCGAACTGTTTTAGGCGAAAAAATGTTGGACCTGCACTGAAATGGAGGTTCTGGCACGTTTTATCTGGCACGAAAATACGACTTCAACCGTATTCATGAGCACCGAAATTATTACGACTTCAAGAATAATATGGGTTAGGCTCTTTGCACATTCAGTCTTTGGCATCACTTTTAATCATATTTTGCTCTTACAGTTTGAAGTTAAGTCCTGCTTACTTTTTATACTTTAAATGACAAATCACAGGTACATACCTTTAGCGGCAGACAACTTCTTGGTGAATAATGTGATGGTTGTCGCAGATTATTGCCATGCTGAATTCTAATTTCGGCAGTCCCACATCAAACATCAGTAGCAGTAGCAGCGTTGACTACAGGTGTGTAATGTGGCACCATGGCCATTACTTTACATGTAAACCACCAGGAATAAGATGGCATATTTCATTTGGTATTCTTCAACGTAAAGCTTATGTAATGTTTCCGTTTGTTTGAGCAAAATTTGAGCAAAACTTTGTCATAAATCAATTAGCCATAGGTATTTCGTCAGGACGCGGTGCTCATGTGGAATTATGAACATGTTCACATAGTAGGACAAAACAACGGAACCATTACAATTAAGACATGCTTTAATATATATGCCTACCCGTTCGGCCATCACAAAAAAAGATCTTTTTTAAATAAAAGAAAACGCCCTTAACATTTCCATCTTTAGTCTGGAAGCCCGGTTAAAGGCGCTGCTATTTTTGTATGTGTTAGATGGTTATTATCTAAACATGAGGCAGCTTGCAATGCTTTCGACGCCTGTGATCTTCCATAGCTCTACGCAATCTGTTCTTCATTCAGAAGTGCTTGAGCAAGGAAATTTCCTAGCCCGTAAACTATCCAATACGTCGCTGGCGTCTGGAAGCCGATTCATTTGGATCATCGCACAGGTTGAACATGTCATTGTTTACTTGTCACCTACAGACATTATCCGAGTGTTTGGTTTTGACATGTTTGTGGCGGTAGAACCGAACCCTGCCAAACCCCACAAAAGCCTATAGTACATGGCCTGGTTTTATAATCAGCATCATGGCAATGAGATTTGCTGCACCATCAGGTTCCCCAAGGTACTGTGGAAATCAACGTCAAGATGACCGACAATGGGGGTAAAGAATATGACTTACTTTTCACGTATGCTACAGATGGCATTGGTTATCCAATACAGTTAAACTCTTCAGTAATGGAGTGCGTACCGGTACCATTAAGTTCTTTCGGTACCATTTAAGCACCTGTGCCTGTCTGTGTACAATTCGTCCGCCTTCACCAAGGCGTTATTTTATGTTATGGGTTGTACGTGAGAAACGTATCCTTGAGACAATATTTCCATCTGTTGCCTTCCTGGTTTACCCATGGTCCTGCGAAATTACATGTACTTAAAGAATAAAGCAAAAATAAACTAAGACCATATTTAACCATGAAATTGGCATCATTTTCATGTTTTCCCCTTTTTAAATATTTCTCTATGGAGTTTTAAGATGTTTTCTGTTTTTAATTTTGTTATCCATTTGAAATGCTCGAAGAAATTCAAGAGCAAATCAACTATTGCTATGGAATAAAGTTATTAATACCACACGCAATTCCTCCCTTTTTGATTGACCAGGCTGGAGTCTTAGTCCTAGCTGTGTCAGAAACTGTTGGTGTCTTTTAATAGCGCGCTTGGTGATTTGCCACCTTTGATCGGGATGACAATGGAATGCTATCAAGCTGTATACACGTATCACAGGGAGATATTGTACGGTTGCTAACAGCTCAGAGCAGGTGATTTCAGTTGTGTAAAGTCTTGTCTGCAAGGTGCTTCACAGTTTTACACACGGAGCGCATTACCAAGACCTAAGTACTGCACCCAATTTGTGTTGATCCATACGTGGTAACCCGAAGCTCAAATGGGCTGGGGTCTCGTGGACTGAGCAAAGCGTCTGTGCAAGACCATCACCACCCATAATTTGGTTCCTGAATGATCGTGTCGAGTGGAGAGAAAAGCTCCTCTTGATTTTTATTCACAGATGTAAACCCATGCAGTAAACACTCTCCTAAGAGCAATCTTCAATAGCGTATTTTGGAAATGAGTTGAAGATTCATTCAGAAACAGTCGTGAAATCAAAAAGATTAGAACAAAACAAATCGTTCACGGAAGACGTTTACTACTGATGTTATGCACGAAGTTAGTACCAAAGGATCATACTTGTACGAAAAATGCGGTTAATATAACAGAAATTGACAAAAGTATTAAAGGAATTAAATGTTGACAAGGTCACTTTTGGGTAATGAGTTTGAAAAAAGAATAAACTAACAGCTTACGGTTTCTTCCAGAAGCCATTAACTAAGATCAATTGTTTGTCAATAAAATAGTTTCGTTGTGTAACAAGTGACAAAGATGAGTTGTGTCAGAGATCACACGTGGCAATACACTAATTATGATGTGATGATAATTATGAGTTGTGCCTTTCCGCATTCCCGTCTACTCCTCTGATAACTCCATAAGACCCAATATTCCCCTTGCGGTTATTATAAGAGATCCAGTAAAGCTTTACTGGACAACATTGCCTGAAACTGATGCTTGAAGACTTTACAATGGAGACAAAATCAGACACCAGCTGTAAACTGTCGCTGAAACCACAATAAATGTACCATGTTACTGAAGGAAATTTAACTTTAGCTGATCACAAAACACATGCCTTTCATTTTATCGAAAAAAAGGGTTTGATCCTATAAAATACGTCTGGAACAGTATAATGCGAGCTACAAATATGGCGTAAGACTTTGAATTGCATGCCTAAAATGAAAGGTCAATTAATTTTTAGATATTCCCGAACGTGTTCCGTCTTTTTGATGTTATCATACCAAATAGAAATCCCAATAAACTTTGGCTAGAAAGCATTTCGATGTGTTTAGAAAAGAGGCCTTCTCCACTATTACCGCGTTTTGTTTCATTCGTTTATTCCCATTATACACCGAGATATCCCATGCGATTTGATTAACCTGGAATAATAAGGTTCAAATTGAGACACGTAGTACAGGGAACCAAAAACATCAAATAATGGACGGGAAATTACTGTGCTGTTATTTATCGTGGGTGGCATTTCCGCACCCTGAACCAACAGGTATGGCATACATTCACAGGAAGCAAAGTGTTTAATATATTTGTAATAAAAAAAACACAGTATTTAAATTTTCCCGTCTGTATGTGTGTTTTTCTTTTAAATTAGTCGTGCGCACGACATCTTCACTAAGTCGTGCCCTCGAGATAATTGACTAAAAGAATCGCACAATTATCTCGTGAAACGCACGACTTAACAATTACTTTGTGAACGATGTTAGAATTGTGAGGCCTGCATTTTATAACGGTTCCCTTTGATGTTAGCTCTTTGACGGTTTCATGCCCCAAACTCAGTCTACTTTGGAAAATAAATTCCGCCTTTAGCACAAACGGCTGGTGTCCACACAATCGGTCAGCAGGGCTCCATTAAGAACTTGCGGTTTAAAAACCCGGCGAAAATACTAACATCAAAAGAGGCGTGATTGGGATTTGGGACTTGGCAATCGCCAAGTCAGGCGACGTTTACATGTAGTGGGCATTGTTGGCCGCATAATATCCTCGGGATTGTTGTCAAATTGTATTGATAACACACAGGTTTGTAGAGTTCTTTGGATAAATCCCTGCATGGGGGCCTGAGATGGAAGAAAACAAACAGTGAAATGTCTGTCGCGTCACGTTATGCGTATTTGGTGATTTTCGATTACCATCTAACCAAAATACTCACCAACAACTAGATACCCACATGAAGTTGTTAACATGTACCGTTAATATAATGTGTACAACTTCCATAGTTCAGATACCCTAATGTCTTACTTTCCGCTCTCGCCGGCTATAACTGTTGCTTTTTAAGACATTTGTAATAAATTTAAAACAATTTGTAAATTGATTTGCAGGCCTATGGGCAGCGGACATGCCGAATGAAGCCAGCATTTTTATAATATTACCCCATATTTCCATTACATTCTTTTGCTCCAATTTATATATTTTATTGATCTGATCATTTTTCTTTTGCCATTTTATTTGTTTACATCATAGAATTTGAACAAGTTTTGTTAGTAAAACATAGAGTATTAAGTCCGCACAAAAATACATTCAAAGTTTATTTTTATTTTATCGTAATTTCTTCCAACTTGTCATTAACAGATTCCTGAATTTTTCATCACTCGGTCCGTTTCGCCTATAGTAGGTCCCAAAATGGTTGTAATCTCCGATCTGATTTAAAAATCCTTTCATCATCTAACCAATTCACAGCTGATCAAGTTGTGTTTTTGCCTGAATGTTATCACTGATTGTTATGACAGCGAAGATGACATACTTCCTTACGAAAAAGAGGTCTCCTAGAGTCTCACCGGTATGGCGTCACAGTGACGAGTCCTGAGTTATTAAAGTGTTTACGCAAACTGTTATTGTGGCTTTATATTAGTGCCCAAAATCAACGCTGGATCAGCGGAAGGAAGGGCCTTAAACGGTGTCACAGACATTAAACACACAAACAGTTCTTATTGTCCGTCGTGGCCTCCAGGGAATGACGTCACGGTGCAGTAAGTCGCATCCTGGTTTTAATCCTAGAAGGCTGTTCGATACATCATCCTTGAGCAGCGGACAAATTTATAAGGAAATCAACAGAAACAGCTGTTTGTCCAACGTGACCAACTGAAATGATTTTTGAATTATATTCAACCTAAAACATTAAAATAAATGAAGAAGCATATACATTAAACCATACTCAGACCTGACGGCTGATTGGGTAAAACTCGTGTCGGCACACGTTCAGAACTCTTTGTCTTCTTGCCAGATACACTTTATTTTTGTTACATCCTGGTGTTAGTGCTGTGCAATAGAACCGGGTATTATGTATCGAGGCGTCAATTAACAGCACGAATCCGCCTCTAGAGCATTTGAAAATTTAAGGAGTCAATGTAATCTCTGGTAATGGACCAATTAGTTGTTCATCATGGAAAGCTTTATAAGCGGCGCCTGGGATGGCAGCGCTGGGACCTAGCCATGAGCTACTTGCATATGGTTGTATAGTGTGAGTGTCATTTCCCAGCTAAGATGATGCGGCTATCAAACAAAACCCTCACAAACGGACAAAACTCGCTGCTCAAAATTGCCCAAGGAATGTCGTTCTTCTCTCCACTGGAATGACTGCTGTTGGTCAATACTGAGTAACAATGCTGTGACTACTTGTTATACAAGAGTACTACATGCACATCCCAAAAAATCCCAGGTGGTCCAAAAAAGAAGCTCAAGGGTAGGAATGAAAAATAAATCACACAGCTTGGACCCGAATTGCTTTAGGCGGGAAAATGTTCCTTGTTGGACGTGCACTGCACTGGAGGTTTTGCTACGTTTTGCTTTATATGAAAATGCGCAATATCACGCATACATGTGGTACACCGAATTGTTCGTTGTAAATGACTTTAGCCATATACAGAGAAACTTTCGTTTCCGCTTTCATGTGCTGTGCAATGTTATATATTGACTATTAGCACATCTATGGTTAATGTCGATGTGAGGATCTGGGCATACAGTGTCTATCGTCAGTTATGAGTAGCATTATCTGGAATATTTTTCACATACAATTTGAAGAAAAATTCTCCTGAGCTTTCATGAATTAAATACCAAACGTTCTATGAATGCTTGGTGTACACTACTATAAATGGATCTATTAATGTCTATACACGGAAATATTAATTGTCTATACAAACTAAGATATCTGTTGTAAACAGAGAGGTACATTGTTGTAAGGGTACCACTATCGGAGAGGAAAAATGATAAACAAATGGCTTGTCAAGTTCTCAGACAGCGAGAGGCCTTACACAGGATGAAACAAAGAAACACGAAGACATTTGAGTAAGTGCAATACAATACGTATTTGAACAAATCAGACAAATAGTACAACTGACAATAACATACAAAAACAATACAGATAATTACAAAAATATGTAGTCCCTTACTGATGACAGCGTCGAGATTCGGATGGGATACTTCGGCTTCCAAAGGCGAGCCAGTCCAGGTAAATATAGAATCCACAGTTCTTGGAAATTCTTGGAAATGAAAACAGCAGTGGGTACGGTACGCCGACGATGGTATATATCCAACTCCCCGGCAAAGTGCAACTTTCCTGGGCGAACGGGTTGACAATAGCGTCCGTGATGCCGAGCGGGCGATGTATGTTTCACTCTTCGGAAATATACACAAAGTCACTTTCTGGGTAAACAGGGATGAAATGTACGTAATCACACAAAGAAGCAATGAGCTATACAAGCTCCAAAAGAACGTCTCAAACAAACTATCAAATGGCGGAACACAAGCTCACAAAGTGCTGTGTTCCGAAAAGGAGTACAAATTGACATATGCCGAACAGCATGAAAGCCGATATCTCCAAATCCCACAAAATCCTTCAAAGTGTACAGGCGTAAATATGACTGCTCTCAAGTGCACACGAACAAATATCTGTGAATTTTACATCTTCGTCGCTCATAAAAATAGGCTAAAGTAAAGAAAATTATGGATGGTTTGTTTATAAACATGTTTACAACACAACCACATCTATCCAGGATGTACGCTCTATGTACAATGACACAAAACTCATAAAACCTCGCGAACACACTACTGAACTCCAGTGCAGGCTATAACGTGCACAGATGGGAAAATGAACGTCAGACACTGATCCTGTTAGCGCCAAAGAAAAAAAATTAAAAATACAATACAATACTTTAAAGACAGGGTTCGTAACAATTACATTAGGAATACACTGTTATTCACTATTCTCTACTCTAAGTGTTTTTTATCATTGGATTTAGTGTTCTGCTCTGTGACGAATTGCAAGCCATTAGCAGCAGACGACTTCCTAGGGGATAATATTGGGGCTGTCTTGAGACTATTGCCGTCCAAGTTCTAACTGAGGCAGTCCTACATCAAACAGCGGCAGCTATGGCCGCGGCGACTATATGTATATACTGTGAAGGCTTGGGCCATTAATTCTTATAAAGGCCACCAAGAATACGCTGTCGCCTGCAATCACAAATTTTTCAATGCAACGTTTATGTAACGTTTCGGTTTGTTTGAAATTTGACATAAACTTTGCTATAAATCAACTAGCCATGGGCATCTCTCTAAGGTAAGTCATTCATATGAAACTATGCAAATGTTCACATATATGACACAGGAAGATAATAATAGATATTATATATAGATATTACTTAATATTTATGATTTTCTTTTAATTATTTGTCTAAAACAGTGGGTTTCAATGAGCTTCCCGAGGAGTTGAACCGTGCCCACCGTCACTAAAAATAACCCAAACAACCTTAACTTCATGAGCGCAAGAGCGTTTAATAAAGCTGTTGTTTCGTTCATTATCTAAATATAAGGCAGCGTGCAATGTTTTCGACTCCTTTGTTTACCTCAGTTTTCCGCAATCTGTTCTTCGTGCACAAGTGCTTGAGGATGCATATTCCTTGATCCTATTACTCCCACAGCCTACGACGTACGACAATACAAACTCTTCAGATGTCGCCAGGGTTTGGAGGTCGGTTCATTTGTATCCTCGCACAGGTTGAATATGCCACTGTGTACTCGTCACCTTCAGACATAACTCGAGTGTCTGATTCTAACAGAGCAGAACGCTGCCAAGCCCCACAAAACATTGTAGTACATGACGTGGTTTTATAATCAGCCTAACGACAATGGGATGTAAATCAACGTCAAGATGGCCGACGAGGAGGGTAAGTAGGGTGCCTAGCTTTTCTATGATTTAGTTTAAGTATGATATTACATTTTGAAGCCTGGCTTTCTGTAATTCGTCTGCCTTTACTCAGGAGGCACAAAGCCAATGTAACTTTAGGGTTTTATATCAGAAACGTATCATGGAGACCAGAATTGAAAACCATATTTTTATAGCTTTCCTTTTAAGCGAATTTTGCGAAATTTTTATATATTTTTATATACATCTGTCGTCTTGTGGACGCGTTTTCTGTTTTTCATTTTGCGATCCTTTTCAAATGTCTTTTGAAGTGACGATGTCCACAATGCCTACAACATCCAAATGTAAAAATATTTTTTTTCCGTCGGATAAAATAAGAAGACAGAAGCAATTAATAACAATATATGTTTCCCGTATTATTGTGACTTTCTAACTATTCTTCTATTGTTATCGGTATTCCTTTATTTAGATGTTCCTTGGCATCTTTTCCCAATTATACTGTGTATTAGAGGGAAGTTGTTCTGTGATAACCTGAAAACAATATCGCTCTTGTGTCTTTCCCATTTTAAGGACACTCTTCGACTTCAGCCACGTTTGAAATACGTTTTATAACCTTCAGGCCTTTCTCCACTTTCTCTTCAGTGCGTTCCTAAAATACTCTCTTTTGACCATTGTCCATCTGTCTATGTAGTCTGGTTAAAATGGGACGTGCAATGCACTATTCTGACATGTAAGTCCTTAGGTGGAAAATGTTCGCTGTTCTTCGTAGTCTGGCGGAGGCGGGAGAGGAGGGGTAGAGCGCGAGGAGTGCGAAGTACACGGCTTTAGAGACATTCATGTACAATTCCTTGGACATTCCTTGCAGTGTCTGAAGAGATATTCTATTTATATATGATGAATAGTAATAAGTCATCCCATATGCCAATGTTGCAAACCGACACCCAGTGGTGGAATACCCCTTATGCATAGCCCTGAGCCCGTCTCACACTGATTTCCTTCCACTTGTAGTCTACCCAGGGGCACTTCAAATGATGTAAAGATAATCATGTCATTTGTTTGTGTCCCGAGCGTCTGGTTCCTCAATCAGACTAGCTGACTTTTGGTTAGGCGCTCGGTTGATTCAACAATGTCCCTATGCATACTTGCACGTGCTCAGTTCAAAATGAAGAAATTAAGAAGGTATAAAAGATCTCAAAAATACATATAAATGTACCAAGAATGAAATAAAAGCCTTCTCCGAGCTGTGGTTCCATTGGATAAAAAAAAGAGCAACACAGTGGTTAGTTTAGCGAAAAGATGCAATGAAACAGCCGAGCACTCTTCCTCTAACACTTAACATAAATTTTTGAGATAAACGGTTCCAGTTGATCAATTTTTGATTGGCACAGTAGGGGGCAGCTCAAATACGGAACCGAAGTGACTTAAAGAAGAAAAAACCCTAGACATTTTAAAAATATACTTTTTAAGGCCGATAGAGCGAGATGCGTAAAAGATTTTTTTGTCCACGCACTTATTTGCCCCTGATGACCCCCAGTGTATGACGTCATAGTGCGGCCATCAACTGGGCTAATGACTCATCGAACTACCATGGGATTAGTTTTCATGACTTTCCGTTCGACCTCTCTGTGCAACAAAAATGGATAATTACCATGCGATGAGACAATTTGCAACCGCATAGGAACTCTAAATTATGCTCACGCCATTTAAGAAGACGTGTTTTCATTTGGCATATACAAACTAGTAAACATTGCGCCTCAAAATAGAAAATGCCACATTAGCACCACTCAAGGTAATGTTACGAACCCTGTCTTTAAAATATTGTATGATATCTTTTCTGCGGTAACCGGGTCAGTGTCTGGCTTACATTTTCACCACTGTGTACATTATAGGCCGCGCTGGTATTAACTCGTATGTTCTCGCGACTTCTGTGTTTATCAGTTTCGTGTCATTGTATATAGAGCGTACATACTGGAAAGATGTACCCATGTTGTAAACATGTTTACGATCAAACCATCGAGAATATTCGTTCCCTTAATCTATAAATATGATCGAGGAAGTTGTAAGTGCGCAGTCATTTTACTCAAGTCCACTTGAGAGCAGTCATATGCACGTGAAGGATTTTGTGGGATTTCGAGATATCGGCTTTCATGCCATTCGACATACCTCATTTTATATGTACGTAGCATTTTGTGAGATTGTGTCACGCCACTTGCTGTTTTGTTTGAGACCCTCTTCTGGTGCTTGTATCGCTCTTTGTGCCTCTGTGCGATTACTTACATTTCATCCCTGTTTATCCTGAAAGTGAATTTGTGTATACTTACGACGACTGAAACATACATCGCCCGCTCTGCATCACGGACGCTATTGTCAACCCGTCCGCCCAGGAAAATTGCACTTTGCAGGGGAGTACGATACATATCATGGTCGACGTGCCGTGCTCACTGCTGTTTTTAGGACTGTCATCCTTCAGTTCGAGAATTCCCAAGAACTGTGGATTCTATATTTACCTGGAGTGACTATCGGAATATTCCACCCGCATTTGGACGCTCTCATCAGTAAGAAACTATGTATATATTTTTATAAATATCTGTATTGTTTTTGTATGTTATTATCAGTTGTACTATTTGTCTGTTTGTTCAAATATATATATTGAACTTTGTCAAGCGTCTTCGTGTTTCTTTGTTTAATCTTGTGTAAGGCATGTTGCTGGCTGCGAGGTAAACAAGCTATTTGTTTATCATTTTTCCTCTCCGATAGAGGTACCCTTAGACAAACGATGTGGGATTTTCTTCTCTCAAGTTTTGGTGTTAAATGCATTTTTCATTTTCTGAAATGTATTCTTTTATTTGATTTGTGTTTTACGCTGTATTCAAGAATATTTCACTTATACGATGGTGGCCAGCATTATGGTGGAAGGATACCGGGGAGAGCTTGGGGGAAACCCACGACCAGTCGCAGCTCGCACGCTCGCATGAGCTGGGCTTAAACTTGCATTAGTGTGAGGCATCGGGGTCATTTCACCTTGCTTCAATTAAGGTAAAAAATAGAACCGCAACACTACTCCTTTAAACTCAAAGAGCACCAAATTTAAAATCTGTACTCATTGAGCGGCCTTCAAGACATGGCAGTTCCGCTGTGACCAATATAGTCAGCATTCATGTCCCGCGCCACCAAACTGATGCTCTCTTGGTCATCTCCGTTTAACTTCAAACTTTGTCGGACGTGACCTGACTTCCCGGCAGACTTCTCGTCAACTAACATCATCAAATCACTGATCAGTACCTATATCATGGATGTATAGATCTTTTCGAGAAGCCATGCCATTGGAACTGTTTTTCTCGGCACTGTGTGAGTTCTAGTCAATTTTCAACAGAGTCGTCGTGATTTGTGGTGGAAGTGCTCAGCGTAAACTCCAGCAACTATGGAATGACAGGCATCAGTATTTAGTTATACCTGTTCTGAATAAATTTCCACATGCTTTCAGAAACAATTGTAACGCTGTTTGTAACAACCAGACGATCCAACGTCGAGTGAGTCGAACTTTTGCAAGATAAGCTAACTAAAAATTCGGAAGGTTCTATTCTCGTTGATTGCAATGGACTAGATTGTTCTCCTATTCCTAAATCAAATCGTATTTTTACTGCAGTTATCTAGACGTGATTACTGTATCGTGAATAACGTTTGCTTCATTTCGCCTTGGCATCACTTACGGTTATCACGCCTGTCTCAATATCCAGAGCTCTCAAAGATACTTCTCATACAGCGATTCATTTGAGGGTGTGTAGAAAATGGAACGAACAAGCATTTAATTTTTCAGAAAACGTGCAAAACCTGTGCAAGATATAACAAGATACCATGTAACTTTTATCATTATATTGCTGTCACATATTATACACTCCTATTATCGAGGACATTGCAAACCAGGCTTCATGGGAACGTTATTGTATTTTTGTGTCCCATGATCTAAATTTGTCACCAGGTGCTGACGACTGTTTTTGCCGCCAAGTTTCTGAGTTTGAGAGAAATCACGGAGAAGCCTGTCCTATGTTTTTATCGCAGCGTCCATCTGGACCCCGGGGATAGGGGTCAGACGGAAGCCTTTCCTATTACCCTCATCAATATTGTTCAACTCACATTATCTTCCAGGAGATCTCATTTTCCGCCTAACTGAGTTTCTTCAATCACGAAGACCAAAGGGCTTCGTCCGGTGTCGTTATGAAGGCCAGCACTAGATGGGTTACGTGACTTGGACGCGTGCGCTTCGATAAACCACAAGCGTTCACAATGATCCTAAACACAGCGGCCGATTTTTCCGAGTAAATCCGTCGCTGTGGTTGGTAATTGCTTGACAATTGCAACGATCCTCGGGCCAATTGTGGCCGTTAAAAGAAGGTCCGTGGCCGAATTTGGAGCCGTTCATGTTCTGGCCCTGTGTCCAACGCACAAAACCATCATCAACGAGAACAACACCTGCACCGACATCTTTACCCGCGTTCCTTACAAGTGTATCCACTGGGCTAGTTGCGGAGGATGACAGTTTGCAAAGAGTCAATATATCTTTACGACTAACAGTAATCTCGTTGTCTGGCCTGCCAATAACTTCTTTCCACGGGTCCACAGGGAGTCAGGCATCGGCAGTACCTCCATTGTCGGTGACGGGAGCCTGTCACTTGCAGACAACCATGTGTGATTACGCGAATTCCAAATCTTAACCATGCTATTGACGTATCCACAGATTAGTAACTCCTACTGTCTTTTTAGAAGTTGTTTTCCCCAGCCGTTCGGCAGATGCCATGGGACAAACGTAAATGCGGTATTGTGCAGTGACAACTGACATCCCACTTCTTCACGCATTCGCTCGCCAACGGTAATGGGCAATGTGACCAAGTGGAACGGAGCTCATCCGATGCGGCGCGATCCGTGGTTGACGTTCCAAGCGAGTAAGGGCTCACTTCACGGAAACTACCAGACAGCACGCACAGCTGAATTTCCCGTGACGGCGCGAAAATAGCTCACAGACGATCGGTACTAACAAGGTAAGCGCAACAGTCATTAGGTAGTTGGGTATCCCACTGGTATAGAATCGATGTTTGGTGCATTTGTTCGCTCACAAAACTATTTTGGTCGTACTGTACCAGGGCGCTGTTATCTGGTTAGTTCCAGTTTCGACATATTTATAGTGCTTCTTTACTGAGTAGCTGGAAAAGTATAACTGGTAATCAGTTACTAAATTCCGAGCTTTCCGAATGCTGCTTCCTGCCTTTGAATTCGTCAATTCTCCTACCGAAAACAGACATTCCGCTTTTTCTCCACAAAGTCAATGAATAGAGAAAATACAGAGAGAATAATACAGCTTCGTTTACATTAGAGGACATTGCTGTTTCAGTCTTTGGTGTTTGAAATCGTGCCGATTCCTTTTCCGTTAAACTACCTGAATCTATGCTCACTGTGTTGACCCACCAACAAGGTACCTTCTTTGTGAATTTGTTGCCGGTGTCGAAGTCTAACATTGATTCATACATTGTGAACGATATGTATTTTTCAGCTACGTGGCTAGCAGTTTGAAAGTACGTTCAATTTTAAGTCATAATACCGCGTGTGGATTGGAGGATACACTGTAATTATAAAGTGTTTGAAATCAAAACACTTAAAAAGTGTTTTTAAGCTTGTCCCCACTGTAAAAATACTGTCAGTGTTTATACATAAAGCTTTTAAAAATAAAACAGAATTAATGAATACACTTTAACAGTGTTTCTAAATACCATATTTTGAGTTATCTGCAAATTGGTTGAAGAGCACATTGCGGCCTAAGATGAATTAACTCCTGAAACCGCCCCCCATGGCACTATGAATAAAGAGGAAAATGCAAAAACGGATAATAATTGAAAATTTTATATATTTTGCTTGTAAGAACTCGATGAAAAAGCCCAAGAACAAAGCCTTGCAGACACATTGAGTGGCAAATAATCTTGCAGACAAAATACAAACAGCGCACTGTTCAATTCCAATCATTTTTGTAGGGTGTGGTTAATTTTTTTCCAACTGACTGTTAGGCTTTATAGTCCTGGTTAGTCACAAAATCCTGAAGCAATCACGAACATACTGGGAATAGATTTTTGGATGTTGCAGATGAATAGCACTATTCGCTTACCAGATATACTTTCTGTGTCGCCAGAAGCCACAACACTGTCCATGAATGGATATGATTCTCTGAAGATGGCAAATTTAGGCTCCAGCTCTGCTTCAGATTTGTTGTAAGTGATATCTTTATCGTTTTGGGCGTGCTGCAAAAAATGACAGTTTAAATAAGAAGTCAAACTTAGACACGAAGTCATTTATTTCCTAAAATACGGAACGGTATCAAATCAGTCACATTAAACTAACACAGGCAATTTTGCTCTAAGTAATTTTTATTGCTGAGTGCCAGACAAACAAGCGTGGATGCATACGTCACAGTTTTACTAGGATTTGAAACAGAGATAATCAATAATTCGGTGATCTATGGCAGGTTCACAACCTTCCTAATCATCGGCGACAGAATGTATTCCACTGAGACACTGGCATCATCGCAAGCGTGCGTAAGTTCCATGTCCTTTACTTCATAGATACGTTTAATGTCTCTGAGAGTCATAACCTTTAAGAATAGTATAACATTATTGGAGATGTTGTGTCTAAACTTGAAGATAATACACATAACGTCCATTAGCGCTCGGAACTGGCTTCGGGTGCTTTCGGTAGGTTTGAAGAGGTCAAGAAAGCTGATCCGGAACAAAACACTTTATTTATCTGCGTTTTATACATCACATATATTGTTTTTATAATATTGTTTTATTTATGAAGTAATTTGCAGGGAACAGTAAAGCATCAAAATACAAGACACTGCATATAGCTAGGCTCTTATTAAGAACACTCAATATGCAATATGCATGTTTAAGCAGTAAATATACTGCATAAAAAAATAAACAGTAGCAAATACACGGATTACTTATACTACACCGACTTATGATAGTTTACCATAAAGTATACATATATGGCATATTACTTGCTACGTCCCATTAAAGTTTTAAAACCTATAGAATATATTTATTAATTTGACTATATGGAGGAAACACTGATTCAGTAAGAAATAATCTGTGATAATTTTTTTAATAATACGTAATGCATGACCTATTTATGTATATAATATGAAATTTAGTGGGTAAATGTATCTCACTCATTTAAGCCTGTGGGAGACACATTTACTCCAAAAAATTGGAATTTCCCATATTTTTGTGAAAAAAGGCAATGGGTTAACATTGGTAAGCACAAAAATAATCACAAGGATAAATATCATGGAGCCGAGCTTTCACTGACTGAGGTAATTCGCTTTCTTACAAATAAAACACACGTGTTTTAGTGACTAGTGAACAGGGTGACTGGACCCTAGAGTAATAAAGTATCATCTATCAAAATACTTTTGCCATAAAAGTGTTTTACAACCAATTACAAACACTCTCTACACACATTTAGATGGAAAGTGTTTTTAATTAAAACACTGGTGTTTTATTTCCTGACTCAAAAGTGTCTTGCTCATGTACAGTGTAGATACCGTGTTGTCTGTACCCTACATTTCATTTCACCGAAAGTTTTTGTGAAGTTCAGTAAGATTTGGCTCTGATCTGATGATTTTTATACCTACATAAACCTGAATTTAGCTGGTGGACATCTCCGAGGCCTAGTCCCTTTACACTGATTTCTTTTCCTGTTTGTTAAATGTGATGCGAACACAGCAGTTTGGGTAGCTTTAGACAGAAACGTCTTATACATGTATAAAGTAAGGAACATCATTTTTAGGTACCTAATTCTGCTTAAGGCTTTGTTCTAGGAACATGTACATTTCCACTTAGAATAAACCCGTGACTGAGTTAAATTTACGAGAGGCTGTATTTCAACGGCTGTATTTTCAGAGACTGTTATGGTATTAACCTCCATGCTGTTGTCTTTTAGATCGGTATGTGGTACATGTACAAATGGTTAGTATTATGGAGATATATGACGCAGAAGCCTCCCACCAATGCGGTCGCTGTGAGTTCAACTTCAGCCCTTGATGGCTTTCTCTCCAGCGTGGGAAGGTTTGCCAGCAACCTGTGGATGATCGTGGGTTTCCCCCGGGCTCTGACCGATTTCCTCCCACCATAATGCTGGCCGTATAAGTGAAGTATTCTTGAGTACGACGTACAACAACGATCAAATAAATAAATATCTCAATATTTCTTTTACACTGGTCTATGGAATGAGAAGCTGAAGTCGTAGTGAGTAGGTAGAAAAGACAAAGAGAACTTCTTATGTTTATAATTAACACGCAATTCGTTTTTGTAAACTTGGAAACGAGGTTCTGCTTTTCATATATCAGGTACATTTGTGGAGTATATCTCCAGAAGAAGAAATTCGTCCGCTGTATTTAATTTCAATTCCATGTAAGGCTGACTTAAAAGCAATATTTTTGCACAGTCAAGTCAAATGGAATAATAAAATGTCTCATCCCAGAAAGCATATATGCCTTTCCCATGCTTAATTAATGTTTGGGAAATACAGCTGATGTTTCTCAGGGCTTTTATGGCAGGGTTGTATAATATTTCTTTCTTTCTTGTTTGTATCTAAAGCAATGCAACTCAAATAAGTCTCAGCTGCTTTTGGCGTATAATGAAAACTTGAGTAATCTGTTTACCCTGTAGATTCTCATTAGTTTTCTGTATGAGGTATGGTTACAATTGGTTATTTTCCGGTATATGATTTTGTTAATAATGGTATTTCCACAAGTTTCCCACCCTTCGCTGACAAGGTGCTCTTTAGTCATTTCTGGTGAAAGTGATACCTTCATAGGGTTTGATGAAGTGAACTAAATCGATGCAATTAAGGGTAAATGCAAGAGGTGCACAAGACATAAACAGTTTTTATTTCACTTCTGTCATTCCGTTATCGAGATATTAAATTTCAACGTTGTTGTATAGCCGAAAGTGACGGAGCGTGGAAGTATATGTGTGGGTTGGTGGGGGAGGGAGGGCCGTTTACCTTGGGTGAGTTCGCTCAGAGATATTGGCGCACGTAACAGGTAAATGGTCGGTTGATGTATCGCGACTCACGTTGCTATAGGGAGCTTTGAAAACACTCATTATCAACTAAATATGATGCCATTTACGCCATATGCATGCTCTTTAATGACAGAATCAAAAGTCATAAGAGCAATGATTTACTGCTTGCTTATCAGCAGCATTCTGATAACTAATACTAAATCGCGTGCGTTGCAAGCCAGTTACTTGACCTTCCCCGTTAACTTAGAGGTCATTAGTTTGATGGAGGTTTTGCTCATTAGAGCTAAAGGCACACGCAATGAAGGATAAGAGGTAGAATTGCCTCAACCTTCCATGCGTTTATACTGGTAATTCTCACAGTTTACAGTCGTTCAATTACTCCATTATCGACCAATAGCAAACAACCCGAGGTGCCCTTGGCACTTAAGCTCTCGCATTGTATCCTGTGTGAACGTACAGCTACCGATGCTCTTCACGCATGCGAACTAAAGGCGGTTACCATGCTTGCCTGTACGGTTTGGTACCAGTTTTATGGCAATGTTTTCTTTACGCCACCAACGACCACGAACAGGAGCTCCTATTAAAACAGTCCCGTTATTCATGATTTTTTTTAGCCAGAATACCAGTGAATGCATGCATTCTTGGGATATGTTTGCTATTGAGCTAATTGTTCCATGAATAATTCACATGAGTATTGCTGTTGATGACTCTATTAGCAGATCTGTAAGGTGGTCATTAGTATCGATGTCCATGTTTGTCTACTAACAGGAATCCGACCGTTCAGAAAGCATCAATTTAACTGTGAACTGGATAACCACTGCAGAATGTAAAAACTACTTAAGCGCGCTGCAAAGTTTCCCTCCAAAAAAGAAGGCATGGCCCTTCTGTCTTTTGTGGATAGTTTGCTTTTTATCAATCAGCCTTCTTTAGGTTTTTTTTTCCTCACTGGGGAATTCGTCATTTTTAACAAGGGTGGACAGTTTTGTCTATACTTAAAGACTCGGTGCTGTAATTTGACATTTTCTTTGGTGAAGGAATCCCCCTGCCCGGACAAAATCTTTAAACATTTAAATTTTAACCCAGCCCTGGAGGAGACGAGCGATGGATCTCGTCAAACAGTTTTAGGACAGATAATATATAATGAACAATGTATCAGTTTCTCGATTTGAAAACGCCCTGAACTTGTTTTGATGACCTTTTTATGTTCTTTTTTACCCTCTCATGAGGAAGCGTTCGCCGAATTACAACTTTTACACAATCTATATTGGCTGTAATGGGCTCTTTAGCTTGTCCTGTCTGGAATTTAGACCGCGAGGGTCTCCTTTTTCATGTATTTCATTATTGAGATTGAGTTTTCCCATTAAAATGCTAAGAGCCCTTCAGAGAGCGTTTTTAAGGCAACGGAAAGCCTGTGCCCCTTTATAATCTGCAATTCCGTTCAAGTGAAGGGGGTCGACGCCAATGACTGTCCCTTGCAAGGAAGCTGCTGGAGAGTATTTTAAATAACTGTTTATTCTAATCTAACCTGCCAATCTACAGCCCATGCCGAAAACTTTCCGCAGATAAGGAATTACCTTGCACAGTCAGGGGGCTACAGTGGCTGAATTTAATGTTTTGGCAAAAAGTTTCGCAGAAAAAGTAAGCCCAATTTCTCTGCTTAAGAAACTCAACCCTAGTCAGTGAAGAGCTGTGATGTTTGTTTATCTCATACGTCTTTGCACCTTGAGACAGGCTTTGCATTGATCAGTGGTATTGGGAAATTTCCATCAGGGTAATAATGGTTCTCACAGCGTGCAAGTGAGTTCGAATATTTTACCCTTCAAAGCCTCAATTATTATTCAAATTCGTCCTCTGTTTCTCTATAAACTTGTTTGAGGCTGCTGTAAAAAAAGTTCGACATAAAACCGAAATGGCGTTTTAGCAGTATTGAATCAAAAAGTAATTTAATGATGCATGCGCATTTCAAATATCCACCTAATGATTATGAGTCAAAAGAACACTGTGAACAATAACAAACTCCCGATTAGTAACAAGAACAACACGGTGAACAATAACAAACACTGGATTAGTAACAATAAGGACAAGGTGAACAACGTTTCTAACGGGAATAAGATTGCAAACAATAAGAAAACCGTGGATTAGGAACAAAAGGAAAACTGTGATCAATAACAAACCCTGAATTAGTAACAAGAAATACACTGTGAGCAATAACAAATTCCAGGTTAAGAAACAAAAAAAATTAGGTCTGTAAGGAAAAACCATGGCCCGCGTCAGCCAAATAATATAGGAGAGCAATGAAATCTAGAACATAAAATCTACTTATTTATGTAATTAAGATTTTACTCCATGTTCAAAACTATACTCCTGAAAAAGTAGGAAAGTTTTTATTAAATACATTCTTTAAAAAGTATGACCTATTCTGTAAATTACATTTTTAAAAAGTAGAGAGATGTCTTTATTTATTTATTTGATTGGTGTTTTACGCCATACTCAAGAATATTTCACCTATACGACGGCGGTCAGCATTATGGTGGGAGGAAATCGGTCAGTGCCCGAGGGAAGCCCACGGCCATCCGCCGGTTGCTCGGGGATCGATATTCTATGAAATATAGTCTCAAAAATCTTATCTTTATTTGGATTGTTCGTAAGGCTGACACACATAATGAGGGAAATGATATAAGCATATACGTTTTTGTCGTGAAATAATCAGTTGAATATGTGGAAAGTGATTTGTGATTAATTTCAAAATATACCTAAACCAGATCCATGTGCATACGGTACTAAACGTCTGCGCGTTGCGCGCAAATCTGTAAGTTCGTCAATGAGACGCCAAAGGTCCGCGTTTTATCATTGGCACTCCGGCTGGTACTCGAGTTGGTACTCGGGTTTTCTCCATCCATAAAACTAACCTCCGCCTTTTGGGTGGAAGCCTCTTGAGTATGGCGTTAAAAAGCTAATCAATCGATCAGCAAGATGGAACTTATTTATTTATTCATTTGACTGTAGTTTCACATATACGACTTGCTGCAAGCATCGTGATGGGAGGAAACTGAGGAGAAACACACGATCATCCGCAAGTTTCTGGCAGAGCTTTGATTATTTACACATATGAGGCTTGAAACAGGAGTGACAGTGTTATATGTATGTTTTCTTCACGCCGCAATATTCTTTGGAAAATTTTTCCTTTGTGTCTATCAACCTAAATGTGAATGACGTTAAGGGGGAAAAAATGTGCTTAGGAAAGTTGTACGTTTGAAATCATTACGAAAAGTCCGAACAAGGTAGGAAACAAACAACCTACCCTACCCTATCACGCCGTCCATCACACACGGGGTCAGCTGGGAACGAATGCTGATGAATATCTTCAATATCAATCTGGCCTACACGATACCTGAGAAAGTCAACTATCTATATCATTCAGAGATTAAAACATGTCAACTGCAAATAGATTTATGTACAGTTTCATTTCCTTTACCGGTGTAGGAGCAGTTCACGTTGCGATATTTGCGCGTATATCACCTGCTCGTGAATGTGAAAGTCGGTATAATCGATTTCCATTTTTAAATATTCGTGGAGAATCGAATGGATTACATCATATCTTACCAAAACAAGAGCAGGTGGAGTTAATAAACTTGAATAAAACTTTTTGCGCTCATTTCAGAGTACATCACATATTACTTCCATTTACAACATATTCACAGTTACGCTTGCAGTTTCTCGAAAACGAACAAGGCTGTTTGCAAAAACCATCTCCTTTACTTATGATTGTGCCTTTACGTACGGATGACCCTTTACCAATAGGACTGCCTTAAATTACGAAAGTGCCCTTATTTGGGCAGGTGCTAATTCACGCAAAAGGTTTAATAGCTTTAATACGGGAGAGCCTATCTTGCTTACGACGCAGGCTTTAGTTGCTGAGGGGCCTTTACTT
The DNA here is from genome assembly GCA_016165875.1 of Acanthopleura granulata. Classification (NCBI taxonomy): domain Eukaryota; kingdom Metazoa; phylum Mollusca; class Polyplacophora; order Chitonida; family Chitonidae; genus Acanthopleura; species Acanthopleura granulata. The sequence continues at coordinate 7,302,611 of JABBOT010000080.1, read as the reverse complement.
GCACATAAGCCTTTAATTACTTGTTATGTATATGATCCTTTACTTACGAAGGGGCTTTACTTACACAGCAGGCGTTACTTACGCAGGTATGTTTGCTTACATATGAGCCTTTACTTGCAGGGCAGCCTTTATATACAGGCGAGCCTTTACATATGGAGGAGCCTGCTCCTACTTATGCAGAAGCTTTTACTTACACAGGCAACTTTACTTAGAAGGGAACCTTTACTTGATGAGAAGCCTTCGCATGTTAAGGTGCTTTTACATGCCAAGGGTGCTTTACGTACGAAGAAGATGCTGCACATACCCAAAATTGAAGACTTTCATAAACTTAACCACGTTACTTTAATTACCGTGCCTGTTTTTCTGATATGACGGATTTCATTATTCTCCTGCTAATTAATCCAGCTAATTGAGATATATTTGTGTTGGTGTGTGCAAGCCAAATAACAGTACGTTACATGTAACAGATGCACGTCCACAACATGGCATCATATATTAAGTAACGTGTGCAGTTCTAGTTCTCCCTGGAAGGCATGGCAAACATCGAGAACAAAATCAATCTCCCTAAAGAAAGGACGCGTTCTCGACATCCATGTAAGCTATGATCAATCTCACGTTTCAAGAACTACGCTTCGATATCTGTATTTGTTCATTTGCATGATATCATTTCGTGCACTCAAAATAACGGTCCTTATTTGCCAATGGTCAGTGTATCCGGTGTTTTTATTCCCACAAATGACGAGGCTGACTGGATGCATTTTGTGCTCTTGAATTATAAAGGCGATGAAATCTGCTAATATGTAAACAATTCTCGATCAAACGCACTTTATAACACAAAGTGTGTGGAACGCCCGACGGCGAAACTGTTATCTGATATATCTGTAGGTATTTCGTTTCAACCGTGGCTTCAACAGCAGACAAAAACTGTTTTCTCTGCACAGCTTTCTTTGTGGTTTTAACGTATTTCCCACGAGAATTGCTTGACCGTAAAATTATTGGTTTTATCCACGCTTTTTGCGTAATACCTTTTCCAAATTTATCTCGAAACATTTGTGCTGTAGAGGTTCTACTTAATGTTATAGTTTACATTTTGATTTAGGTCCCCAGCAACCTGAGGACGATCGTGTGTTTCCCCCGGTCCGGTTTCCTCCCAGCTTAACCCTGGCCACCGTCGTATAAGTGAAATTTTCTTGAGTACGGCGTAAAAAAGCAATGAAATAAATAAAATAAATTTTAATATAAGAAAATAGAAAAATATACGATTAAAAATCTGTTTTTATGATTCTTCGCACATGTGGAGTGAATTTTTGAAGTACACAAATGTCGCAGCGTTTAACATCACTAACCAAGGTATTTTTCCCATAGTTCTGTATCTACTGTCGCGAAAATCTTTACAAAAGAAGGCGGCCGCGTTTATTCTCAGCTAATTGGGGTGAAAATCTAAATCTCATCGAGAAATCATTACTTAATCAGGCGATTTTTAACACTGGATATCCTATGAAGGAAATGGAAACCCATCGATCCGTCAGCAGCCTTCAAACAAACCTTGGTTAGGAGAAGCATCACGAAGTTATCTTTTTTGCCTGATTTCACTACGGGAAGTGGTATCTAATCGGATATAATTTTAGAATTAAAAAAGAACACTTCAATCAAATTACTTTTTTGCAGGATGGTGTAACAGTTTGTGTTTTTCTTTCTAAATACTGACGGTCGATGACAACCCACATGTATTGATTCTTTGATCGCTTTGAAAACTTTGGCCTGTGGAAAAAAGGCCACCTGTGAGCTTTTTGCGTCTTTTATTTTGCACGTCTCATTCTATGGCAAATATAATTAAGGCCAACATAAACATT